>CM035816.1:45849194-45851694 GCA_020458035.1 Magallana ariakensis
TTGTTATTTCTAATGAAAGATAAGTTCAACAAGCTGAAATGTGGAACTAAGATATCCAAAAAGAAATTTAAAAGAAATCGTGCAATATATAAACCAAGACATGGTAAATTACCATCCAGGTCAGAAATAGACTTAAACCGAATCCAGTCATACATGTCTGCATCTGATGATAATGATTATGACTCAGTAATTTTTGACAGAGAATCTGTGTTTTAATAATGCTACAAGTTTTCCAATGTATGTTGTTAATTTTTTTTTTCAAATTTTGATAGGAATGTTAGCATGGGCTGTTGTGACGACCATCATTGTTATTTTAATTCTGCTAAAACGGTGGTTGATGGCAAAGTTGAAGTGCCAATGTTGCAGTTGTGTTCCCCCAGCACCATCGGCTTCGGGTATCCCATCTGCACCCCCAGCATCATCAGCTACAGCATCATCAGCTTCGGATACTCCTTCTACAGCATCATCAGCTTCGAGTAACTCATCTGTATCCCAAGCACCACCATCAACGTCCGTTGCACACTTGAATCCAGCATTTACTCCGCAGGGGGCTGGTTTAGGATTCAACATTCTTGCACATACACCTCCTTCGTTGGCCACAACTCCAAGCACTCTAAGCCCAACCCCTCCAAGCACAGTCAGATCCAATAGGCCCCTGATAAGTCCCATGGAACCGATTTCTGCACGCACAAGATCAAAGACACATAGGAAACTCAGCCTATAAATTGTTTACAGGAACTGATAACTTAAGCTGAAATGTTCTTTTTTTCTACACATCTGTTTTTGTAAGCAACTTAAATGTTTTTTTTTTTATGCAAGCAGTTAGTTTGTGAACGTACACATTCAGCATTGGTTAGCTTTTTTTTGTTAGCTTTTTAACCAAAGATGTTTTTTTTTTCATGTAAGTGGGTAGTATGTTTAAGTACACAATATACATTGATTACCCTTTAATCAACTTATAATTTTTTTATTTGCAAGCGGGTAGCTTGTGAGAGTACTCAATAAGAATTGGTTAGCACTTTTACCAACTCCATGGTTTTTTTTTTTTTGCATACGGGTAGTCTGAAGGTACTCATTATACACTGGTTAGCTTTTTAACCAACTTTTTTTTTGTGCAAACGGTTAGACTGTGAAGGTACACAACAGGCATTGGATTAGCTTCTTTAAACTTTTTCTTTTTTTTGCAAAACGGGTAGAGAATGTAAGGGTACGCAATAGACATTAAGGTTAGCTTTTTTTGACCAATGTAATTTTTTTTTATGCAAAGGTGTAGAATGTGAAAGTATACAAAAATACTCAGTCAAGGTTTATCAATTAAATTTTCTAAATTCTTAACTTAAAATGTGCAGAGAGGTGTTTTCTTTAATTTAAAATTTTGAAAAAAGTAGTTCTTATTTTTTTTTTTTTTTTTTTTTTTGACCTGAAATATCATTTTGTCTGGTATGGAAAGGGGCATAACTAGACTTTATAAAAGAGAAAGATGTAAGATCATTTTTTTTTCTATAATAGTATATGGTAAGAATGTGAAGGTATATGAAAATACTCAGTAAAGGTTAAATTAAATTTTCTAAATGTATAACTTAATTTGTTCAGCAGTTGTGTTTTTTTTAATTTAAATTTTTGAAAAAGTAGTTTTCATTCTTATATGATTTGAAAAATTATGATCCTTTTTTAAGGGTGTTTACTCAAAGTTAAAATAACTCTTTTGTATTGATTGTGATTAATCATTTTTGAATTAGTCCAAGAGATTTTATGCCAACATATTTGTTTTTTTTGAAAGCATATATTATCAAGTCTTATTGACTTTTTTTGTACTGATTCATATATGGTTTTTTAAAGGATGTTTACTCAAGTCCAAGTGACTCTTTTTGTATTGATTATGGTGATTTTATCATTTTGGAAAGGATATGTCCAAGAGAATTAATACAAACATATAACTCTTTTGTATTGATTGTGATTAATCATTTTTGAATTAGTCCAAGAGATTTTATGCCAACATATTTTTTTTTTTTGAAAGCGTTAATCAAGTCTGATTGACTTTTTTGTACTGATTCATATATGATTTTTTAAAGGATGTTTACTCAAGTCAAAGTGACTCTTTTTTGTATTGATTATGGTGATTTTATCATTTTGGAAAGGATATGTCCAAGAGAATTAATACTCACATATTATTTTTGTTTCACTAATTACTTTTTTTGATTAAATTTGTTAAACTTTATATATTCTTGTTTTTATTTCATAGTAACTTAGCAACTCATTGCGATGACCAGAAATGTATTGTTTTACCCTTAGTTAAAATAAGAAAGTGAAATAGGTTAACAGTAAACCTCATAAATATTTACATTTAATTTTATTGTGAACCTAAGAAAAGAAAAAAAAAGTTATTGTAGCTGATGAACAGAAAATGTACGTCTTTTTTCTTTTCGGTTAAACTAGACATGGAAAACGACAGTCTTTTGAAAGAAATCTTGGATTCTCTGAGTGATGTGGATACCATCAA
>CM035816.1:45864194-46261734 GCA_020458035.1 Magallana ariakensis
CTGTCTTTGACCCTGGCCTAGTGACCTGACCTCAGTTGACATGACCCTGACCTAGTGACCCAGGTGACCTGACCTTGACCTCATATGACCTGACCTTGACCTAGGTATCAAGGTCATTGGTGACCCTATACTGACTTCAGACTACTACCCTCACTACTCATAACCAACCTTTTAGTCTACAATAGTGCTATTAATTTTAGTATACTCTGCTTAGTTAGAATATTTAACTGTGTCTCGGGACAGGCTTTCACCACAGTTAAAATGCCTCCAATATACCCGTAATATAGCAGAAAATTGCAGAATAGCTCCGAAACGATTTTGGAGAAAATTAATGAAGTTGCATTGAAAATACCAATCAAATTATATATAACAAACCATTTTGAGGCTGTAAATACCTTTCATCTAAAAATTTAACTCATATTATTGAAGAATTCAACACGTTTTGACCAACGTTATTTACTCGCTTCAAATTTACACACCATGTTGACATTCGGAACTCTCGGGATTTTTCATAGTAAATTAAATGTGTTAGAGTTCTCTCCCGTATTTTCTTTGATATACAGAATATTTAGCAAATTTCCAATGAAAATTTACACGTATTTGTATTATCGTTTTTGAGTTTATCCATGCAAATGTGATTTTGTGGAAACATAAAGTAAAAAGCCTCCGTGATTTAGCTTGAATGCAATATCCATGCGCAAGATTGTAATATCCAAAAAATCCAGATGATTTCCGGAATTTTTGGAGCAATTTTCGTTGATTATTAATTAGTGAAGCTTGATTGAGAAAAAATAAAAACAAATTGGTAATCTTCAAGTACCAATGATGTTTTAAATATATAAAACAAAAGTCAGTACTCTTCCGATTTATCGGTATTAAAGGCCAACAATTCGAGTCTATTATTTTAATAAAGTAGTATAGAAACAAAAGATATCTGTGAGCCAATGCTCACTAGTGATACCCCCGCTCTGATGTGAATATGCAAAATAAGCAAAGTCGACATTTGACAGAAAGTTGACATCCGATTGGTACAAAAATGGATCCCACCATATGGCATGCCTATACAAAGAGTGTTAAAATTTCAAACATCTGTGAATAATCTTTGAGAAATCTTTGACGAAATTTTTTTGAAAAGGATCATTTATATATAACAAAAGAATTTACCTATAAGGGAGATCGATTTCCCGGGGGAAAAAATAACTTTTAAACATCGACGTTCATTTGGTATTTTCGACTGAGTGTACATATTTCTAAAGGTTTCGAATTTTCATTTAGAACCTAGCATATTGCGCTAGTAATTCTTAAATTAACCTTTAAAGTCGGCTAAAACATCATTTTTGCAGTAAAACTATTTGTGCATGAATTTTGGCCTAGACATCCATCAGTGCAGGCCTGCCCTAAAAAAACCTAAAATATTTTGATAGGTTTTGATCAAAGGAATAAATTTAAAGAGGATGTCTTAGGGGCATCCCTGCCATGAGGTCAATATTCGCAAAAAAAAAATTCTACAAACTTTTTAAAAACTTATTTGTATTATAGTGGTTTATATATACGTGTTACATCTGTAAGGTTTGACTAACTCAGTTGGTTTCACCGCTGTCATTCCCGCATATCTTAAGTTTTTTTGTATCCTGGTTCGATTCCTTCTGTGGAAATGATTTTTCTTTTTCTTTTTTTTTAATTATCGGTTTGTATAAACACCTTTTAATTTTTTTTATACAGGATTGTGCATTTTGTATTTTACTCCGATTTTTATCCTTTAATGCACGTTTGGTCTTCAAATTGAAGACATTTATGAAAAAGTATGAACTGAAAACAATCAACCGTAACTATACCTTAGTGTAAGATAGCTTTGTTTGAGGACAAAAATCATTCACTGTGTTACTTGAGACAGGTGCCACGTTAAAGAAACCATGCCGAGCAAAAACTATTGCCTTTGCCTTTCCAGAACATCTATAGGAAATGGTACAATTATATATATGTTCGTATATGCAGTTCGTTCTTTGCAAAAAACGTGTGCATTGGTGACATTTTATGCCAAAAATGCAGAAAGAAAGTTTATAGAATAGACACAACTTCTTAACTTTCATGTCTAAAAAATAATTGGCTTTTCTTACATCAATGACATTTTTGGAAATTAAATGTATCATCTCTAAAGAAATGAGTTGTAAAAGGACGTGTATACACTAACGGGATTAGTAAGTTCTTTACCGCCAGGTTTAAATGCAGGGAAGTAGATATAACTAATTAAATATTGCATATAAATTTATCTGAATTTGGGGTAACCAGGCCAGTTAACGAAATAAAAGTTATTAGCCAACTATTTGTGAAAGCCCCAACGACAGCATTAATTACACATAAAAATACAAATGTCTTATGCATACAACAGGTGAAGCATGGGGATGGTGGATTAGATAATAAAAAAACACAATGCGTATGCTTAGCTAGGGTCCAGACAAAGAAATGATGCTACATGTAGTTTGTGAAACTTGATACAGCTAAGATATGACTCACGTGGCAGCTGACCACCCGAGCTGTAGCTGCCCATTATGAAATGCATTACCTAATATGAAATTTAGGTATCTGCAATAATTAGGGACCCGCTGTCCGGTCTCAAAATAACTACGAACAGAGTGACCATCATGCTTGTTTGCATATAAAATATAACAAAAATTCCACATTGTTGACTGTATAAAAATAATATCCAGCAATAGGTGTTTAAACCTTAATACATGTAGACTACACAATAAATGAAGAATGAAAATATAAACATGAAAATACATGTACTGGTTTATATAAAAAATAACATTTCACATTTACTTAAGAAAATGTCATGCACGCTTTGAAAAATTTTTTTGCGCTATCCTTCCACATTAGGGACCACATCGCGTAAAATATCCGTACAAACGGGAGAAATTAATATAAGAACTTGCTTGTCAATCGTTGTGAAATAAATAAGTTCAAATAAAAAATATCTTTTTAAAAAATTGCTTCTGATTCAAGCAAATGAATGTGTTCTTCTTGTTGATATGGATCTGTTTCATAAAATTTGAGTTATGTTATATAAGTTATATAAACTGAATGAGATATAAGGAAAATAAATTCCCGATTTTAACATCATTGGGACACGTCATATGTGATAATTTAATCATCGTAATTATGATCCTACACGGGAATGAAGTAAACTATTACATTTCTTATTTTTTAAAGGATATGGTGTTAGTAAAAGAAATTTAATGCATAAAATGACATTTGAAATCGCGTCATGCGAGACATTCGATAATTGCTATTATGTCCATGGTTGTAAATAAACGCATATTAAGTATATACACTGTATGTATCGTATTAAAGAAAGTAAACAGAAAAATAAATACAAAAGATAAAAAAAAGATAATAAAGGACAAAAAGTGTCATTAACTCATACTGCTCGGACAACGACTGTGAAACTTTTTGTTCAATCTCTATATATTATGAGAACTAGAAGCTAAGAGTTTACTGTGTATGGCCTATAATCAAGAAGTGGAACGGAAATCGATTGGCGTTTTGTAAAGACAGAAACCAATACCGGCCCTATAGGTTGATTCTTTTGTTATATATAAGTAATCCTTTATGCTAAAGTAAACAAAGGCATTTAACAGGAAGTTGACGTCCGATTGATACAATAATAGATCCCGCTACATGGCATGCCTAAACAAAGAGTGTTTAAGCAAATTAATTGATTTCTATGAAATCATAAAAAATATTGATTTTCTACAGAAAATATAAAAGCTATTACATTTTTTCTTAGTTTAGTTTAGCATATGAGTATATTTGTATACTTAAACACATAAGTAACAATTCACATTTTTAAAAGTAATAAACCCCTTCACGGTAACTGCGGTAGTGCTCTTTTGCAGGGCAAAATGACAGTTTGGTGAAATATGACGTAACGTCAATTGTTTCATCTACGTCATTTAATTATCTACCGACCTAAAGTTTACCTAAATTTATCAATTTGCCCTTCAAAAGAGCAGTACTGCAGTTACCGTGATAGGGTCTATAGTGTGTTTAAACGTCTTGTGACAAGCTCACGATATAGTACCTAAACGGCTGCTATCAGTAAAAATAAAGCATTTGGTGTTTTTATTCGAAAATTGAACAGTTGCTTGCCGAATAAAACATGCACGAAACGCATGGATCAAGCAACAAAATCGACGAAAAATGTTCCCAGACCATGTAAGTGTTTGAGTAATCCGTGTGCACGGAACAAATAAGGCATTTTTATAATAGGTGATTAATGTAGTTTCCAAAATGAATAACCAGATATAGAGAAATTTCCTAGGTCGGTAACGAATCAGAAGGCTGTTACAACTAAGTTTTACGCTGATATTTTCATTTACAAATCATAGTTTGTTTGTTCTGTACTATAAAAAAGTGCATCTATCTATTCTGATTCATTACGAAATACAAAATAAACAGGAAATTATATTTTAAAACTAGACTCTTGTTGCTATAGCAACAAAAAGGTCTTCCGTTTCTCATGTATAAATCTGTAAAAAAAAATGCATTTCTCTTATAAAAAGAAAAAGGATATATTCGATACTGTGATGGAATCTTTCAGTAACTTTTTCTATGTGATACAAAACAAAACTAGAAAAAGTCATTTTTGAAATTTTCTCTGACGACCGGAAGTTACGCCGGATCAACCGGAACATGGTAAACATATCTTCATACATTGTTCAATTTTCCCTCAAAGTTTGGATGCTTAAGCATTTGTCAGTTATGAGATCTCGTTGAGAAAAGGTTTATTGTCTCTGGACAGGAAACGGACGAACAGAATAGCTTAATGAAAAAAAATGTAATATATCTTAAACATTTCACTCTCGTACACTACTGTTTATCAAGCTTACTGAAACAGTGTAAGCAAAACCAGTTAAACTTATCAACAATGTCATTTGTTTGAACCCTTCCGGTGAGGACCGGAAGTGACGGCTGACAAAATGTAACACGTTAAACACATCTTCTATCAAATTTCTATCACCTATGTAAGTTTTGTGTCTTGATCACTAACAGTTTCTGATTAACGGCAAGTACACAATTTAGTGTAAAAAAGCTACTTGAGATATTTGAGATATCTCACCGGAAATAGATCTTTTTTTGTTTATTTAACATTGCATAAATGACTTATGAAAAAATCCATACTAAAATAATCATTCTATGTAAAGTAACTACAAAAGGTAAAAAAAAAGTAATTTTTTAAGTGCTTCCGGTGACGACCGGAAGTTACACCGAACAAAACAAAATAGTGTAAACACATCTACATATATAGGTCTATCATCCTGCAAAGTTTGATTGTTCAAGTCATTACCATATTTAATATCTCGAAGAGTCAAGTTTTTTGTTTTGGGACAGGAAACGGACAAACGGAAGTACCCGGTGAAAATTTAAAGTTAGTAGTTCTTATGATTTTGACAACTGGGTTTTATTGCCTATCACTTTCTCTAAAATTGGAAAAGAAAATCAGTTAAACTTATAAACAGCTTGATTTGTTTGAACTCCTCCGGTGTGGACCGGAAGTGACGGCCGACAAAATAAAAGCAGTTAAACACATCTTCATTCAAATGTCTATCATCCATGAAAGTTTCGTTTCTTGATCACTTATACTTTTTGAGATCTCGCGGGTATAAAATTTAGTTTCAGAAAGCTACCTGAGATATTTGAGATATCTCACCGGAAGTGGAATTTTTCTGTTGATTGAACATCGCTTAGATGACATATATAAAGATTCTTACTTATATATTCATTCTATGTAAATTAAATTAAATACGTAAAAGAATTATTTTTTTAAGTGCTTCCGGTGACGACCGGAAGTTACGACGAACAAAACAAAATAGTTTAAACACATCTACACATATAGGTCTATCATCCCACAAAGATTGGATGTTCAAGTCTTTATCGTTTCTGAGATCTCATTGACCATAGCTTTTTGCCGCGGGACAGGAAACGAACGACAGGAAGTGAATTTTGAGAAAATGAAAAAAACGCCTCGAGATATTATCATTCTCTATCAATCCTGAAAATTTCAAGAAAATCTATCCAACCATCTCTGAGAAATCTTGTGGACAAAAAAAGGGGAAAAAAATAATAATAATAATAATAACTAGAATCTTGTTGCTATAGCAACAAAAAGGTCTTCCGTTCTTATAAACATGTATTAATCTATTAAAAAGCAATGGTTCTTCCAAGTAGAAAATGTATTCCATATAACACTTACTTTGAAGAAAACTCTCAGAACTTACCAAAGTAAAATACAGAAAATGAAGAAAAAAAACCCTTTTTAAAGTATTTTCTGTGACAACCGGAAGTTACGTTGATTCAAACAAAACCTGTTTAACATATCGACAAACATAAGTATATCATCCCACTAAGTTTGTTTGTTCTAGTCATTACCGTATTTGAGACCTCGTGGATAAAACGTTTATTGTCTCGAGACAGAAAACGGACGACAGGAAGTGATCAATGAAACTAAAAGTTTGTAATTCCCGAGCATTTGCCTATCAAACATTATTGTTTAGCATGCTAAGTAAAACTGTTGATGGAAAAATGTTAAACTTATAAACAACGTGATTTGTTTGAACCCTTCCAGTGAGGACCGGAAGTGACGGTTGACAAAATGAAAAACGTGAAACACATCTTCTATCAAATGTCTATCATTCATGTAAGTTTCGTGTCTTGATCACTTACAGTTTCTGTGATCTAGCGGGTACAACATTTGGTTTTAAAAAAGCTTCTTGAGATATTTGAGATGTCTCACCGGAAGTAAAATGTTTTTGTCAAACATCGCGTAGATGACTTATGTAAGGATTAATACTACTTATTCATTCTATAAAAAACAACTTAGAAAAAAGTAAAAAAAACCTAATTTTTCAAGTGCTTCCGGTGACGACCGGAAGTTACGACGAACAAAACAAAATAGATTTAACACGTCTACATACATAGATCTATCATCCCACAAAGTTTAGTTGTTCAAGTAGTTACCATTTTTGAGATCTCATGTAGTCATTACTTTTTGTCTCGGGACAGGAAACGGACAAACGGAAGTGCTCAATGAAAAAAAAAGTTACTATTTTTTTTTACGTTAGACAACACTTTTGTATTGCTTATTATTTTAAATAAAGTTATCAAAGAAAAACAGTGAAACATAAAATCAACTTGATTTGTTTGAACTCTTCCGGTGTGGACCGGAAGTGACGGTAGACAAAATGAAAGCGTTTAAACACATCTTCTCTCAAATGTCTATCATCCTTGAAAGTTTCGTGTCTTGATCACTTACAGTTTTTGAGATCTCGTGGTTCAAACATTTGTTTTAAAAAGATTTTCTGAGATAATTGAGATATCTCACCGGAAGTAGATTTTTGTTGTTGATAGAACATCGCATAGATAACATATGTATAGATGTATACTTATATATTTATTCTATGGAAAAAGAATGGAATACCTAAAAATAATAATTTTTGAAGTGCTTCCGGTGAAGACCGGAAGTTACGACGAACAAAACAAAATAGTTTAAACACATCTACACATACAGGTCTATCATCCCTCAAAGTTTGGATGTTCAAGTCTTTATTGTTTCTGAGATCTCATTGACCATAGCTTTTTGCCGCGGGACAGGAAACGAACGACAGGAAGCGAATTTTGAGAAAATGAAAAAAACGCCTCGAGATATTATCATTCTCTTTAAACCCTGAAAATTTGAAGAAAATCTATCCAGCCGTCTCTGAGAAATCTTGTGGACAAAAAAAGGGGAAAAAAATAATAATAACTAGACTCTTGTTGCTATAGCAACAAAAAGGTCTTCCGTTCCTCATGTATTAATATGTAAAAGAAATGCATTTCATTAATAAAAAGAAAAAGGATATAAAAGATACTGTGATGGAATTTTCCAGTAATTATTTCTATGTAAAACAAAACAAAAAAGATAAATAGTCATTTTTGAGTACTTGCTCTGACGACCGGAAGTTACGCTGGAACAAACAGAACATGGTAAACATATCTTCATACATTGTCTGTCTTTCCTTAAAGTTTGGATGTTCATGTTTTTGTCAGTAATGAGATCTCGTTGAGAAAAGATTTTTTGTCACGGGACCGGAAACGGACAAACAGAAGTGAATAAAGAAATTAAAATTAATTATTTTTAGTTTATTAACTTACAATACATAACAGTTTATTGAGTGAATAAAATAATCAAAGAAAAAAGTATAAAGTTATTAAAAGCTTCATTTGCTTGAACGCTTCCGGAGAGAACCGGAAGTGACGGAAGAGAAAATGAAACCCTTTAAACACATCTTCAATCAAATGTCTATCATCATTGTTAGTTTTGTATCTTGATCTCTTACAGTTTCTGAGATCTCACGGGTACAAAATTTGTATAAAAGAAAGCTACCTGAGATAATTGAGATATCTCACCGGAAGTTGAATTTTTATATTTATTTAACCATGTGTAGATGACCAATTGTATCTATTAATGAGAAGTTATTTCTATGCTAACAATAAGAAAGTTTTAAAAAATCAAATTTTGGAGTACTTCCTGTGACGACCGGAAGTTACGCCGGATAAAAGAAAATAGTTGTAAAACATGTACATACATAGGTCTATCATTCAACAAAGTTTGGTTGTTCAAGTCCTGTTCGTTTTTGTGATCTAATTAAAACAAGGTTTTCTATTTCGGGACAGGAAACGGACAAACGGAAGTGCTCAATGAAAAAAAAAGTCAGTTATTTTTTTTTAAAATTTCCTGTCGCACATTATTGTTCATCAAATTAACTTAAACTGTCAAAGAAAAACAGTTAAACTTATAAACAACTTGATTTGTTTGAACCCTTCCGGTTAGAACCGGAAGTGACGGTTGACAAAATAAAACCGGTTAAACACATCTTCATTCAAATGTCTATCACGCATAAAAGTTTCGTATCTTTATCACTTATAGTTTTAGAGATCTCATGGGAACAAAATTTGTTTTAAAAAAGTTACCTGAGATACTTGAGATATCTCACCGGAAGTAGAATATTCTTGTTTAATTAACATCGCATAGATGACACAAGTAGGGATTTATACTATCAGATTCATTCTATGTAAAATAAGTTAAATACATAAATATAATAATTTTTAAGTACTTCCGGTGACGACCGGAAGTTACGACGAACAAAACAAAATAGTTTAAACACATCTACAAATATAGGTCTATTATCCCACAAAGTCTGGACGTTCAAGTGTTAGCCGATTCTGAGATCTCGAGGGAACAAGGTTTTTTGACGCGGGACAGGAAACGGACGACCGGAAATGATTTTTGAAAAAATGAAAAAAACGCCTCGAGATATTATCATTCTCTATCATCTCTGAAAATTTCAGGAAAATCTATCCAGCCATCTCTGAGAAATTCTGCCGACAAAAAAGGAGAAAAAAAAATAATAATAAGAAAGAAAGAAAGAAAGAAAGAAAGAAACAAAAAACACTACAATCACTATAAGGTCTTCCGTTGGAAACGGAAGACCTTAATAATAAACATTACAATCACTATAAGGTCTTCCGTTGGAAACGGAAGACCTTAATAAAAAACATTACAATCACTATAAGGTCTTCCGTTGGAAACGGAAGACCTTAATAAATAATTGGAGAAAAATGATTTTTTAAAGATACAGTTGCTGTTTGAAATACTGGCAGGTTCGCACCGGCTTTGAACTGAAAACAATCCCCGGCTACTAGATGAAACTTTTAAATTTCTTTTCCAACTACGTAAAGAAAATCAAACTTATGACATTAACAACCTAAAAAAATAATTTTTTACATGATCTAGAATATTTTTTATTGAATTGTCTCTCAACATCTAGCTTTTATCAGAAATAATATCTCATATCGTAAAAAGTAAACATTGAAAATAAATGTAACAAGCATTCTGAGAGTATTGCAAAGCAATACACGTCCCCTACCGGTGTGTTTTATTCTATGAAAGCTTCGAAGCATATATCTATTTCAAAACTATTATAAACGATATGTTATGCTTTAATCAGAGATAAAAGAACAGAGGAAATTCAAACTATATAGTTGATATAAAAATTAAATAATAAATGGGTAAAATTATACTTTTTATTTTATCTCCTGAAATTTCGCCAAGTCAATTAAGTATTCGCTGGTAGAAATTTGTAAAAACAATGCACTGTCATGCACAATATCATTTCTTACCGTCTTCTGTACCCCGAATCAACAGACCAAACCGATAACGAACCCGATTGTAATGATACAAAAAAACCTGCCGATTAAATTTACAACACAATGTTTTGACACTATTTAACAAAACTTATTTGTTTGTTAGAAATGATAAAAGGAATGGTACAAGTAACGCACGATATAATTACAGACTACATACTGGCCTCGTTTATTCAATACGCATCGAACCCGATAACGAACCCGAACATTAAAAAATTGGAATATAAAAAATTAATTTTCTCCAAAATATGTCAACCAGACGCTACGAAAGTGTAAACTTGATCTGTAGTTTGACTAGCTGCAGGTCTGTAGCTCCCGGTCTGAAAAAATTCTGATGGACGACCTGGGAGCTACAGTTCTTCCCATAGTAAAAACCTAAGATTTACGGCGCACAAAAAACGGCGCTAGTTTTGGACTGATTAACCTTATTTCCACACAAATTCTGTGAAAACAATTAGTACCATTAAATTTTTCAGGAAATATACTACTGATATTGTAACTTTACTTGCCTCTGATATTCTTTTAAACACCATCACTAGCCCCGTAAAGTGAAGAGGTGCAGTTTGTTTATACATGTATGGAAAAATGGCGATTCTCGATCTCGACGTAAATTAATATACTTCATTTTTCGAGGTCGGTTAGCATGTTTAAGAGAAACTCTGAGGCAAGTAAAGTAAAGTAAAGTAAATTTCCTGAAAAATTTAATGGTACTAATTGTTTTCACAGAATTTGTGTGAAAATAAGGTTAATCAGTCCAAAACTAGCGCCGTTTTTAGTGCGCCGTAAATCGTAGGTTTTTACTATGGGAGGAACTGTAGCTCCCAGGTCGTCCATCCGAACTTTTTCAGACCGGGAGCTACAGCTTTAGTTTGACATTTTGAATCTGTTCAGCAAGTTGTATATTATTCAGACAGACGGACAGACAGACAGACATACAAACGGACGCAGAGGAAAGCTATAGTCCTATCCGGCGAAACCGGTAGGGGACTAATAAGCAGAAATATATACAAATGCACAATTTGCCGTTACATTTCTCGTTGATCGACTCCAAACTGATGCAGAACTAAAGAATCCAAAATGACACTCCCATAATACCGAATAATAACCTTGTGTAACCTCTAACTTCTACCTCTAAGTAGCCTCTAACATGACCCCATTTACAACATTATTTTTAATAAATCATGAAACTTACGGATTCCTCCTCCTCCTCCCCCCCCCCCCCGATGCCAATTGTACATAAATAGGTGCATAGTGTTATCGCGAACGTTCACAGTGCTTGTTGATTTGGCCCCCGCCCCCGGACCGAATTTAACAGAATAACCCAGTGGGTTTGCTCCCATATTAATAAAACAATCTTTAAATACCTCTTACAAAATATATTCAAGTGTATAAATAAAAAAAAATACAATTTAAAAAAAATAAACCTTCCTCCATTGCACACATGCATAAAAATGTTAGCGGGTTATGTAAAAAAATGTATGCAATGATCGCTTCCTTCATAGCCCGCATGAGTCATAAAAAAACAACATCTTATTGTTTATATTTACATCTTTCTTTTAACAATTCAATAAATTGATAGTAAAATGTAAGAAAAATTAACTAAATAATTGTCAATGTACATAAGTACGGTATATAAAAGAAATCGTCTTCTATGGGAATTCGAGTCCGACATCATGATTATTTCGTGCAGTCCGTAATTTTTCTTAGGTCGATGAAGGTTAACTAAGGTATTGTCAATGTACATCAGTACGTTAGATAAAAGAAGCAGCCAAATCGTCTCCTATGGGAATTTGAGTCTGACATCATCATAATTATTACGTGCAATCCGTGATTTTTAGGTCACCTGAGTAAACTCAGGTGACCTATTGCTATCTGTTTTCGTCCGTCGTCGTGCGTCGTGCGTCGTGCGTTAACAATTTACATTTTTAACTTCTTCTTAAAAACTACAAGGCCAATTGTTCCCATTTTTGGTGTGAAGCATCTTTATGGTAAGAGGAATGTAAATTGTGAAATTGGTGGCTCTACCACCATCAGGGTGCCACAGGTGGGGCCAAATATGCAAAAAACAGCCAAATTTTAAAAAATCTTCTTCTCTACTCCCACACATGTGAGGAAAAAACTGATTGCATGGTTATGATGTCCATGAAGCCCTCTACCAAAATTGTGAAATTCATGGCCCCTGGGTCAGGGGTTCAGGCTCTAGGGTGGGGCCAATATGGCCATATAGTAAAAATGTATTAAATCTTAGAAAATCTTCTTCTCTACTCCCATAGATATTTGCTAAAAACTAAATACATGGTTATGATGTCCATGAAGCTCTCTACCAAAATTGTGAAATTCATGGCCCCTGGGTCAGGGGTTCAGGCTCTAGGGTGGGGCCAATATGGCCATATAGTAAAAATGTATTAAATCTTAGAAAATCTTCTTCTCTACTCCCATAGATATTTGTTTAAAACTAAATGCATGGATATGATGTCCATGAAGCCCTCTACCAAAATTGTGAAATTCATGGCCCCTGGGTCAGGGGTTCAGGCTCTAGGGTGGGGCCAATATGGTAATATAGTAAAAATGTATTAAATCTTAGAAAATCTTCTTCTCTACTCCCATATATATTTGTTAAAAACTAAATGCATGGTTATGATGTCCATGAAGCCCTCTACCAAAATTGTGAAATTTATGGTCTCTGGGTCAGGGGTTCAGGCTCTAGGGTGGGGCCAATATGGCCATATAGGAAAAATGTATTAAATCTTAGAAAATCTTATTCTCTACTCCCATAGATATTTGTTTAAAACTGAATGCATGGATATGATGTCCATGAAGCCCTCTACCAAAATTGTGAAATTTATGGTCCCTGGGTCAGGGGTTCAGGCTCTAGGGTGGGGCCAAAATGGCCATAAAGTAAAAATGTATTAAATTTTAGAAAATCTTCTTCTCTACTCCCATATATATTTGTGAAAAACTAAAGGCCTGGATATGATGAACATGAAGTCTTCTACCTAAATTGTGAAATTTATGATCGCTTGGACAGGTGTTTAGGCACTAGGGTGGGGCCAATATGGCACAGGAAGGGCCCAAATATCTTGAAAACGGTTAAAATCCCCACCCCTAAACCATATATATTCTTGTTCCTTGTGTTAAGGGCCATCAAATGGTATGTAGGTCATGGGCCTCAGGGGTGGTTCCTGACCCCCCTCAAACAGGAAGAGCCCAAATATCTTGAAAACGGTTAAGAACCCCACCCCTAAACCATATATATTCTTGTTCCTTGTGTCAAGGGGCATCATATGGTATGTAGGTCATGGGCCCTGGGGATAGTCCTGACCCCCCTCAAACAGGAAGTGCACAAATAACTTGAAAACGGTTGAGATCCCCACCCCTAAACCATATATATTCTTGTTCCTTGTGTCAAGGGGCATCATATGGTATGTAGGTCATGGAACTTGGGGTGGTCCTGACCCCCTCAAACAGGTAGTGCCCGAATATCTTGAAAACTGTTGAGATCCCCACCCCTAAACCATATATATTCTTGTTCCTTGTGTCAAGGGGCTTCAAATGGTATGTAGGTCATGGGCCCCAGGGATGGTCCTGACCCCCCTCAAACAGGTAGTGCCCGAATATTATGAAAACGGTGAATATCCCCCACCCCTAAACCATATATATTCTTGTTCCTTGTGTCAAGGGGCATCATATGGTATGTAGGTCATGGGCCCCGGGGATGGTCCTGACCCCCCTCAAACAGGAAGTGCACAAATAACTTGAAAACGGTTGAGATCCCCACCCCTAAACCATATATATTCTTGTTCCTTGTGTCAAGGGGCATCATATGGTATGTAGGTCATGGGCCCTTGGGGTGGTCCTGACCCCTCTCAAACAGGTAGTGCCCGAATATCTTAAAAACGGTTAATATCCCCACCCCTAAACCATATATATTCTTGTTCCTTGTTTATGTTAGTTCACCTGATATATAGTTAAGGACCCCTGGGAACCACATGAAACTTTGTGGGTCATCCCTACTCTATATGATAGCCTCGTTCGTTTGGGAGACTTTATAATCGCCCCGATTATAATTACATCTTGTTTTCCCTTGCTTCTTCCTAATGGAGTTATCTTCCTTTGCTTGTTCATATGTAGTAATTAATCGTTGAATATAATGTAATTATAAAGAAGTTGTATGATCAAAAGAGTTATGCAAGGCTTTTTATCATTTGAAACAAAAACAGTTTTTGAACTTTCAAAATAAACAAATAGACTTGTTAATAGTAAAGTAATAATTGGCTAACTAAAATCACTGATATATAAAGGTAAAATGATTTTGGTATATATGCCAGATGGTGATTCTCAACAAATGTTGAATATTCAAAAACTGGAACAGGAGAAGTGAGTAACTCATGATGGCTTTTATCGATAAAGCTGGGTTTTTTTTGTTTGTTTAAATGCCCATAGGGAGAGTTTCTGTCTGCCCCGGGGGGATGGGAGGTTGTTTTAGATAAAACATGAATAATAGCCACCTTGTTATTATTATTAAATTATTTTCTATCAGAGTCTTGCACCTTTTCAATATCAGGTCATGCATTCTTTTATGATCTTTTAAGTTTTTCGCTAAAATTATAGGTTTAATAGTCGTTTTTGAAAGATTTCAGGCAGGGAGGTGGTCGTCATTACAAATTAAAAATTTTTCTATTCCAGAATAAAACTTAACTAAATGCATATATGAGACTCCTTGACAAGTTTGTGTATGGGTTATGCTACTCAGATGACCGTTAAGGCCATTTGGCCTCTTGTTCTTGGGTCGGTAAAGATTTCGACCAGTCGATAAACGGGGCGTTTAGACAGTCCTTTCAGTTTCTACGGAGCAATTAATTGCTATCAATTTTGGTAAGGAATAGAAGGAATCATACTTGCTGGATGTAATATACATGTATAAAATCGAAACTTCTCGGGCATTAATTGTAATGAAATCCAGCTCACATCGTGACAGATCGTAAAATTTGTTGTATTTATATGAAATTTTATAAAAAGGGGGTTGTCATGGAACATTCGAGGTGTTTTTTCAAGCTTACAATATTACAATAGAATTTACAAGCTTATCTTTATTAAAATGATAGGCGTGCTAGCGTTGTAGCCATTATACACACAAGATTGTACAATAAATTAAGAAACTTCAGAATTCGGATCATATATATTTTTTAACCGTGAAGTCGAGCATGCGTTATCAGGAAATATTTACTAACGTACTTGCTAGCGCTCGAGAGCGCTAGCAATTACATATAACTGTATGATTTAATGTATATGAATGTTATTTTCTTAAGTTTAGAAAGTGCATATTTCCAATAAAAACCGGTGTCGTTGTCCAATAGTAGTCAACATACTTTTTATCGAGTATAATTGTCAATTTTTATACAAACAATGAAAGTGAGTAATTCTTGCAATTAAACTATACCGAGTACAAATATTAAGAAATCTGTCGCTTCAATTTAAAAAAATTGCTTTGATTTTGGCGTAAACATGTCCATAAGACTAATTCGATTGCACATGTGCCTAAATCAACGAGTTATTTACTTAGTTTTAAGTAAATTTTTCATCTTGTAGGAAGGTAGCGGGATA
This sequence comes from Magallana ariakensis, assembly GCA_020458035.1. NCBI lineage: Eukaryota > Metazoa > Mollusca > Bivalvia > Ostreida > Ostreidae > Magallana > Magallana ariakensis. Next base: position 45,880,041 of record CM035816.1, read on the forward strand.
TTTTAGTGTTGAAATGTGTTACGTCCCGTAGGGGTTGTCAAGTTTGCAGGTTAACTTAAATGTTTGATAAAATAAGCATTTTGTTCAATCTTTAAAAGAACTCCACCAAACTTACTGTTTTGGCCATTTTTCAGCTAGTAACCTCATAAATTTCGAATAGAAACAGCGAACGCCGTTTCTATTTTTACCGATAGCAGCCGTTTAGGTAGTACACCGTGAAACTACTTGTCATATATAGAATATAATATTTTTTTAACGTAAGAAGGATAGTGGTATACTATGGAGGGTAATCGTGTTCAAAAATCCAGACCTGTAAACTTGTAAATTCAAATATGCAATCGTGTTGGTGTGTAAGTCTGAGTATGAATGTATGTGATTCTGATCGTGTCACCTATAAAAACTCGAGCATAAACACTTTAAGATTTGACTCAGTTCCTTTGTATGATGCACATTTTGCTGCTTAATTGTTTCTGTTAGTTAATTTAACCTTCAACTTTGCACATTTTTAATCCATAGTTTCTGCATTTGTATCTTCACCCTCGGATATAGCACAGTTGACATGTTACAAATCCTACTAGTTTGTCGAATTTTGACATGACCTTATATGGCAAATGCTCGCTGCGGGAAAAGGCATGCCGTAATCGCCGGAATGGACTAAAATAAACATAAAATTCAACTAGAGACGAGCTCGTTGCAAAGCAACGAATAGGTCTTCCGTTGCAGCTTCCTGTCGGAAAAGGACTGTCAACCAGTCTGATTAAAAGCACCCTCTTCTCCTTACAGGATCTGACATGTATTGATAGGGGGTCATCTTCACCCGACCTAAACTTTTGACCAATCAGGGCTTTAGAAAATTTATTGGAACTTTTTAAATGGAGACAGGCAAATTAATTCATGCCTGCTTTCTATGTAACCCCCAGACTGAGTATTGAAGAGTTGCACCTCTCATTAACAAATAAAGGCATGTATTTGGTAAATGAGAGTATATTTAGGTTGTGTGCAAAAATATAGAGGTCATGTGAAGATGACCTGTTATCGATACCTATCAAACCCTGATGAGTATAAGCAGAAGGGTGGTGATTTTAATCAGGCTGGATTGTCAAACACGGTTTTTGCACTTTTCCTGCCAGTGACCTTGATCTTGTCCAAATAATTTTTATCAAGGTCATGACACACCCTCAGGTCAAAAGCAATCTTTGTTTTAGTTAATATTTTGTACTTTTTGAATATGCAGGTATTAACCAATGTTTTGTATACACGTTTGCACTCTCCTCATCATCGTCGGAACCCACGTTTTCTATCTATTACACTGCATTGAAAGTAATGTTACAGATAAGAGACCCGTGGGTTTCGACGATGTCTCCTCAATGACATGTTTACATTTGAATCTAAATGATTTTTAATTAGCAAGGTTTTCAAAGTTTTTGAAAAGTTTTGAAACTGAATTCCTACAATTCTAAATTTGAGGTTAAAAATACAAATAAATAGGAAGATGTAGCGAAAGCCATAAATGCATTATTGCTTCTGTTTTAGAATATTTCAGAGTTAAAAAATAAAATATTCTGCTGAGTTTTTAGTCAGCCCATGGGCTGACAAATTAAATTGAATAAAACTTCAATTGCGCTTGCGTAAATTGGAATTCTGTTTCAGTCCATGTTAGAGAAATTCGAAGAAGTTATGAAACTAGTCGGTTTCTAGTCAAACTGCGCATTGATGTATTGAAAGACTGTCAATGGGTATCGTCTGTAGCCACGGTCCGGAATCCGTATGTGCAGACATACATTGTATGTACATCGCTACACGTTTAGCTCCTCACCTATAGGAGGGTGCAACCATCATGTGCACATGCATATTATTATAGTTCTGGAAACTATTTATCTTGTATTTTAATAGATTGGGTATTCATATATTGTTGACCTAAAATTAGTATTCCACTAACTGTAGCTAATCTTGTAAGTGTATTAAGTTGCATTACAACCTCATACTACACAACTTCAATAAAAAGTTTTTTTTAATAAATTTTCATATGATTAGCAATAAATAATAAAAAATCCCTAAGAACACATATCTATCTCACTTTAGTGTAATTTTAAGAAGCGCATATATTTTTGGGAGGCAGATATGGGTATATCCCTCTAACTATTTTTAGAATCGGTAGGACAACAAAGTAGTGCCTTTAAGCAAAATAGTTCCTATTCCTGCAGAGTGTATATACATTTATTGGGACATTTTAAATCAGAATGCTTGACACATGTCAGAAAAGAGGATTTGCAATTTTAAAAGCAAGTGTCAAAATTAAATTATCATTTGAAGGAAAGAATTTAAATTGTTTGATGTACACCCTTTCCAAAGCTGTGAAATTCCCTACTTTTACTTTTATTTTCAGAGTTTTTCAATACAGACGCATTTTGCCGGAAAACGAATCTGACTTCACACCACGAAATTTTAACAGGAGAGAGACAATTTGATGAGCTTTTATTCAAGAGGTCCCTCGTTGCTGAACGAAAATTAGGGCCGGAGCTATGAGCCCGAACGTTAACATTACCGCCTATGGAAAATGCATTAGTGGACTATACCCATATGTCGCTATATTATAGTCTGTAAGTCAAGTGAACTATCATGGTCTTACAAAGAAAGAAGAAATCTGTCGACACTTGCAGTACTTTGATGATTTCTATGGCGACCGACTGCAGTCGTATTTCATAACTTCTAAATCACAGGAACAAATTTCCTTTGACTTTAAACTTTTAATTATAATATATTATATATATAACTCTGTTCATAACTAATAGAAGTTAAGCGTGTTCAACAGGTTAATTTATTAGCCACATTCTCAGATTACGATATCTCACCTTTAATGTAAAGATGATTGAATTCGAATAAAAGCCTTATTGTTTGACAAGTGACTACTGTAGTGAAAGCACCCTTCGATACCCATTAACCTTCGATAACCTTCGATACAATGTTACTCAATTACATAACAATTGATGATCTGCAGCCATAAATAAACTGGGGTTATATTTGTTCTCAGCTGTGTGCGCTGAAGCGACACAAGATTTTCGGCCGGACGTGGCGATTGAATTAACACAGACTGACCGAATAAACAAACGGGTGGGGAAAGTGAAAATGTTACACATAAGGAGAAGTCGCCAAAAAAAATTATTACTAACAGATCTGGATATCTTTTCGTCAATTTAAAAAAAAAATCCAGCACGAGCACTTGGCAGCGGGGCGGGGCGGGGTAGGGGGCAACAGCAGTGAGTTCGTTTTTACAGTTTTACAATGAAACGAACGACCATGTAGAAACACTACAGAAGTGATTAATAAGTGACCGATAGAATCTAAACAAAACTTGTTTAAAAACTCATGTGATTTTTTTTAAAATAATCACCGAATCCATCAATATAGGACATTCTTTTATCGTGCCAGCACCTACCGCAAAGAGAACTTTGATTATATACAATTTGATTTTTAAACTACCTTGTACGCAATCGTATTAATCAATACTAAATCAACTGTACATGTAATAAATTTATCTTTTTATCTTAAACCAATATAATATTTGAAAACATAGTACACTTTTTAAAACATTTTAGACTTACAAACCAACCATTAATTCATGTCTGACGATGTTTCCGATTTGGAATAATATTATCGTTTTTATTAATTTTCAGAACGACTTCTTAATTTGCACTCCAATGTTTAATTAAATAAATACAAGATGGACAAACTTTTATAAACTCAAACACGTTCATATACGTGTGTTTGTGTATTAGATAACCGCTTAGTGCTAGGTTGTGCAGCCGTCGCTGATCTCCTCGGCCGTGGGCGAAGGATAGATTACGAAAAGTTACAACGCACAGCTCAGAACCCAGGAAGATTTGAAAAGTTTGCAGTATAATGACTAAAATATATCAAATTTTTTTACTTAAAACCCACAATTGATCTATGTCTGATATTGCTTTAGATTGAGTACGACATTATTGTAATAATTAGCTGAACGACTTCTTAAATGACACCCTATCGTTTAATCCAATTATAGAAAAATAAACTTTTATGTGTAATCAAATCTAAAACAATTATTGTGTTTGCGGCTAAAAAAAATTGCATATGAGAGTCGCGACTCTTGTGTATTAGATAACCGCTGACCGCTAGGTAGCCCAGCCGCGACCATGGTGACCGATTTTCTCGGCCGCGGGCGAGGGATAGCTTACGTAATGGTATACACACACACAACTCTGATTTAAGGTAGATTTTAGATGCACGCAGTATGAAAACTAAAATTTAATACATAGATTTATTTTAATCCGTATTTTGTGTTTTACTAGAAAAGAAAAAAAAAAACTGCTTCAATTAATTGTTTTCCGATTCTCGTTTTTTTGAATTGTGCACTATAAGAACTTAACTCCTAAAAAAAAGCTTGTATTGTAAAAAAGAAAAAAATATCTTATGAATTAAAGCCACCGTATAAACCAGCATACTTTCTGTGGTAACTTTATGCCAGTTGCACGCACACAGACTTTCGCTAACTTGCCAAATGAAACGAGGTACATGTAAAGCTTTTTACACTCATACAACACAAATCACCAAAAAAATAACATTGTAACGACCTTTATGAGATCCCAACAAACAACTTTTCCAGCGACAGCCATATCGAAATCCTAACCGTTTTTGAGTTATTAAGCAAAAACTTTTAAGCGCTATGGGCCCTTAATTTTAGGGGCCAGCCCTTTTTTATTTGTGTCAAATGAAAGCCCTTAACATTCTGCACAACTTTTATTCTACATGTCTTAACAAAATATTTTCGTTTAAAAGATACAAAGAAAAATATGTCTAAATTTTCACACTTTTTGAAATCCTATTTTTGACCCCCTACCTTTTTCTAAATAAATAACGTAATCCAAAAACAAAAATCGATGTGCACAACTTCAATGTCTCTATTATTCAAATTCGTTCGATTTACATTCCCTGCTATCATAGTCTCGGAGCCTTTGTCTGGAAACCAAAGGCCCTAAAAATTTTTAAAAGGGAAACTCGTTAACGGAAGAGGAATTTTAAAGTTTATGAAATGTTTTAGATAGTGTTTTGTAATGTCTATGAGCCCTGAAAATTTGAGCAAAAACCGTTCAGAAATGAACAAGATATGAAGCCTCAAAGTTCGCGTCTAGGAAGAAAAAAAAAAAAAAGAAAAATAAGAATAATCTTACAAGCACAATAATAGTAAGGTCTTCCGTTGGAAACGGAAGACCTTAATTAAACTGTTCTGATGAACGATACCATTTTCTTTGGATCAAAAATATTTTTTTTTATATTTTTTATAAAAGAAGATTTTGAGGTATGATTGAAACTGGACCAAACAAGAAGAGGTGAATGTTTGTAAAATCGGTGCCGGTGTGACGAATGCGCTGGTTTCTGTAATGTAATTCCCATGGACACTGATACATGTAATATACGATAAGGGTTAACTTTTACTAAAATAATTGCCTAAAATCTATTCCAATATTCCTTAAAAAATTTGACATGTAATTTAAACTGAAAAATATAAAGTTGAATACGTGCTCTTTTCTAGACATGAGACGGATCAAGAAATTTCCTAGGGGGTGAATATCTTTTGTGCAGCATGGGGTTTAGAGACCGCCGTGAAGCCCATATAGCTTCATTGCTTACCTTAATGCTAAGAATTTTGAGAGTGAATTTTATATTCCTCATTTCTTTAAAATTAAATGACTTGCCAAACAAATTGGCAATTTTACGCGGAAACATGTATGTATCTAAATATTTTTTTCAAATATCAAAATGACTTTGTTGTGCAAGTGCATAATAAATTATAATAAAACAATTTAAAACTGTTATGAAAGAAGTTTTATAATCATTAATTAAAGTACAAAATGTTGTCAAAAATTGAAAGGTTCTGAAGAAATAAATAAGGGATACTAGTATGTTTTTATAATTATATTTTTTCTTCGAAAATCGAATTTTTAAAATTAAGGAACAGGTGGGTTAAACAGATTTGATTCTATATGAAATGGTAGAGTTTTAATTTTAAAGTCTTATGGTAATCAGTACATGTTCACAAGTGGCTGTAAAGCTGTAAAGCTTTCTGGAAAATTTTCTGGAAAATTTTCATTAACCAACTTCACTGAGTGTGTCTGGATTGAATCGAGATTCAGGACGCCATACTTATATCCCGTAATAATTGCTTGATATCAAAACATTTTTGCTTTTACAGTCAACCTTATGGTTGGAATTTTTTTTCATTTAAAGGAGAGGGGGTGCCGCTACTCATGTCTCAACTAAATCAAAATCTTAAAACTACTGTTTTCAAGTAAATAGTTTTTCTTATCGATAATTCAGTTCTTTAATTAATCAGCAGGCCTACCCCGTGATTTTTTTCTTCTTCGTGGGTGGGGGTGGGGGGGGGGGTGTAAGGGAGCTCTTGTATCAACATTGTTGTAGCGATAAGGATGCTTTTCGTGATATTTTCTTTATTCAGCCGAACTCTAAGTATACTTACACGATTTGTTAAATGTACTTTAAGACAATAGAAATGCGTGTATACATTTAAACAGAGCATGATATTTGAAATTTTCCAGATCTAAGACATCCGATGCAGATTGAATTCTTCACTCGCATCATTTTGGATTCTCTTGATATAATGGACACCGAGCCTATAATCTATTGTTCGAAAAATCGTACTTTCTCAAAAAAATGTTGTTATCCAGAAATAATATATGTAATATTTTCAAATGAAAACCATATACATGTATCATTCTGTTTTTAATAATGCAGAAGTGAGAAAAGAACTAGGTAGATTGCATGATCAGTATGTACTGGTCCCTGCTGATAAGGCAAGAAATAACATTGTCTTTGTTTGTAAGGCACATTATATTAATTGCATTTTCAAAGAACTAGGTTTCGATTCTACACATGGTAATCCTACTTACACGCAAAGCAGCCTTTCCAAGCAGGAAATACTTCAAAATCATAAATCGGTTATGAATATCTTTAATATCCCCAATAAACAAAATGAATTTGATTTACCTTATTTGTACTGGATTCCAAAGCTTCACAAAAGTCCTTACAAACAGAGATATATAGCAGGTTCCAGTAAATGTTCTACCAAACCTCTCTCTTTACTCCTTGCTAAAACTCTTACAGAAGTTAAGGAGAAGCTTCAAGAGTATTGTACAACAATCTACTCCAGAAGTGGTGTGAATCAGATGTGGATTCTAAAAAACTCTAAAGAATTATTAGAAACTTTGAGGTCACAAAATCTTATCAAAATCAATAGCATCAAAACGTACGATTTTTCAACGCTTTATACAACCATTCCCCACGACAAATTAAAATCCATACTTTTTTATATCATCGACAGTTGTTTCTTCAATAAAAATGGAAGTCGTAAAAATGTTTACCTTGTCATTGGAAATCTAAAAAACTAATTTGTTAAAAACCATTCTGATTGCACACACAAGTACTCTGAAGTTGACATTAAAAAGATGCTTGAATTTCTGATAGACAACATCTATGTAGTTTTCGGAAATCAAGTCTTCCAACAATCTGTTGGAATTCCCATGGGTACCAATTGTGCCCCATTGTTAGCAGACCTATTTTTATATTCTTATGAAGCAGAATTTATTCAAAAACTTGTAAGTGAAAAAAATAAATCACTCGCTCTGGTCTTCAACTCAACATTTAGGTATATCGACGACGTTTTATAAATTAACAATTGTTATTTCCATACTTACGTCGACTCGATATATCCCAGTGAACTTGAAATAAAAGATACCACAGAGTCAGCGTCATCTGTTTCATATTTGGATATTTTACTGGAAATTGACATTGATGGTAACCTAACAACAAAACTTTATGATAAACGCGATGACTTCAATTTTTCTATAGTCAACTTTCCTTACTTATGTAGCAATATACCTTCATCACCTGCATATGGTGTTTTTGTCTCTCAGTTAATTCGATACACAAGGGCATGCTATTCGTATGAACAGTTTCTAAGACGAGGCAAGCTACTGACAAACAAGTTGATAAAACAGGACTATCAACATTCTCGTTTAAAGTCATCTTTTCGTAAGTTCTATGGTCGATACAACGACCTTGTCAGCAAATACAATCTTCCACTGAGTCGCATGCTGACTGACGTTTTTCATACTAATTGTTAGACCATAATTAATTACCTAATTGTCTACGGACATTTGCGGTTTTTATTTTCCCGATTACGACAAAGAGCACACGGCGGGTGTGACCGGTCAGCAGAGAATGTTCACTCCTCCTAGGCACCTGATCCTACCTCTATCTTGGAAGTCCGTGTTGCTCTGCTTTGAATTTGTATTTCGTTTTATGGATTTTTGAGATGGTTGACGGTTTGTTATTGTCATTTTTTCATTCATTCTGTGCCCATTCCGGCGATTACGGCAGGCCTTTTCCTGCAGCTATCTGTGACGTCACTGTTTCCATATATGGTCATGTCAAAATTCGACAAACTCGTAGACTTTACATTTGTCGATTTGTAACATGCCAACCGTGCTATTTCCGGAAAACGGAGATATAAATGCAGAGACTACCGATGGAAAATGTGTAGTATAGTGACACGTTACATGTAAATAACAAACAGCATTTTAAAGTTGCAAATGTACATCTGTGGGAAGAATTACATTGAAGGTCTGCGGAGTCAACTTTAGAGTGTTTTTATAGATTACACGATCAGAATTACACACATTCATACTCAGGCTCACACACCAACACGATTGCATATTCGAATTTACAAGTTAACATGACTGGATTTTTGAACAGGATTACCCTCCATAGTATACGATAACGATTAAATTAAAAACCTGAAAGTAGTTCAAATGTCACAGTGCCCGGCCAAGGGTCATCCAAGTTGATAATTAAGGAACATCGTATGCATAATATAAATCCTATTACAATTCATACCCACGACACTACTTATCTCTACCCTGGGCCTTGTTGAGCAATTTCAACCATAGCAGATCGTCAAGAGTTGCGCCTTTTTAATGATGGAAACGGATCATAAAACTAAGAATAAAGTAGATGAGAAAAGAGAGCTTGATGAAGACTACGTGTAAGTACAAGTTAAATCTGGGAATTGAAAGTTTTAATGCTTCTATAATTACACTTCGAATATTTTTGATGCAAGAGGATGCTTACTCCTCCTAGGCACCTGATTCTACCTCTATCTTTTTGGAAGTCCGCGTTGCTCTGCTTTGAATTTGTATTTCGTTTTATGGATTTTTGAGATGGTGGACGGTTTGTTATTGTAATTTTTTTTATATATGTAATTTCGCATGGCAAGTAGTTTCTTAGCTGTATTTAAATAATTACGCACATGTTTTTCTAATATAAATTCTCGGGCTTTTCCGACAAGAATTCTGAGCCATAGACGGAAAACCCCATATGAATCATGTTGTGTAATATTTAAAGATAGAATTAACGTCGTCAAATTTTCCGATGCATTATGTATCAGTAATCGAAATATTTCTGGAAAAGTGTATCCAAGCAATTTTTAAACAAACAAATAATAATAATTCTAATCTACTTTAGTACTGGCTCTATCTTTAGATTGGATAGTCTGCCCTCGATTCCAAACGCTACTGCTGTAGAAATGACGCTTTGGTAATCAATGACAGCGAACCAGTCCAATCGCATTTTCTCGGGCCTTTCCGACAGAGATCGAAAAAACACGAGCTCTGCCGGAAAGCCCGAGAAGTTGCGATTGCGAACCAGTCTTATTGAGCTCTGGCGTAGGAATACAAACGACTACAAAAAAATATCTAAATTGTGTTCGTACCATTTAAAATCTGACTTTTTTCAAGTTATTTATAAATATGTTTCCTTGAAAAACAATGCTTTCTTATACATTACATTGAATTTATCCATAATTTTCGCCAAGTACTTAGTCTTGTCAGTGGTAGTAATTTGTGCTTAGGCTCGAACACTGTTTCACTCTTCCATTTTGCTAGAGTAACTGCATATGAGAGTTAATTAAAATCAACTCCCAAAAACCTATTAAAATTATTTCAACCAATTTATCATGTTATTTTCCTTTTTAGTACAGCTGGATATTAATTTAGACTTGAATATGGTCCGTTATGTTCCCCATTTATATTTCAAACAAAGTTGGATTAAGATTTGAGAAATTTTGTTAGTAAAAAAAAATATAAGTTCGGGATAGATTTCCTCCCAATGTATAAAGAAGTTTCCATTCTCGATCCTACTTGTAGAACGTCTATCGGTTGGATTCTCCAATGTAATATTGGATAGGTTATAAATGATAAATCGTGCAATTTTAAATTTCCTTTACCTACTGCGTTCTGTCATAATGAAATTAAACATAATAATATAGGTTAACATTATATCCTTAAACATATTTTAAGGTACACGACCCCGCCACTAATATGATTTTAACAAGAGCAAATTCTATTATACAATACAGAATGTATTGTGTATTGTATAATGAACTTGCTCATTGATAATTTATTTACAGACAGTGCTCGCAAATAATTCGTGTAATCGCTTATGCATCGACTAAAATTTTAAAGCAACTGACACCCCTTAAACTATTATGTATGGATGTTCCTAATGTATATAATATCAAAATTCAAAAATGAATCATTGTAATGCAAAATCAACCTTGGTATTGAAGATAATTTCTTTCCTAATTCACCTACTAAAATTGTTTGTTTGTAAAACGGGATGTATACACTACCTTGAGCGTTATGGCGGAAAATGAAATCAGTTGTTATTTGAAATTCGCCAGAAAAGAATATATGCTAGATTAACGAAGACATATTCATGTATCCTTACAGCACAATTTGATTTGAGCCAAAATAATGTAAGTAGAGAAAGTTCGATTGTAACCTTGTACGCATACACGTACACGTTATTAATTTTACTTTACCGTTTAATTCTGACATACGTGGACGTGTAACGTAACAAGAAATTTTGGAAAACATTTGACGATAAATAATTAACCAAATGGGAATGTAAATTTATTCCAAATTAAATTTCCCTCAGTTGACCATGGGTTTGTAAGGATTGGGAAGAATCAGTCGTATGCCCATGGAGCAAATGAATGATTCCAATATATTGTACCGTTTTTGTTTGTTTTTGTTGTTGTTGTTTTATTTGAGTATTTTGTATCACCCAAGTAGCAAAGTCGGGAAGAAGTTAACACACAATTAAAGAATAGATACATTAGTACTATCCCATTCAAACTACCACCAACCACACCCTCCTTTCCGGTGCGAACTGAATGAGTCAAATCTCGCGAGATGATCTCTCTTGGAATATAAATTTATTCCAAATGAAATCTCACTCATTTGACCATGGGTTTTTAAGGATTGGGAAGAATTAGTGTATTATGAAACAAATCCATATAGCTTTAACAGAACCAAATCTAAGATCAGTTAGATTGCCAATTAAGTGGTTCCTCCCAATACTGAATAAACCACTTAATTTACCAATCCTTACACAACCCTGTTAATATTAAAATGAAAAATACAAATTAAATTGAATGTATCATCTTTATTTCAAAATATATAATATTGATTTATTGAATGTTTGCTGCACTGTACAACATTTACAAATTCACACATAAAAAGAAAACCTGCAGTTCAATAATGTACAATAACAGGGATAAAGATATCGTCAACCTATACTTTAACCATACCTATATTCAACTAAATGCTTTTGGGAGTGCATCATAATCACCACAACTTTTATAAACATTTTCTATACCTTGAATACTTGGTACCTGTACCAACAGATTTGAAACCGAACCTACATCAATCAAGTTCTTTATTCCACTATATCTATCCAGACTGCGGCTAGAAAACTATCCTATGTGGCCCATAATGTTTTTCTCAACGTCTGCCGAACCAATAGTAAAAGGGTCACTGCACAACCTCTTCTCAAGCTGTGGGGGTTTCATCAATACCTAACTTTTCTAAATAGAACTTTAATCTTTCATATTACTACTGAATAAGACAACCATCCAAAACTGAAAACTTATTCTTTCCTAATGGTCTAAATAAATACCCTGAATTCACGTTTAATCCCATAAGCTCTGCTGCGCAAACATAAGCTTCAACTGCACGAACTGGACAAATCAACTCATCACTAACTCTTTGAACTTCAAATATATTTTTTTCCCCATAACTCAAGTTTTCCCTACTGTGTGGCAAAATAAAAGTCCTGCATTGCCCGGTAAGGATTTTATTTCCTGAATAAGGACTTGACCCAAGTCATTAGCTCTATCACATGCAAAAAACTGAAGTTAGAAGAATGCTTTATCCCTAAGAAATACAAACTTATCTACAATTGTACAATTTCGCTTGCTAATTTCAACCGTTCATCAATGTACATGACAATTTTTCTTAACTTTCCAATCAAAATTGGCCTTGCTTGTTTAACCCTAACATGAGATAGAGCTTGTTCTTTCTGAAAAGCTTTAACATACTTTTGAACTTGCAGACTACCTGAAGGATTACCAGAACCAGATTTTGGGTCCCACTGCTTACCCCTACCATATGCCTCGAATAATTTTGACAATTTACCCAAAATCGACTGAACACTATCTGTTAATAAACTACAAGGGCATCCACTCTCCCCAAACCTTTCACCTACAAATCTACAATCTATCTCATGCACTTTTGTCTTCCCTCCCTTTTTTTTATTTATCATAAATCTACAAATGTCTTCTGGTGAGGAATTTAACATCTTAATGTTTGAAAATTCACTTAAAAATTTTTCAAACTCCTATTCTAATGAAAAATTTTATTTCCCGTACTTGGTGTCATCCACGAATGAATTTAGATATCTGAATCTGCTATTCATTTTAGAAATCTGCAAACTAGTTCTTTGAGAATTTCCGATTGTCAAGATATATAAAATGAAAACATTTAGAATTAAATTCTTGATGCTTCAAAGTCCTATACAAGACCTTTTGTATCTGGAGTAAAACCTTGTTTCGATGGTACCAACAAAACATTTTATCACCTTTTCTACCCAACACTAAACTGTTATGTCTACAGGATAACAAGAAGGGCCACCATATAGGTTTTGGATATGACAAAGGAACCGCCATAGTACATACCCTTACCACAGTAGAATTAAAAAATTTCAATAATGGAAAAATGAGTCCAAATGGTGGGAAAACATAAGGGTTTTTCTCATTTTCTAGCCTATGAGAAGAAACATTCACTCCAGCTGAAAAAGGTTTAGGATATGGTGTGAAATGTTTAAGTGATTTCCCAAATTCATCTTTCATCACATTTGAATCTAAAGACATTAAATCAACTGAGTAGGGGCCAAACTTTCCTTGAATCATATCCCATGCTTTTTAGAAAGCATGCAATCAAGGAATGTAAGTTTTCTGAATGGAGCATCAGCTGGGTTACATTTAGATGGAATATAATGTAATCTCAAATCAATGTTTTTGATATAGGTGACCTGATACAAATCTTTCACTATTCTGTTCAAACTAATGTCATTTTCCCCTGATTTTATAAATACCCTAACAAAACCGGTATTGCCTACATAAGCATCTACCCTATGATTTTTCAGAGTATCTTGTACTGTCATAAGAGCACAATAAAGAGCTGAAGCCTCTTAAATTAATTGGCCTAGAGTCATCTACAGACCAGAAACCACTCATCTCGACCTCTTTCCCCTGCAGCATGACCATTGCACCCCCACTTAAAGTTTGAGGAGTCAGTAACGAGGGGTAACTTAAGATGCCTCTCCTCTCTACAAGATACAAAACCTTCCCATGAGTCCATAAATCGCCAATGTTCCAAGTCACACCTTAAAAAAATCGTCCACAATCACTGTTTTGCTATTTCTTAAACACCAGCTAATTGATTTGTTGATCTCAATAGTGTATAACTTTGCAGCTGTAATAACCAAAGAGAAGGAAATACACTTTCCTGCAAATCTTTGCAAACTTCTAACCTCAAGTTCCTTGCAAGATAACAATACTCCCTCAACTCTGAAAACTTCTTGATTTTATTCTTAGGTAAAGTAAATGCTTGTTTTATAGAATCAACCATAAATCCTAAATGTTTAAGACACTGAACTGGTTGAAAAACACATTTCTTCAAACCGAAAGTATGACCTAGTCTTGTAAAAACTTGACAAACAATATACAGAGCAAGCTCAGCCTTCCTATAACCTTGATTCCTCTCATACTATAAAGTTTCTAACTCACCAATCAACCTGTCATCTATGTATTGTGTAATTGGAACACCCAACTGTCTGCAATATCCTGTTGCAACCATCCCAAAGAAGGATAAATATATCCACTGCTTTTAAAACCAAATGGAAGCGTTCTGTACACCATGTAATATCCCCCAAATTGAATGCCAAAATAAATTCTAGAATTCTCACTTAACAACACATGATTATATCCAGACTGATCATCAATGGATGTCATGTAACCATCTTTTTGAATTAGTCTTGGGACATCTCGTAATGTCTCTAAACTAAAAGGACAGTCCCTTATCCATATATAATTTTTTTATATTTTTTGAAAGATTAGCAGTATGAGAATTTTTAATCAAGAATAATTATTTCCTCAAAATCAACAGTATATGCATTGACCACTATACTCTGTCCCAAAATATCCTCGATTCACATTTGCTGAATAACTCGATATTTATATATACCTCAGGGTTCAATCGATGTAATTTCAGAAGCATGAAGATAATCATGATTTCTACTTTAAAACGTCTCATGCGCGGATCCAGAAAATTTTTCCAGGGTAGGGGGGTCCCGAAAAATTGTTGTTTGCCGGGGGGGGGGATGAACTGCCAAGTAATGCAAACGTAAACAAAATTGCATTGCTGAAAATACTAGTTTCACTAAGTACCACGTATTTTAAAAACAGTAGAAGATGTAGACAACAACGCCGATATTAGAGGAAAAATAAAAAATAACATGAAATCCACAACGTTATTGGTCCAATAAAATGAACCTATTTTTGGTAAAATGATATTTACAATAGGGGACATGTTTGCAAATAGATGATGAAGCAAAACTTCCTAAAGATGATCATGAATGTCGTAAGTCGTACGTTTTTTTTTTTTTATCTCAATGATACTGTATCGTCTATATGATTTAAGATCGTATAGAGTACCGAAAATTCAATGTTGATGTAAGTATATACATCATATTTGAAATACATGTAAAAAAAAAATACTCATTAAACCAGGAAACGCTTTCACTAACTGCGTTACGCTGTTATGCCAGCAATACCATATCAGAAATATAAGTAAAAAGCTATAGCTAATTTACTCTTTTTATATTTCACAATTTGTATACATTTGATTTTTTCCGTTTCGTACTCGACTAAAGCAAATTGAATGCAATGCTATATTTGAAAGAAATTCATAAGAATATCAATAGGACAGTCACATGTTAATAATCATTCATTAGATATGAATAAATGATACAAAGTAAATCGTTTCTGGCCAGTCTTTAAAGCTAAAAACGTGATATGATATTTTCCGTTCCGTTTCGTTTTCCGTTCCACGTTTTAGCAACACCCATAAGACCTGTGCCTAGGAAACCTATCCGGCATAGACCCATACATGGGCATACCCTGCCAAGCTCCCAAGGGAGATTGCCAAAACGGAAAATTGGGGTTACCAGATGCAAAATTAGACCCCTGAGGACCTGCGAAACCTACAGAAGACATTGAATTTACATTCTCCTTAGACTCTTTGTTCTCCTCTAAATACATTTTATTCTTAGACCATTCTGCCAAAACAGATGAAATTTTCTTATCGTCTGCTGTTCCAAACAATCGCTGACACGAACCAAAATATCAGGATTATTTTCAAATTTCCAACAAGTTTGCAAAGCATTAGCATAGTAATCAGCTTCTTTATGACCTGATGAAATTACAATATCTACCAATGATTCAACATCCGCCAACATAACTGTAGGAGCTGTTAACTTTGGCCTGCTAGCCAATATTGAAATGTTCTTTAATGCCAGGTTCAACTCTTTATCTGTATTTTCTGTCACTTCTTTTATCGTTGATTCCATCTTCTCCAATCTAGTCTCTATGTCATCCTTTTTCTTCTCTACAATACAAAGCCACTGTTTAAAAACCCGAAACTTACATGCCTACTCATACCATTTATCTAACTTACCTCCACCCTTCAATTCTTTAACTGCTTTTGATCCCCTGTAAGATTTTTGAATTCAGTTTCTAACTCCTCCAAGGAATATCTAGTGAGGGGATGTTCCTTTTTCAATCTAGCAAATTCTCTCTCATCCCGAATCTCCACATCCTTCAACCTTAATGCCAGGGGTATCAGATTCTTGCCAAGCAATGAATGTTTCTGCTTAAGAAATTATCTACATTTATAAAATAGATATTGCTAAATTAAATATAACATCATTAGACATGAAATATAAATATCCATAAACTAAACACAATGCACTAATCATAAACTGAGCTTAACACAATTCCTACACACAGCAAAAACTTAACCCCACAATTCAAAACATATTGAACCATCATCAAAATATATCTATGTTGTTTTTAAAAAATGTCATCAAAATAAGGTAATTCTCCACTCATTCTAAATATGTGTACTCAAAACATATAAAGACAAACTTGTCTAGCCTCAAATTCTCTACACTCCACATATATGCTGTGCACATTACCAGAATACAAAATATGTGTTCAGTATCATAATAATTACTCTCAAATATTACCAATATAAACAAACATAAGACAAACTTGCTTTCAAAATGCACTAAAATCAACTGGGTGCACAATCAACAAGAAAATTTTATATATACACACTAAATTTCTCAAAATGTTATACATTTTGTAAATGCGTAACATAGCACAGGAGGCAAATTACATGTATAACCATTTAAAATACTAAAACCAAAGTGGTGCACAACAATACAAAAGAATATTACTACAACCCCACATCTATATATTCTCAAATATTTCAAAATGGTGTAAACAAAATACAAGACAAGCTTGTATAACACCCATAAATATCCAGCTAAATGTACCATAATACTCCACTAGAAAAACTTGTACACCACAACAATTCTCAACATATCACGTAATGATGTAAACCAAATACAAGTCAAGCTTGTATATCACCCATGTAAATTAACCAAGGTGATGCAACCAAATACAAGAAAACTTGTATAACACCATAGTTCTTTTAATAACAAAATGGTGAAACCAAAATACAAGATAAGCTTGTATAACACTCATAAACAATGATAAACAACAGTGGTAAACTTTCAAATACTAGAAAACTTGTTAACATCACAATTCTCAAAATCACAAAATGGTGTACCAAAAATACAAGATTAGCTTGTACACCCCTTCGAATGTGTTCGAAATGTTTTCTTTATCTTTGCCAAGTATGTAATAAATCCAGAGGTGCTCGAATGAAAGTTCACGAGACTTCGCCGAGATTTGTTCACTTCCTGTGAAAATTCGAGCGGAAGTTTAAGTTTTCGGATAATCTTTACAAAATACGTAGGTACTAGCCGTTTTATTCATTCATGTCCAATACATATTTCTTTTTCGATATCGTCAACATTGCGATGTATACACTATTGATACGATATCGATTTTACATTGTCAACATTGCCGAGTATTTCTTTGCCGTTAACATCGTCGACATTGTCGACATCGCAACGTCGACAATGTTGAACCGATATCGAATTTACATCGTCAACATTGTCGATATTTCTTTGCCGTTTACATCGTCGACATTGTCGACATCGCAACGTGCGATGGTGCGATAGTGAAATTCAACTGAGGGGACAAGATTAACGGTCTAGGACGGAACTCTGTCCTATTTTATGTTTATCACTCCGCTGGTTACAAACAATGCAAGTAAAGCAGAGCATAAGAGACTTTTCTCAAAGACATGATAAATTGTAGTCAATTAAGCAAACCAATTACCTACCGATTAGATGATTCCTTTATTTATTATTTCCTAACATTATACGATGTTTTTTTAAAAATTACAACAGCGTAGAAATATACAATGTAAGACATAGAATATCACCATGTTGGTCATCATTGCGATATTGACAATGTCGACGATGTAAACAGGATATAAGAGGTACGATGTAGACACGATGTTGACTCGATGTCAATCAACATTACGATGTCGACGATATCGACGATGTAAACATGAAAGAAGGCACACGATGTAGAAACAATCTCTACTAAATATTGCAATGTCGACGATGTCGACGATGTAAACAGGATATAAGAAGTACGATGTAGACACGATGTTGATTCGATGTCGATCAACATTGTGATGTCGACGATATCGACGATGTAAACAGGAAAGAAGGCACACGATTCAAAAACATTCTCTACTAAATATTGCGATGTCGGCAATGTCGACGATGTAAACAGGATATAAGAGGTACGATGTAGACACGATGTTGACTCAATGTCGATCATTATTGCAATGTCGACGATATAAACAGGATATAAGAGGTACGATGTAGACACGATGTAGACTCGATGTTGGTCAACATTGCGATATCGACAATGTCGACGATGTAAACAGGATATAAGAGGTACGATGTAGACACGATGTTGATTCGATGTCGATTAACACTGCAATGTCGACAATGTCGACGGTGTAAACAGGAAAGAAGGTACACGATGTAGACACGATGTCGACTCGATGTCGATCAACACTGCAATGTCGACAATGTCGACGATGTAAACAGGATATGAGAGGTACGATGTAGACACGATGTCGACCCGATATCGATCAACATTGCGATGTCGACGATGTAAACAGGAAACAAGACACACGATGTGGACACAATGTCGACTCGATGTTGGTCAACATTGCGATATCAAAATTTAAACAGGATATTAAGGGTACGCTGCAAATGCAAATTCAATAATTATGCTAATATGATATTAACACAATGTCTACTCGATATTGGCCAACATTGCGATGTCGACAATATTGATAAAACATCGTACATTGGACATACCTCGTTTTATTAAGATATTTGTCTTATTTCATCATCTAGCGGTTATTTCAACTAAACGATGATATTTAGAAAAAAGTTATCATTCGTGTTCAACCACTTTACACGTGGTTGAAAATGTAAACATTGTGTTGCTTGATAAAATCATAGCCATGTTTAATGCTTTTTATGTGCAATATCATGCTTTAAAAAAAAAGAATTGGTGTCTGTTTTTTTATTAAAACTTAGTATATCAAAACATTTTCAAGTAACATTCTGCCTAAAATAGTATAGTCTGTTTTACTATTTATGCTATTACTAGGTCAGGCGCGGATCGAAAATTAATCCTTAGGGTAGACCGCTACTAAGCATGTTAATTATTGCAACAGAAAAAACCTATATTTTCTATTGTCACATTTCTAGAACACATTCTATCCACCAAGTAATGAATTAAAATCAATAAACGTCTAGAATTTATATTTGATAACAAATATCTAGATTTTAGGAAATAGACTATAAACACGAGGCACATTTTTTACTGCGAAACTGAAATGGTCAACTAGAATCACGTGGTCTAAATTTAAATGACAATAGCATTCGCAGGGGTGTTGTATGACACTCAATAACGAACAGTGGTGTACAGCCAAATACAAGAAAACTTGTATAACACCACATTTCTCAAAAAATCACGGAATGGTGTGACCGAAATACAAGACAAGCTTGTATAACACCAATACAAACAGAGGTGTACAGCCAAATACAAGAACAACTAGTATAACACCGTATTTCTAAAAATTACGAAATGGTGTGACCAAAATACAAGGCAAGCTTGTATAACACCAAACCATAAATGGCACAAACCAAATACAAGAAAAACTTGTATAGTACCACAATTAAAAATACAAGGCAAGTTTGTATAACACCAAACCATAAATGACAAAAACCAAATACAAGAAAAACTTGTATAGTACCACAATTGCACAAGTAAGCATATATATCCGCTACACGAGAAATGTGTGCCGAAACAAATACGCGCAAAAAATCCCGATCATAAGAATCAAAATAGAAAGAAAACCCGAGAACGGCACACACATAAAATTAAACAACATTGTACTTACATATATGGTGATGTCGAAGCAATTGTACTATAAAACACAAGAAAAGTCGTAACGCAGAACCGGTCACTCAGCCACTCAAACGTGCACGTCTACCTCGCACGGCTTTCCAGTTCGAACTGAATGAGTATGGGTCAACTCTCTTTTTTCTGGTATGGAAAAGATACTGAAAATTTATGGTATGCTCTGCAGATACCTGATAAAATCATTTGATGTAACGGAAGTACTTGTTCAGGACTTGAAGCACTTTGTGTATTGCAAAGCTGGCATATATTGTATAACAATTTTAGCAGGCGATGCATGTATATGGCCTCTATGG
Organism: Magallana ariakensis; assembly: GCA_020458035.1. NCBI lineage: Eukaryota > Metazoa > Mollusca > Bivalvia > Ostreida > Ostreidae > Magallana > Magallana ariakensis. The sequence goes on from CM035816.1 coordinate 45,900,501, forward strand.
TAACTTAGCACATCAACTTAAGGTTTTATGGGACACCTTTATATTGTAATGTACTCCCAATATCGTGGAGGTGTGATAACAACACAACAAGCTTTCTTAAACAAAAGAATGTCCGCAGCTCGCACTTGTATCGAATAGGCATTTGATTTTTTTCCCTTACAATTATGCATTCTGTTGAAAAGTACTATACTATAAAAATAAAATATTTCTTATTATATTTCATTTCAGTACTGAAAACCATTATTGTCTGTATGACATGAAATTAAATAAATTCAATATCTTAGGCTTTTTTAAAGGTCAAAACGCTCAAGTCTAAGTTCTTGTTTTCAATATCGTTTTCCTCTTGCTTTGCTCGATTGTTGATCACAGGTAAGATAGAATTGCGGCACTTCTTCTGGTCGTTTTTCCTTTGCAATTAAAAGCCCGGGAACTTTTCATCATCGTCTTTAAAAATTACAATCATTCTGATTTATATACATAAATAATTTACTTATTTGTCTACATAGCCTCACCTACAGTCCACATACAGGTCAGGTTTTCGAAATCTTCCCACTGTCATTTTCATACCATTAAAGCGTTCAATGGAAGACAAAATTAACAAATGTTATAGTCAGTACAGTAAGATAACAGATTTTCTGCGCTTAAAGTAAAATATTTTAATTTTATTCCATTGTTCTCTCTTCAGATACGGTCGATGGGGTCCATACCAAATTCTCCAAGCTGCCTTTGCGTTTTTCCATTTCTGGCAAACAGGTTTCCAACTTTTAATCGGCGTTTTTATCGGTATGAGTTTGTTAAACGTGTATGTTCTCCAATTCTCTGAGTTGAAACTTGCACGTGTTTATTGAATTACACACAAGACCCTATTCAATGCTCGTTTCTGAGCTTTAAAAACAACTGCTATATTTGTACAATGAACTGAAATATTGTATTATTAATCTTTATCTATAAAAGCTCAATATAAATAAACTATTACTTTTAGAACGTTTTTATTCTGTAATATATTACATATTCCCCGTGTCTCGTTATTTTTCGATGTCATATGATTTTTAACCAGTACACATCAAAAAGTTTCTATAATGCATTTTGGATAGTTTTCAAATATTAAACCTGGATTTTGTTAATTTAACTGTATCTGATTTAAAAAAATTACATATATGTATTTTTTTTTATGTCCCTTTTCGTCTTTCGTATGATAAAAGCAAATATATAACGTTTTCATTGTTCACAATTCATTATTTTTATCCCAGCCTTAGACATTTTATGCGATACTTCGAGCTTCTTATTCTTAAGTTTTTTAACCATAGCCTACAGACCAGGATTCGAGTGTGCAACACCTGCCAATGTTAATCATTCGCTGTACAATGAGTCTAATTACTTCATCTACGAAAAATGTCAAATCAAATTATATCACAACGACACCAATGGACTTGAGCTTAAGTCTGTCCAGGGCTGTACAAATGGATATAAATATATGTTGGATAAAGAGAGTACCATTGTCACTGAGGTAACTGCAAATTAAAAACATAAACTATTTTGTTGACTGATAAACTGTGAAAATAACTTTATCTAATTCCCAATCCCTGAAAAAAATCAATCAAATTAAAATCTTTCACAATCACAGAGATGATCGTCAGGGCAATATTGTTAAAGGTGATAAAATGGAAATAGGTATTCGTTAGACAAGAGAGACTGCTATTGTTTCAGAGGTTAAAAACAACAGTACTTTTTCTTTTAATATTTATTTTTAATTTATAATGTCAATTATGATTTGATTTTGATTATCCATGATTGCAATGTCCAATCTTTAAAATGAACGCGATTCAATTCAGCTAACATTAACACATCTTATATACATCATCAACAACATTAAAGTTTGTTTGAGTAATAACGGTGTATAATCTTAAATAAAATAAAATATTTGTGAATTTGAAAACAATCAGTTACATGTAAGAGTCTATTCTTTTATAAAAATGGACAGAAAAGCCCCTATTTATTAGAAATAATTGGTAGAAAAGTTTCTCATTAATTGAAATAAAGGACGGAGACAAGTAAAACTCCTAACTTTATAAACTTACTGAAAAGCTACAGGTAAGTTGAAAAAAAAGAATGACATTACATTGGCCAACAAAGAAACAATTTAATGCATAAATCACCTTTAAATATGACACAGGTGTTGTGGTACAGTCGAGAACACACCAAATTATACTAGCAAAGAATCTAATATTGTATTATCGGCAGCCGAGCCTGTCCATACACTCTTTGTTTTGTTTAATAAAAAATGTTTTCTCAAACAGAAAATGAGATGTTTCTCATTCTTTGAGAAAAAGAAATAATCTTGGCCCTACGTGCCTTGATCAGGGTTTTTTCCACATAAAGGGCAGTTTTCGGGTTAGACACTTTACATAAAAACAATTTGTTTTCATTTCGCAGTTTGATCTGATATGTGATAAATCCAGTCTGGCGGAACTCCTTCAGACCCTGGTTATGGCTGGTCAGCTGGTGGGAGCAGCCTGCGCCTCTTCTCTCAGTGATAGAGTGGGCAGAAAAACCGTACATCTTTGTTCAAACCTTTTGACCTTGATCTTTGGAATTAGTGTCGCTTTTGCTCCAAATTATACGACACTGGCATTGATGAAGTTCATTTTAGGCGTTTTTCAACAGGTCTCTTGATTTTAATTATTGCATGAAAATGAAGTTAAATTATTTTTCTTGACACTAAGTAAATAAGTGCTCCTTCTGAAACCGATTTTTTTATTCTTAGGGAATGGTAATGTCCGGTTCGGTATATACATTAGAACTTTTCCCAGAAAAAACTCGCTTCAAATGTGAGCTCACTGGGTCTTTTGTCTGGACAACAGGCCTACTCATCATGTCTGCCTTAGCATACCTGCTTCGAAACTACTCGTGGAGATACTTGCAGATTACTTTAAGTTGTTTTTCACTCCTAAGTATAATTCAATATTGGCAAGTATAGTTAATTATTTGCTTATTAAATACGACTCATGTAAAATATTTATAGTAACTAAACAATTTAGGATTTGATATATTTTAACAAAATATATTAAAACAATTCCATGTTTAAAGATCAAAATTTGATTTTGGCTTACCTAAACCAAGGTAAGCTATTCTGATCACCTGTTGTCCGTCGTCCGTCCGTCCATTTGAACTATTTTGACAATTTTGACCTTTTCTGAAGAACCATCTCGCCAAATCTAACGAAATATAGTAGAAAGCATCCTTACAGGTATCTGGAGGTTTTCTTAAATGGTAAAATAATTGGCCCCTTTTGAAAGGAAAAATCTTAAACGAACATGTGTCATCTGAGGGTATACGCTGTTTTTAAAAAAAGCGCTCATGCAATTGTATCTTACTGTAAGTAAATCAAAATGTATAAATTCAAACTTTAGCATTCTTGAAAAGTTTTCTAATAGTATATGATAACTGAAATATTGTAAACCTTATTATAGTACTATGTAATGTATAAGAGGGAGACCTGCCCCTCTACACACATATAATGTATATATATAAATGCGGTAGGCAATTTAGGACTGTGGATGTTGATGCTAGTCCTATCGCATTATTTGCTTAATGTTCCGATTGTTCTTCATATATATGTATATGTATTACTAAAAATATTTTAATGAACATGTACGTTCTAGCAATATATGTGCAATAATGATACATTATATCGATGACTAAATGTTACCTCCCCGAATAGTACTCTTTTTTACATTACTATTATAATATAAACAGGTATGGATATATATATATATATATATATATATATATATATATATATATATATATATATATATATATATATATATACAGTCACGTGCAAAAAGTATTCGGTCACAAAATGGCGGCGTGTTTACATTGGCGACGAATGCACACGAATAAAACAAGCTTAATTTCTACAAAAACTTATGAAATAAAAAAACAACTACTTACGGTTTAATATTTCGTCGAATTTCCTCGATCAGATTTTCCTTTGATTTAATTGCGCCACTGCGTGATTGAAGTTTCCTTTTAATGAAAAGCCACACATTTTCAATAATATTTAAGTCTGGTGACTGGGCAGGCCAGCTTAAACAGTTGATATGATTTCTTGCAACATATTCCTGTGTTGATCTGGCTCGATGGACGGGGGCGTTGTCGTCTTGGAAAAAATATCCATTTTGGGGGAAATGTCTAGCAAGAACGGGCCACAAGTTTTCCTCTAAAATGTCTTGATATTTGGCTGCATTTATGTTTCCTTCTACCGGCGTCATAGTCCCTACACCTTCCGAACAAATGCACCCCCATATCATAACTTCATACTTCGCCTGTGAATTCCGCTTCTCAACGAGGTCGGGTCGCCACCCTTTGTCTTTTTCCCTCTAAATCCGAACTCTCTCGTCATGGCCAATCATGATTTTACTTTCATCTGAAAAAATTACGTTTCCAATTCTCAACTGACCATTGTCTTTTTCCCCGACACCATGCAAGCCGCTTCTTCCTATTTATATCCTTTATAACAAGTTTCTTCTTTGCAACACTCCTCCTGTAATTATTTTTATGTAAATTAAGTTGAATAGTCCTTCCACTTACTGGTTCAGGTCTTTCCTCGTTAGATTTAGCAGTAATATCTGACAGGGAATTGTTTTTACAATCCTTTCTAGCTTGCGATAATCCCGGGGCTTGATTTTTGGAGGCCTGCCGCTTCTCGGTTTGTTTTCTAAGGAACCCGTGTCTGAAAACCTTTTACAAATGTCAATAACGGTTGATTTTGGTATTTCACTAATCTTTCTCCGTGAAAGTCCACTTTGCATTAAATCCACAATGACTTTTGGCGTCCGCTCCCGTTTCTTTTCCTTTCCGACCCATGGCTATAACAACTACGTTTTCTCTATTTGTAAACAAGCAGACGATAAACAAAAGTGTCACGTGGTATACCACGTGACTAATTTCTAAATTTAAACAATTCTACTTCTGTAGTGCTAAAATTATCGGACAAGGTCGGGGTTTTTTTTACTTACGTTTTCAAGCCCAAACACGCCGCCATTTTGTGATCGAATACTTACTGCACGTGTCTGTATATATATATATATATATATATATATATATATATATATATATACACAATCTGCGAATTCATATTTACGTTTATTTACGCTATAAAAAAATACATTTATAAATATCAAAGACAATTAGAAATTTGTACATTATATATAGATGTATGATTTATTTAAACCGCTGAAAAGCATTACTGATCCAGGGGGCTTCTGGCACCCCAGGCGATGTATATCTATAGAGAGTCTCTGCGGAGGTATTATCTCGAATCCAAATGTATTGTTTAATTAAACAACAGGCCAATAGGCCTTAACGGTCACCTGAGTACCATAGCCCATACACAAAATTGTCGAGGAGTCTCATAAATGCATTTATTTAAGTTTCATAATGGATTAGAAGATTATAATAATTTAATGACATCCACCTCCCTGCCTGAAATCTTTTGGAAAGGACTCTTAACCCTATAGTTTATCACAAGACTTGAAGCTCTTAACAGAGTGTATGACATACTATAGAAGAGGTGCCCAGATTACATTCAATTTATTTATCCCACGTATGTTAACTTACAAAATAGGTTTTATGTTTATATGTTTTCATAGATAAACTAAAACAAGGTGGCTTGTATTATTGAACTATTAATTACTTACTATTAGCAAGTCTATTTGTTTATCTTAAAAAATTTAAAAACTGTTTTTGTTTCAAATGATAAAAAATTTGCATAACTATTTTGATCATACAACTTAATAATTACATTCTATTTAACGATTTATTACTAAATATGAACAAGCCAAGGAAGATAACTCCATTATGAAGAAGCAAGGGAAGATAACTCCATTAACTGTTATAATCATCTTCCCCGCACTCTTTTCAAATGCTTTCACAATATCTTATCAATAACTTTGATGGACAGCTACTTTATTTTTCGATATTCATTGATTAATTAGTAAATATGAACAAGCTAAGGAAGATAACTTCATTAAGAAGAAGCAAGGGAAAATAACTCCGTTAGCTGTTTACCCCCCCCCTTTCAACTCTTTCCAAATGCTCTCCAAATGCAAGGTCTTGAACCCTGACTTAAGGGTCATGAATTTCACAATTTAGGTAGAGGAGTTCATAACCATGCATTCAGTTTTTTGCCCACATGTGTGGGAGTACAGATTTTTAAGATTTAATACATTTTTACTAAATGGCTATATTGGCCCCACCCTAGGGCCCAAAACCCTGTTCCAAGGGTCATGAATTTCAAAATTTAGGTAGAAGACTTCATGGACATCATATCCATGCATTTACTTTTTCACAAATATATGCGGGAGTATAGAAGAAGATTTTCTAAGATTTAATACATGTTTACTATATGGGCATATTGGCCCCACCCTAGAGCCTGAACCCCTGACCCAGGGACCATAAATTTCACAATTTTGGTAGAGGGCTTCATGGACATCATATCCATGCATTTAGGTTTTAACAAATATCTATAGGAGTAGAGAAGAAGATTTTCTAAGATTTAATACATTTTTACTATATGGCCATATATAATGGCCCCATCCTAGAGCCTGAACCCCTGACCAAGGGGTTATGAATATCACAATTTTGATAGAGGGCTTCATGGACATCATAACCATGCAATCAGGTTTTTCCTCACATGTGTGGGAGTAGAGTAGAAGATTTTTGAAAATTTAGCTGTTTTTTTGCATATTTGATCCCACATGTGGCACCCTGGGGGTGGTAGAGCCACCAGTTTCACAATTTACATTCCTCTTACCATAGAGATGGTTCACTAAAAATGGAAACAATTGGCCTTGTAGTTTTTAAGAAGAAGTTAAAAATGTAAATTGTTAACGCACGACGACGGACGAAAACAGATAGCAATAGGTCACCTGAGTTTACTCAGGTGACCTAAAAAAGGGGGGGGGAAAGAAATAATGAAAAAATAAAGTGTGTCTTGAAAAGTTATTTTCAAGAACCTCTGCACCAGAAATGTCAATATTTATACCATATGCAACATATCGCGGGAGTATAATGTTTTTGATCCGTATGTCACTTAGTCAGTTCACCAGTCCAGTTTTTTGTCAGCAAAACTATCAAAATTTCGAAAAACTTTATAGATATTTAGGACACAATGTGTAGGTGTGAATAGAACCGGAAATTTTCGATTATTTTTCATGGAATTTTGGGTTTTTTGAACTTAAAATTCTGTCCATTTATTGAATATAATAATGAACAGTTTGTCAGCGCAATTCCTGTAATAACACTGCACAGAAGTTCGTTTTACATTTACGTTATAATGATATTATCTACAAATTGTGTATTGTTAATACATTCGTATTATGTATGACTAGAAAATTTCAATTCCATTACTTTTCTGGAAAGAATAGGCCTTTTAAACTAAGAATGTTGTTGTTATTAGATCTTTACACCACAGTGGAAAGACCTATTGATATTTTTCTGTTTTTATTATTATTATTATTCCGCCAGCGCAGTGAAATTTTTGTTTCGCGGCTAATAGAAAGGCTTTCAGGCACGTCGTACTGCTTTCGGAAAATTATGAGGGCATTTGACCCTGCGTATTAAAAGCACGTCACGTTTCGTAGCTGTTGACGCATGCACGTAAAAGTGTGTTATCGCTACTACTCGGAAGCCGTGACACTTGCGCGTTCGAAACCTTTGCGGATGATGTCGGTCTGAAGGGTAGTCGCGGATCTCTGAAAGACAAAGGGTTTCGCAGTCTCCTCTCAGAACGACTGTCTCTCAAATTTAAAATTTGTACGAAAAATGAAACGACTAAAGGTAGAGCCACAAAACCACTTGCGATGGCTTCGAGGACCTTTTTGGCTGCAACAAAGGTCAAAGGTCAAGGTCAACCTGGATCCGAAAAGCTGTCATTTTGCTAAAGTGTGTGACCTTGATCCCTGGCGAAAGAGAACCATTTGACACGAATTCCAAGATTCTCTCTTGTTCGATTAGTCCTTAAACCCCCTTTTTTATTTTTTGGGGTAACGGATGACCTTGACCTTCGACATAAAAAAAGTTGTGCCGAAATGTTTGGTCTAGCATGCATACTCAGATTTTGGCTTTATCGAATGGTTTCGTGTCTTCTTTATTAGGTCTTTATACCATAGTGTAAAGGCCTATTGATATTGTTCTGTTTATTTTTATTCTTATTATGATTTTTCTTCCGTAAGCGAAGTGAAATTTTTGTTTCGCGACTTATCGAAACGCTTTTATTCACGTCGTACTGCTTTCTGAAAATGATGAGGGCATTTGACCATGCATCTTAAAAACACCCCACGTTTTGTTACTGTTGACGCGTGCACGTATAAGTTTGTTATCGCTACTCCTCAGAAGCCATGATACTTGCGCATTCGAAACCTTTGCTGATGCTTTCGGTATCACAAGTAGTTGCAGATCTCTAAAAGACAAACAGTTTCGCAATCCGCGGCGAGAACTACTGTCCTTCGCTTTTTTTTTTAATTTCGCAAAAATCAAAAACATGAAAACGATAAGTCGTAGAGACACGAACAACATGCAATGACCTTGACCTTTGACTTTGACATTTGACCTCTTAGAACTGATGTGCTTAGGATATGCAACATATATCAGATTCACAATTAGAGCCCCCCCTCCCCCGTCTTTTGTACAAGGATTGAATTCTTTTATGAACTTGACCCTCGATATTTGAACTTAAAATTTAATATTTCTTTTTAAATTAACACCTAGCAAAGTGTTAAAACCGTTTGTCAGAGTTTTTTCTGACGTTTTAGACTACGCCTCAGAATAAAAATTCCAGCTCCAGTAAAACTCTGTAGAACTTGGCGAAAATTGATGGGATTGTTCCTAACACCTGTCGGTTGTGTAGAGCCCCCCCCCCCCCCCCCCCCAGATTTACCGATTTCCTTCAAATGATTTGAACAAAACAATGGTGTAAAGACCTTCTAATTGTTCCATGAACAATTAGTCTACTAGTTTTTAGATAGAGTTTTACTGAGGTAATACATACCCAGCCATTCATTATGTTTAGCATTGTAAAGTAATTAGGAGCGTGAGGTATTTAACCCTACTCACATTTTCTTTCAATTGAAGTGAAGAAAAGAATACATAACTGTTGTTTTTGTGAACAATGTGCCTGAATGTGGCCCATGAACCTATTGTTCAATTCATTTTTGATTTTTTAAATGTCTTTTTATTTATTGTAATCAAACTGTCGAATTCATATAATAAGAAGTGTTTTTTTCTAGTTTAAAATATATACAGTGGACATTTACTTTTTCGTTTAGAATTTTATTCTCTTTCGCAAATTAATAATTAATACGGTTGAACGGTTTTTAGCTCACCTGAGCAGAAAGCTCAAGTGAGCTTTTCTGATCACATTTTGTCTGTCTGTCTGTCTGTATGTCTGTTTGTTAACGTTTCACATTTCCGACATCTTCTCCAGAACCACTGGGCCAATTTCAACCAAACTTGACACAAAGCACCTTTATGCAAAGGGGATTCAAAGTTGTGAAAATTAAGGACCACGCCCTTTTACAAAGGGAGATAATTAGATATTATTGAAATTTTTTGTGCAATTTTCAAAAATCGTCTTCTCAAGAACCATTAAGCCAGGAAAGCTGATACTTGTGTGAAGCATCCTCAGGTAGTGTAGATGCAAAGTTGTTAAAATCATGACCCACGGGGGTAGGGTGGGGCCACAATGGGGGGTTGAATTTTTACATAGGAATATGTAGAGTAAATCTTTAAAAATCTTCTTCTCAGACACCAAATAGCCAAGAAAGCTGATACTTATGTGGAAGCATTTTCAGGTAGTGTAGATTCAAAGTTGTGAAAATCATGACCCCCGGGGGTAGGGTGGGGCCACAATGCGGGGTTGAATTTTTACACAGGAATATGTAGAGTAAATCTTTAAAAATCTTCTTCTCAGACACCAATCAGCCAGGAAAGCTGAAATTTGTGTGGAAGCATCGTCAGGTAGTGTAAATCCAAAGTTGTGAAAATCATGACCCCCGGGGGTAGGGTGGGGCCACAATGGGTGGTTGAATTTTTATATAGGAATATGTAGAGTAAATCTTTAAAAATCTTTTCTCAGACACCAATCAGCCAGGAAATCTGAAACTTTTGTGGAAGTATTCTCAGGTAGTGTAAATTTAAAGTTGTGAAAATCATGACCCCCAGAGGTAGGGTGGGGCCACAATGGGGGTTGAATTTTTACATAGGAATATATAGAGTAAATCTTTGAAACTCTTCTTCTCAGACATCAATCAGCCAGGAAAGCTGAAACTTGTTTGGAAGTATCCCCAGGTAGTGTAAATTCAAAGTTGTGAAAATCATGACCCCCGGGGGTAGGGTGGGGCCACAATGGGGGGGGGGGTTGAATTTTTACCTAGGAATATACATGTGTAGAGTAAATCTTTGAAAATCTTTTTCTCAGACACCAATCAGCCATGAAACTTAAAACTTATGTGTAAGCATCCTCAGGTAGTGTAAATTTAAAGTTGTGAAAATCATGATCCTTGGGGGTAAGCTGGGGCCACAATGGGGGGGGGGTCAAACTTTTACATAGAAATATATAGATTAAAGTTTTTAAAAATCTTCTTCTCAGACACCAATTGGCCAGAAAAGCTGAAACGTGTGTGGAAGCATATGGTTTTACTTATATGCAAGCATTTTGACATATTGCTAATTCTTTAAAATTGTTTTGACTATGGCCCCTGGACGATTCTTGGACCTCACAAGGTGTTCAGAGTTTGATGTAGTTTTATATCCCATATATAATCAATTGTTTAGGATCTTTTTTAGAACTGCAATGCTCAACATGTGATATGACTATAAAATCATCCTGTTAGAAAAGGGACTTGATTATAAATATAAGAATATTCAGGGGGAAAATGAATTTTTATTTATACAGGATCGACATGTATTATACCACATTGTCCAGATATTTTATATAATGACTCCATTAAGCTGATTTTATCATGCCTATTGTTACTCAGGTGAGCGATGTGGCCCATGGGTCTCTTGTTCCAGTTTTTGCTAGGATATTAAAGTTCTCATTTTTTTGGGAGGGTGGGGGGGGGGTTTAAGTTTTAAGGTAGTTTTTCCCAGATCGAGTAACTATGAATTTTAAATAAATTTTACTATATTGAGCAAATCCACATATAATGTGAATCTGTTCCCCATATTTACAGCTTTTATAACAGACTAGTGGATTGGTGTACATTTTAAGTTAAATGTTCGAATGCTTTCCGGCAATAAAGAATTCATAAGGCAAGAACATCGATATCATAAGTATTTTATTTCCTTTTTGCAGAAGTGTCATTTAAAGATGATCAGTAATATTGTTATTTTCAGGGTTCAAGACGAATCATTAAGATGGCTGATTGTCAACGGAAAAACAAAAGAAATCGACAGAATATTACACAAAGTAGCAAAGTGGAACAAATTAAATTATGAAGAATTGAAGAAAAACGTCACAAGGAAAATGAAATTTTCAAAAACTGAAAAAACTGACGTGGAGGAGTCTCTTTTGGAAAATGTTGACAAATCCCTCACTGTGGAGAAATATTCCGTACTGACTATCCTACAGAACAAATCTGTTTTGCTTATAACTATTCTGATGTGTTTTACATGGTAATTTTAAACTATTTGAATAATCAGGGAAACTTTTAACAAAACATTAGTCCAAATATCAAGATGACCATACATGTAGAGTATTTCATTTTTAACTAATTTAGATTTTTAATTATAAATTCATAACATTCTGGGTTGTTTTTGGTCGAGGTAGTTGACACTGTAAATTATTAAGTGATGTATAAATATTGCGTTCACATTTTCAAACCAAGACCCACGAGTTTAACGTACCTATTTTACTTATTTTATACCATATGATTTAAGAATTGAATGATGAAAGAGAAAAAATGTGCAAAAAGTAACAATTATATCGTTTGATAATTTCGTATCACTTCTTTAATTACATATTGGTTTAATAAATTAATGATTAACAAATGATTTAACACATTAAGAAATCAGTTTTGAAGGAAAACGACGAAATCTTACGTTTGAAAAGAATTATTTTGACTATTTTTAGGGTAACTAATACGCTGACCTACTTTGGTTTGACACTGACAGCCACATCTCTAGCGGGAAATCGGTTCCTCAATTTTTTCCTCATGGCTTCTGTGGAATACATATCTTTCGCGCTAGAATGCTTCATGCTTAAAAGGCAAGTTAAGTTTTAATCTGTTGTCTTTAACTGTTTATGCCGTACGCAGTATAGCGTAGACGAAAACAAGAATAACGCTAAAGTAAACACATCAGAATATACTGTATACAGGAAAATATATTGAAGGGACTGGATGTCCTGAAAATTTGACAATTTCAATTGTACGTTTCGTTAGCCATTTGTAGTGCTTTATATATTCAATTTACTGGCTAAGTATCTATACATTAGATCCGACACTTTAAAGATGCCTAGTGTTGTTGATTTTATTTAGTGCTTTATATATATATATATATATATATATATATATATATATATATATATATATAAAGCACTGAAAATGGCTAACGACACGAACAATTGAAATTGTCAAATTTTCGGGACAACCAGTCCCTTCTTCAGGACATAAGAGAAACAAAAAGAATTACATAGGTAAAAACAAAGAAAACAAAATCTAGCACTACAACTAACACTACTAAAGAACCTATAAAAAATAATAACTACATTTTATACAGTTTTGATGATCAATGTTGATAAGGTTTTGCCAATATATATATATATATATATATATATATATATATATATATATATATATATATATATATATATATACACTATTACCAACACGCAAAACCGTGCATAAATCTAATATATATTGTTCTGATGCAGAAATGTACATAACATTACTTATTTGTTAGTAGCCTTTAATACAAAACAATAAAAATATACTGTCAAAGTCCATTTGCTGGAAAAATATTGAGTATATAAATATGCTCCCCTTATTTTTATATAAAGTGTTTCTGTACAAAGTTAAAAATCTTTCTTAAGATGATGAAAATGAATTTTAGGCTATTCAAAACTAGTTTAACGATAAAAGATATATACATGTTATTAAACTTTTTGGTAACAAGTATTATTAATGGTGTGCAGTGACTTTATAATTTGAACCAAGTCAATGTGAAGATCATAGTGGATCTCTTTATAATCAGTTTTAGACCATATATTATTTCCCATTTCCTTAATCTTGCTCAGGTTGAATAAAAATGCCTGTATGTAAGGGGTAATGAGATTGAATTAAAAGTTTTATGTCAGCTGGAAAATTTCTAAGTTATAGGTCAAGATCAAAGAAACATTCTCTGAAATGCCTTTCATTCTACTGTCCATTATTTAAGCGGGGTCCTTTGAGATAGTCACCATCTTAATGTTGTTTAGTTTATAGTATCTATCTGTTTTTACACCAGACAATTTGGTAAAAGTACTAAGAGATTAATGTTGGTTAATGTTATTGCTAATCATTGCAGGTTCTGGAAACTTTCGTTCATTTTGTAGTTATTAAGTCAATATAATGCTCTTACACTTAATTTGTACTGTCCTGATAACCTTTTATGTTTTCTATAAGTTAATTAAACATTGAAATTGTTCTTTAATACAAACATTCCACTTTTCAAATATTTTAAGGTTTGGAAGGCGAACCACTACAATATGTTTCCATACCATCACAGGATCATCATTGGCACTTGCAACTCTGTTAAACTACTTTTCAGGTACACCTTACATTGATGATTTTTATCTCTTTTCATGGATAATGTTAATAACTTGGAAAGAACTAGGTACAGTTTCAGTCATATTTTGCCCTGTTTTAGAGTGATCTTTAAAAATATCACAGGAAATTGAAATGTAACGTTTATTTACACAATAATACCCATAGATTAAAAATCTATAAATAGGTACCTTATTAGATGTTCACAAGGTTAATTGTGACGTCACAAACAGTGCATTTTCCCGTAATTTTCATAAAAATGAGCAGAAAACACCAGTTTCTTGGTAGTTTTTTGAATAGAAAAATATGTCCGCAGCTGTCTCCCACGATGAAACTCTCAAAATAACTTTATCATGTGATATCACATAAAATATATTAATTTCGTTGTGGGCGACGGCTGCGGACACATTTTCCTGTTCAAAAAAGTATGAGAAAATGTGCCATTTTTCATCATTTTTGACATATTCTTAGAAATGTGCCTAAATGTTGAAGTCATAATTTTTTTTTAAAACAAGATAAAAGTTTATAACTTGGTACTTTATATACACACATGTTCAAGATTGCATCTGTGTATTTTAATAAGATTTAAACAACTTTTGAATTTTAGGGCAAATATTGTAGGAAACTGTACCTTCTTCTTTCTTTTTCCAACAGGAGGAGATGAAACTCTTAAATTGCTCTCCATAATAGCAACGTTTGCAGGAAAAATGTCGGTGACAGGATCCTTCAGTGTACTGTTTTTATTTACACCTGAACTCTTTCCCACAAATCTAAGGTAAAAAAAGAACCCAAATAAAAACAAACTGATTTTCTCCCTGATGAATACATTAGCCAACAGATTGTGTTTTTTTATTGAAGAAATGTCGGAATCGGGATGTGCTCAACATTCTCCAGAATTGGTGCCATGATATCTCCATTTGCTGGACTTTTGGTAAACTCGTTTAATGTTTTTGTTAACAGTTCTAACAAGCACCATGTATAAAAAAGATAAGGACAAATGACATATATTTATTTATTTTACATTTTTTCATGCATATTGGTTACTTTAAACGTAAAGAGTTTACTCTGTGTTCCTTTAAAATATTTGTGGTTAAGTGCAGCTTCTTAAAAACAAGACGTTCGCTTTTTCAAATTTAGATCTTAATAAAAACAATACCAAACAAGGGCACCGCAAAGCGGCGCATCCCCTTGTGACAAGAAGCATTGTTGGAGTGGAGTGGGGGGGGGGGCGTCAAATAATTGAAAATACCAAACATGTATCATTTGAAAATCACTTGAATTAAATTTGTATCTCGTTTATTCCTATCTCCACGCTCTAGGGTGTATACATTTGTAAGGGGAATTGAAGGGGGGGGGGGTAGTGGTGATACATTTACGTGGTTGTACAATTCACCGTAGTCCTAGCGGACACACCACAAATGTTTTAAAGTTTATATGTATAGTAATTTAGTTTTTTTTTTGTTTTATTCAATGACATATATTCAGACGATTAGTGTATGCAAATATATGTATCATAACGAATAACGTAGGTAAAGATCTAGCGATCTGTAGTCTGCTCTCTGGGAAAATTCGAGTTAACATGTCGATCGTAACTTCAATCCCAGGTGTTTTTTTAAAATAGAATTACATATCTACAACAACTTTCATTAACTCGGGAAACATAACCTGAATTTCATTTTGGACATCCTTCTTACTCCCCATTTCTAAAAAAAACCCGTTAGTTTCTTACCTTTACAAGGCCTAAATCCAACAAAACATCAAGTGTTTACTTTCACTTTTGTAACGGAAATATCTATTGTCAAGTCGTACATAAAATTTCTGTTTTTATTGTTGACATTTTAACGATTTTTTAATAATATTTAATAGAATTACTTGAAAATGAATAGCGTTTGTCCTTTAGCCATGCTAAGGAAGTGTGCGAAGTTTGATTAACATACGTGCGAGGGTTTTCTTCAAAATTTGCCAATAAGGCTGAAATAAACACATATAGATACACACACACACGCACAGCAGCGATGCTATATCCCCTTCGCAACAAGTTGCGAGAGGAATAAAAAATCTGTTTAAAACTCTTTTTAATCAACAGTATGTAAAGAAAGTCATTACATCCTAAATCTACGATCTCCTTTCAAGCATTTGAGTTGTTAATTCCTATTACATAAATTCAAGGGGCATCTGCGTTAAATTTGTTTGAAATATATATACACTTTCGTTTAAGAAATTATTGAATTAAAATTCGTTTTAATTCGTATCTTTACCTATAGGCTTTACATATACCTTGGGCTCCTGGGACTATATTCGCCAGTATGTGTTTTATCGTCACGATCATAGCATTGTATCTACCGGAGACTCGTGGAATGGATCTTCTACAAACATTAGATGAAGTCAAAGAATGGTATGCTGAACACAGCGGATTTCGACTAAAGAAAGGTCGAAAGAAAAATAAACAAGAATCGGAAACAGCAAAAGTGTACACAAAGGAGTCAAAGAGTTAAAATATAATGATTGCAAGAGTGACGTTTTTATGTATTACTCAATAAATAGTCACTACAGATACATGGTGGTTTTTTTTAAACAAAGTGTTTATTTAGAGAATATAAGCTTGAAATCCATGCAAGTTGATGTTTTTGAAAACGTTAAATTTGTTTTTTGTTAAATTTTAATAATTCATGTAAAACAAAAACTAATAATAATATTAATGTACGGAATTCTAAATAACATTGATGAAAAACGGTATAAATGCTGTATGATTATTGAAAAAATGATCTATGTATAACTGTATTTTAAATTACAAAACAAAGGCTATCTTAGTTAAAAATATATGAAAATGATGGATGTGATTGTTAAGGAACAAGTGTTTAACAAAACAAATTAATATACATCCGAAATTTACTTTTACTTGATTGAATTTTTTTTTTAGAAAAATATGATATTTTATATTTCCAAATGACAATCTTTCATTTTGACAGACTCGACAAAAGGTACGGCATATAGCCATGATTATAAGTGTTATTTTAGAAAATTTATTTTCTATTATTTTATTGTTATTTTATTTTATTTTAAGTGTTATAAGTGTTATTTCTAGTATATAAAGCTTTGTACTTTTTCTGTACATGAATATTTGGGTGATACTTGGTTAGCTTTTAAAACATTCTTTAATTTATGAAGAAGATTAATCCTCAAAATCTTTGAGATCAGAATTAACCCCACAAGCATTAAAATTAACAAAGCAAATACAATTTAATTTACATACCATTTGAATATAACCCAGTTATCCAGCCAATCATATGTCTTGAAATCTCGCTAAGAATGGAGTCTTCGTGGTGTATAAATTTTCTTTTTCTCGAATACTTAAGAGATTTTAATTGGTAGAAACTTTAATTTGAAACGGAGCGTTTCGGAAATTCTTCATTGCGTGATTTTATGTATACCCCCCTCCCCCACCCACATAAAAGAAAAGCTGCCCGTGAAAGCTACTATTTTAAATCACAATGAATTCATGCAAGATTCACACAATTAATTCTTTTTCCTTTTAAATTGCACAATTTTTTGTCATCACCATAATTATGTTCCCTCACATGATAAATGTCCTCAATTTTTCACGTTTTGTTGTCATGAATATATGGTACCATCGATGCTTTTAAGATTGTTTGGGCATAGTTTTTCACACATTGATATTTATTGAAGAGAACAAACGGCTTTTACATATATTTGGTTACCTTGTACAGCTTTAAGGTATATTTTTTATCATCTGTATAAATTTAACACCTTAACACAGTCTCAATATCCGGTTTAACCAAAACCAATATCCTTTAAATCATATTCATTCATTCTAACATGACTTGGAAGAACATATTAAAAATACGCGTGTTCGATTTCCACATACAAATGCAGGGGCTCCAAACATGTCAATTACAGCTGCCTGGTCCGATTTTATATCAATTTTTTGTGAACGCTTTTAAACGGTGGTTATGCTAAGCATGTGTATAATAAATGACATTGCAGTAGTGTTTCCGGTCAATAATCCATATTTAAATTTTAAAAAAGGGTGTACAAAACTTGTTACAAAAACAAACGACACAAAAGGACACCGCGTTATTTCGCCTCATATTAAAATTTTTGCCCCTGGCGGTCGAGGCGGCAATGATTGTATTACGACTTTGACATTGCTATAAATAAAGGTCATAATATTTTGGCAAATGGAAAATAAACCTGTGTACAGTGTGTTCACCAATATTTCTGTGTTTGCTTTGTTTACAATCGATGCATAACATGCGGGTCGAATAAACTTTAACATTCGAAGGACGAAACCAAACGGTTCCCTTTTCTAAACATTCCCATGATGCAGTTTGGTTTGGGTTTTTTGTTTTCTCATTAAAAAATTATTCTATTTATTTGAATATTTCTAACTTTAAAAGGAGACCGATTCTGCTGGTGTAATAGGAAAAAGTCTATAACTTTCTAAGATAATTGGTTTGTATGGAAAATTATTCGATACTTTATAAGTGAAAAAATTGGACCATGCAGCTTTAATCGTCATATAAGATGCGAGCTGAATAAACCAAATCAAATGGAGGACTCTACGAACCGATTCTTTTCGGTAAATACGATCATTAGGTATGAACTCTAGTTTTTATTTTACCATACAGATTAATTTTGATTTACTTCAAATGTTTTTATTGAAAAAACCCCTGATCGGTTCTGCTAGTGAAAAACGTGACATCTATAAATTTCTATCATAATAGTTTTGTGTGGTAAATATCTGATACTGTTATAGCCACAAAATCGGACTAAGTCGCTAGTAGAGAAAGTTAATTTACATACTCCGAATTTCCTTTGAAGCTATACAAGTTTTAATTACTCGATTTATCCCTGGCCTATATGAACGTACATACATGTATTTGTAATGAGTAGAACAGGTTGAGGTGCCTGAATCCGTCCTTCCCGTTATTCTAGCGATTCCATAGAGGAGAAACTTGCAGCCGTTTAAAAATACATTTTATATCTATAAATAATACTTGGTTCTCCGAAACAGTACAGGCAAATGAAGCATTATCGTGGGCGGCGGAAGTGTAAAAAGAGTTTATGCAAAACGAACAAAAAAGTTTTTTTTAAACATTCTAAAATACTTGTTTAACAGACCAGCTTAAAACAAAACCAACAGCTTCTTTTGCAAAATCAACAGACACTGATGCCAAACAAAGAATCACCAATGCAAAACCAACAGTCATGCACTGAATAAACGCTAAAAACTAGATGTCGTGCAAAGAGGTATTAGGAGAAATCGAATCCTTGTGAAAACGTATCCCGAAAAAAAAAGTACCCATAAATTAGAGTGCATTTTCTCTGAGAGAAAACGTACCTTGGAGAAATCGTAAGAATTGAAATAGTTATAAAAACTGTTCTAATGCAATAAATAACTTATTCAATAAACAATTATATCATTTTGGCTTGTATCATTATTTAAATAATCACGTACGTTACATAATTACACTTACATGTACGTACGAAAATATTGGGTAGTATATTAGATAAAAGTCAACGTGCATTCTACCGGGCTAACCACAACTTCACGATAAATTCTTAAAACTTAAATTATAAAAGTGAAACTTGTATTTTGCACTCTATCATAATAGTGTCCCGAAATGAAATCTCAATGAATGTATTCCCAAGAACTTAAAAACAAGCTTGCTAACCGTTCTCCAGTACTTTCCGCTTTTGATAATAAATTGGTACATGTAACGTTTCATCATATTAAGTTTATGAAATCGAGTATAATTTGTATAAGTTTCGATTGACGTAATAGCTCCAAGGAAAATATTCTTTTGAACTCGTTGGGAAGCGCCAGTCATAAAATGGCACAAAGTTCAAAATTTAGATCAATATTTTATCTCCCCCGAACGTTATCCGTCTAAATTTAATTTTCTTAACAACTATACAGCTACGTACGTTTTATAACATTTGCAACTAGCGTTTAAGTGTTTTTTAACACACACACTATAAAACGGACAGATTACTTTAATGCATAAACTTTTAACTAAAATATAATTCACCTGCATGACTGCATGACTCTATTACTTCAATAAAAAACAGCAAGATGTGGCATTGAATACCGTCAAGTCATTAGAGATTCACATGCAGAAGATCTAATTTAAAACAGAAAAAGCAAAGTCAACAAATATGGACAAGGAAAATATTTCTTTAGAAGATGATAAAAATGTAGCGGAGGAAAAAAAGCTGGATCAAAATTATATGTAAGTAATGAATTTACTGATAAAACATTATATGTAAAGAGAAAAACTTTTTGTATTCTGATTTCAGAACTGATTGAATGTATGCTATGAAACAGAGCACATTCCCTTGATTTTAGCAAGTAGCAAAGTGCAATTTTATCATGTAATCGAGCATATTTTTAAAGAAAAAGTAAAGTTTATTCGTAACATGACCATGGAATTGAAATCACACTGATAGACAATACTATACTATGATATGGGCTTCAACATGGACGGTCATCGGTTTTTTATCTTTTTTAAAAATACTTTTCTGATTTTTTATATTCTTTTACACAACAAAAATGGCTACAGTATTGTAAACATAAATGTATCAACTGTGATTTAGGAAAGCGTTGGAGGGGCTCGATTCCCTCGGGAATTTTTAAATACAGTTTTGGTTTTCATCTCTATGTTAGACTTACCTCGGTCCTGAAATGTTCCTAAGACATGTCTTAGGAACTTTCTGATAAATATTCCCGGTAAGATTTTGTAAATATGACTGCTGTTCTTAAAATGCTCAGAATTGAGTTCACTTATTTCTGTTTCAGATACGGTCGTTGGGGACAGTACCAGACAATACAAGCTGTCCTCGTATATATCCTTATGTGGCCGTCAGGTTTCCAACTTTTGATTGGCGTATTTATCGGTAAAGATTTCAAACGATCTTAAAATGCAAATGTTAAATGAATGTTTTAAAGATTAGCTAAATTATCGAAATGTCAATTACCTGGCCTTAACGATGCTTTATATTTTCCCAATCCGAAGGAAACGGGATGTACTGTTTTACTTTCGTGTGTCTGTCCGAAACAAACTTCTGTCGCATTTTCTCATCAACTATTTATTGCAGATACTTGAAATTTTAACACACTCTTTGTTAAGGTATGCCCTATGGCGGGATATTTTTTTTGTAACAATCAGACGTCAAATCTCTGTTCAATTAAGACTTTCGTTACTTTTAGCTTAAACTTTTATACATAACTTTTCCAAAGTTTTCTATTAACTATTAACCGAAGATGCTTGAAATTTTGACCAACTCTTTGTTAGCCATGCCATATGGTGGGGTTTATTTATTTAAACAAATTCGATGTCATCTTCCTGTTAATTGTTGACTTTGCTTATTTTGTATCTTCACGTACATGTAATATTAACATCAGAGCGAGGGTATCACTAGACTAAGTAAGCATTGCCTTACAGATAATTTGTTACGAATTCAACTAGTACATCATTTGAAGTAGTTGCAAGTAACCAACATAATTCAAATCATTATCTAATGATGATGTCATGTTGTATATTTTGAATTTACTAGGTGAATGTAAATACAAAATTTGCAACATAACTGTAAATTTTGAATTTACTCGGTGGATGTAAAAACATAGTTTACAACATATAATAGTTTGTCGTGTTGTAAAGTTTGTATTTACACCCACGCAGTAAATTCAAAATTTACATGTTGTAATGTTGTGAATTTTGTATTAACACCCACCAAGTAAATTCAAAATTTACAACATGACAGTATTTGTTTCTCCTGCTATGTCATTTTAGACGTTGATTTAAAACTATCAATATGTCTTCAACATCTACGATCCGTTTTAATAGTCTTAAATATATAAGTTTTAATCGTCAGAGGACAATTAAAAAACAAATTATATCGTTTAACATGGATCAGCGGCCGCTTTTAAAAAAAATGACATATGCTGGGTTTTTTTTATTGTAATACTGTAAAGTGGTTATTTACGCAGTAGGCTGAAAACAGCGTAATTACCCGTTTATGTGCTAACAAATATCGAAACTGTCGAGTGGTAAATCCCGAGAGCGCGTTTTCAATACCCACGCGTTTTATTTGACTTTAAAAATTTATTATCGGCGTAAATCATTCCTTTTACAGTGTTTGATGCATAATTGATGATTTTAGAGATCAAGCAGAAGTGAATTTTGTGCTGATTTGTAACCATGACCTTTTAAACATTAGTATTTCTTAAATGATATGTTCATGCATTTGCAAGTGCGTGCAACCTAAATGTCTGATCAGAGAGCAACCGTCCAAAACTCACGACAAGAATACTGTTAACGTATTACATTTGGCTGTGTATTCTATTTAGCGCTTTTGGCGGAATGCGGCTTCCGCTAAATCAAGTACATCGCTAAATGCCATGCATATACATGTATGTATAAGAATAGTTACATTCAGGAATACGCTAATTCAAATCCACGCCAACTTGTTCAAAAACTAATTTCCGCCAAATATCGTACACGCCAAATGTAATACGTTTACAGTATATGACCCAAGTAGCTGTTGAGCAGAGGAGTTATTGAAACAAACATTGCTACCAAAACTCATATTCAATTTTTTATAAAATGTTGATCAGTAAATGGTGAGTGAAAATCAATAAAAAAATTACATGATCATCGAGCATTACAAAAGCATTACAAAATTTGGATACGAAAATCGGCAGATATAATAGAAAGTAATGGGAATTTTCTGGGGCGTGGTATAAAAACTGATATTTTAAAAATTCTGCGATAGATTTTCTACTCTAATTAATTTTTAATATTAAGAAGTCAATTACCTTACCGATGGACAGAAAAAAAATGAAGGTCATCGACCTAAATTTTTTAGGGGTTGTGTCAAAGTTCTCTGCATGGTTCACTTTTCTTCAGAAATATCATTGAAAAAAGGACATATTTATTGCCTGACGTTACATTAACTGCTGTATATATAAATATTATTAAGTTAATGTATAAATTCAATATCTTCCAGAATATAAGACTATAAAATGCTTTTCGGCGTTGTATGATTCATAAACCGGGGAAATATAACGGACTTGTCGCAAACAGAAGAAATTCGAACTATTTTTTTCTCTCTTAGTTTTTCTCCACTAAAAATATTTTTGCATCACAAATTATGTTTAGTATAATGAAAATTTTATTATTTTCTCTTATTCTGATGTCCGTAATTACGACAGCCATATTTATAGCATATGCGCGGTTTCTGCGCAGAGGTGCGAAATCTTGAATTGGGTCCGTCGTCCTTAATATATTAAAATAAGAAAATTAAAATTGAAACAAAATAAAAAAGAATAATTAATGTATTTAAATTTTGTGAATTTACATGTACTGAGGTCGTATAAACATCATTTTACGTCGTTTATGAAATGGACTTTGGCAAAGAATTTCTTTTAGTACACGAGTACTTATTTCTTCTGGTATCATATATCGTCTAATTGTAGCTTACAGACCAGGATTCGAGTGTGCAAGTAAAGACATTGTAAATAAATCGCTGTCAAATGATTCGAGTTTCATCGTAGACGAAAAATGTCAAATAAAAATATTCAAGAACGACACCAAAGGTATTGTGCTTACATCTGTTCGAGAGTGCACAAGTGGATTTATGTATTCCTTGGATAAACAGAGTACCATCGTTACTGAGGTAATTAAAAGTTGATTAATAAATGAGTATTCATAACTTTATCTAAAAAATGTTGATCAAGAACTAATTTTAATTGGGTTAAACTCTTGACTGTTTTATCTGATATTGAATTACGCACAATGTTCCTATACTCCTCATTTGTATTTTACGCAATGACTGTATTATCAGATAAAATGTAAATTTTTAATTATGAAATCTACAGCAAAAGGTGAAATAACGAGCTATATGAAAACAAATTTCATACCCCTTTATCTGCTTACAGTCTTTCATAATTTTTCTTAGAAATCGACTTCAATCCTAGAAATTTAATTTGAAAGTGTGTCTATAACATCAGAATTACATGAAATATTGTCTTGTTTTGTCTTTTAAGCACAAATCGAAAGACTGTTTTTCCCAATTATATTTTGAAAAAATACGGCACTTAATGTCATTTTAAGTTTTCTATTACTATCCATCCCAACCCTGACTGAGAGCACTAATACTATCATTGTGGTTTAAACAAAACACTAGATGATATGCCGCGCAAGCGCGGGAATTAACACTATACAAATGAATCACACAATGCTAAAATGTTGCACAATATTTTTTTTTCATTTTCGTATATACTGTGTTCGAATTGTTTTCTTAACCTTTTCTTTATAATTGAAATAAAAACAAATTGCATAGCTGGATATTTAGATAGGGATGAAAAATATGATTACAATGATTTTTTAAAACCAGTTAGTGGTTATTTAGGATGTCATATTTCTTTGTTCTTAAGGTCAAATTTCACTACAGTTTTTATTACTTCCCAAATGTAAATTTCAGATAGAAGACTGTTTTGTCCCCTCCCCCTCAATTTTACTTCTCGTTTCGTGCATACATCATTAAATAACACAATCTGTTCCTTGTTTACAAATTAATGTCTAAAGTTTAATAGCAATCTGTCGTGGTATGAAAAAGTGTGAAATTAAAAAAACGCTAGTGTGTTCATATGAATTTGCATTGTTTAAAACAAAGTTGTCACATCCAAAGTATCTCGGCCTACACTTTCCGCCATGGTGTTAATTAGTGAAACCGCGTTTCTGGGCACCCTGTTCTGGAAAATAATTCTTTTGATCGAAACTAAAATCGGATCAAATTTTATTCATTAACTTTTTTGTATTAACCAAAGATGTCCCATTCAAGGTATGAATATCTGCCCGCAATGCATAATGAACTTGTCCTACACTTTTCGCCATGACGTTAGTTAGCCAAACCGCGTTCTTGCTTACTCCGTCCAGGAAATTTCTTTTCCATTCTTTCGCCAGAGGTCGCGTTGCGCTTCGCTAGCTCTATCTATCAAAACTAAAATCGCTCACTTAAGAAAACGAATTGCCTTATATCATTTACTCAACATTTGTCAAATCTTAATTTCTATATATAATCCAAGTAAGTTCCTAATAAATATATTCACTGTATACGTAATCATTTAATATTATTTATGCGCGGAACTAGAGGGGGGGGGGGACCCCCCCTCCTGGAAAATGAAAAAATTATTAAATTTACATAGTAATATTATCGCAAATATGCCTCGGACCCCCCCCCCTCCCGCGGATTAGAGATTTCATGATATTGGGGATAATTTTTTTCCTAGGTATATATTTTTTTCATAGATAAGGTACACTACGCCACCCCCCCCCCCCCCCCCCCACAGATTACAAATTTAATGGTGTAGAGAAATTTGTTCTGCTGGGTATGTTGGTTTTTTGGTGTTATAGGTATACTACGTTCCTTGCCCCCCCCCCCCCCCCACGGATTAGGAATTTCTGATGATTAACATAGCATCCTCTTCCCCCCCCCCCCCCCACACCTCTACTTTTAATTCGGACCCCCCTGGAAAAATTTTCTGGATCCGCGCATGTTTTTTCATTGCAAGCATATTTTGGATGCAACTACTACTGAATTGGATCCGCCAAAGTGTGTCCACCATCTTAATCTCATTTTTGCTATTTCGAGCTAGTTTATGGAAAATGAAAGTAGGTTTTTAATTAATTTTACAATAATTACTTATCAGGTAAAATTTAATTTAATATAGCTTACGGACATCATATAACACGTGTTGATATACCAAAGGTCTAAGGAGTTACTCTGGTGCAGGCGTTTTTTAGTTTATTGGCAAACAGTCTTAAATTATAAATATATAGATTTATTTGTTACAAATTCATTTCAACTACAATTATACACTTCTCAATGCAGTTTGATCTAATATGTGATCGATTCAACTTGGCGGAGCTTCTTCAAACACTGATTATAGCCGATCAACTAGTGGGATCAGCATGTACCTCTTCCCTCAGCGATAGAGTAGGAAGAAAAACCGTCCATCTTTGCTGTAACGTTTTAACTTTGATCTTTGGAATAAGTGTGGCGTTTTCTCCAAACTATATAATATTAGCAGCTATGAAGTTTATTTTGGGACTTCTGCTTCAGGTAGATGTACTCTGTGATTGTGTCAAGAAAGTATGATTATAACCAAATATATCGCAGTGTTATACCTTAACTTATTACAAAAGAAAAAATCTTATTTTGATAACTGACGCTCAATTCCACTTGTCTGTACACATGAAGGAAACAGATTGAACGAAACTGACAGGTTTTGAATTCATAAAGCTACCCATAGAAAATTTGATTACAAACTCTGATAAACATGATCATGATGTATATGTATTATATAATTAAAACATATTTCATTATAAAAATTCCAATTTTGATATTTTTTACGTCTACCATCTTGTACTGCATCAATAAATAACCGTCTTCAATTAACAGGGAATGATGTTACCCGGTGCAGTCTTTACTATAGAGCTATTTCCAGAAAATACTCGTTTTTGGTGTGAAATCTTTGGTGCCATGTTTTGGACAACTGGTCTTGTCGTTATGTCTGGGATAGCATATCTGCTGCAAAATTACTCGTGGAGATACCTTCAAATTGCTTTGAGTTGTTTCTCTCTGCTAAGTTTGATTCAATATCGGTGAGTTTTTAACAAGCTCAAATGTGACGCCTGCAAATATTGACATTAGAATATGCAATATTATGTCATTAATTAATTATACCCGCACTTTCTAAAGAAATTTCGGGTATTTTTTTGTTACCCCGGTCCGTCCGACCGACTGTCATGTTTTTTCTCTCTCAAATTGCTCTTACATTTTATAAACTGGCAAACTGAACTCTTGGAATTTGATTTGGGGTGTCATGTTGTTTTGTAAAATGGTTTCAAATATTCTCTGGTAGTCCTGGGGGTCAAATAATTGATAAAAGTAACGGGGTTTTTTCGCAAAAAACCTGATGTTTTTTCGCAAAAAACCTTATTCTCTAACTTCTCCTACATTTTTAACAATAGACAATCTCTTGGAATATGTTTTGGTGTGTCCTAAAGATGCGCAATAAGATTTCGGAAATTTCAATTTTATCCTTGGGGTCATCAAGTGGCAGAAAAATGAGGGTTTTTTTGTTGTTTTTTTTACAACAATGCTGGTTTCGAAAACATCAACATTTTATTGCAGTAGCCAAATGATCTACTAGAATATGATTGGGGGTGTCATTTTGTTGTGTGATCAGTCATCAGAATTTCTTTTATCAAGGAAGTCGGTTGGCAACAAAAAAACTCCTTTTACAACTTATGGAGTAGTTAGGTCATCTCTTGGGATTTGATAGGAGCTGTCCTATAGATGTGCCATAAGGTTTAAAAATGTAAAATTTATCCGGGGAGTCAAATAGTAGCAGTAAATTGACGTATATCACTCCTTAAAAAACCTAGATCCCCGAACTCCTCTTATGATTTAATGAATAGACACATCATATTTTAAGATTTAATAGGGGTTGTCCTATAGATGTGCAATGAGGTTTTTAAAATCTAAATTTTATCCTGGTAGTCAAATAGTAGGAGAATTAACATTTATCCCTCCTTAAACTTCAAATAAAATGACGTGTCTTTTCCTTAAAATTAAAAAAAAACATTTAATACAAAATGTAACAGGGTCAATTTCGTGTCAACTCAATAGTGTTAGTCTAACAAATGAAAAAATAACTTTTGCAATAATAACAGAAACTGTAACAATGCGATAGGAAAGGTAACGATGATAAGCTTAAATATTAAAAGATGATGATACAGTATGCTGGCAAAGGCAGATCACTTATTTAGAAAGTGAAAGTAATACTTAATATGTATACCGGTGTCTCATAAACGTGTGCTACTACATGTATTATGCTTACCTGTATCGGTCAACATCATGGTTATAATCCTGTTAGAGCACACTATGAATTCCTTAAGCTGATCACCAAAAAAGAAAGGTTTATGTATGTTTATTAATCCTATTCTGCATGTCGAAAACACATATGTACATGTACACCACGTGAAACTTATCTAGCCTAAGAGCTGGGTAAAACTAGTTCCCGATGATGTTGACGCGCAAAAGCAAATCTAGCGCCGAGTTTGTAATTATTATATAAACCATACTTTCTATGACATGAAATGTAAAGATTACAGATAAATTTAAAATCCACATGCAAACGGTTCAACTCCAGATTGTTAATATAAAGCCGATAATTAGTATCTCATCCTTTATGAAAATCACAATTTTTAAGAACTACCAGAAATAGCATGTGACCTTCTTTTGGACCAAAACTGTTAATTAAAGACAAACACTTGGTGCGGTTATTACTGTCCAACATCTAGTTATTGTATGTAAACACATAATATCGGATTTTTTTCTCTCAAGAAAATGATTTAAAAAAATGAAACTTTGTATTTTAAGGTTTCAAGACGAATCATTAAGATGGTTGATGGTGAACGGGAAAGTTAAAGAAATGGACAGAGTATTACAGAATGTAGCTAAATGGAATAATTTAGATTATGGAGAATTAAGAAAAAATATAACACAGAAAATGGATTTTTTCAATGCGGAAAAAATGGTCGCGAAGGAATCGTTATTTGAGATGGAGGATATGAAGAATAAATCACTCACTGTAGAGAAATATTCCATTATTACAATCTTGCAAAACAGATCTGTTCTACTGATATCACTTCTGATGTGTTTTGCATGGTAACTATTGAGATTATGGATTTTTTTCGAAAATGATACAATGTAGCTTACTTGATATATTACAACAAACTCAGGCTAATAATATCAAAAATATTTTTAATACAAATTATGAATGTCTGTTTATTAATTTTAGTGTCAAAATATAAGGATGAATGTTTAAGTATTTGCTTCACATGTGGACATGTTTTGGCAGGAATAAATAATATAGGCGTTTGACATTTGAATCATCTATTGTATCAAAATAAATTAAGACATATGATTTGAATATTGTTTGCTCGATAAAAATTGTTTACAATGTAAATGAAAATATCTGGCTAACAACAAATTGGTTTGAAAATTTAGGCTTGAAAGAAACAAAGTCGTCATTTAATAGGAAGTTAATGTCTGATTGTTATAAAAATGAATCCCACTTTATGGCACGCCTAAATAAAACATGTATTAAAATTTTAGGCATCTGTGATCTACAGTTGCTGAGAAATCCACATGTGACGAAATTCAGCTAAAATTAACTTTCGTTTAAAAAAAATCTTTATTCATATGAAAGTTCCTCATTTATACAGATGCAGTAAGATTTGATCGTGTACTATTACAGAATTTTCAATTCGTATTTAGGAGGCCCCGTGAATACCGCACTGAATTATACTTTCATGTTTGACTCGCTGGCTATGGTGTAGCCATAGTTTAAATTTCAACCCAATAACAAATATGGCATTAATCAGTTATTGCTTTGTTATAGGATGACTGACTCATTGACATACTTCAGTTTAACTTTGACCTCTACCTCTTTGGCGGGAAATCGTTTCCTGAACTTCTTCTTGTCGGCTTGTGTGGAATATTTATCGTTGGTTATAGAGGTCCCAATGCTTCGACGGTAAGACAAAACTATGAACATTGATTAGGTGAAATTTGTGTTGAGTCATGAACTGTTTATTATACCCGTGAAGTAAATTCTCCATTATAGGTATGGACGACGAACTGCCTCCATCGTCTTTCACAGCATGGCTGGAATTTTCTTAGCAATAGCTACACTGTTAAATTATGTTTCAAGTAAGAGTTGTCTACTTTCTATGTAACCATTTAATTAAAAAAAACATGCAGTCGATATTTTATATTTTATTGTAAAATGATATGTTTTCTTCCTTAGTTTCTTACTTTTTTCTTCTAAAAATTATAATAAACTAGTGGGTATTGTTTTTTTTAACAAAAAACACATGTCTCCCCTTTGTTAAGTATTTGTAACAAAATGGAAAGAACCTGAAATGGACCTTCAGTTTTAAAAGATAGGAGGGAAATTTTAAAACAAAACATCTTGTTACATGTACCGGTAGATGGTATATTGAGCTGACCCGCCTCTTTCTTGCTCTTCATAGCCAGAGACTTGAGGATATGTGATATACCAGTATGTCATATGTGATATTTGTGTCATATGTGATGTAAAATAAAATTAAGTTTTATTTCTATTTAGTATACATACTGTCAGCATTTTAGATTGGATCAATGTGATAATATAACAGATACACACCATACACATTAAACAGAGCAAAGTTTATATGCAACTGTAATCCAGTGATCGCCTGAAAGTACTGTTGATGAATCTGTTGGAGTTGTGTTGACAATGGCAATCCGAAGATTAGAGTCTTTCCTTGTTTTTCTACCAGAAAGGGAACGACGTAATCCCAGAATGAAGAAATTAATGGGCATGGGTCCATCAATCCATGTAAAAGGCACAGAACTTGATTCAGCATTGTGGAGATGGGCCAATATTTCGATAATCTGAGTATCCATTAGAAAAGTTGGCTCATGGCCTGGTATACCAATTATAGAATTATACTGATGAATAATGCATTTGTCCAGCGTAGGTTGAATTTCAACTTCTAACCAGTTGTTTGTATTATGAAATATCCATGCAGTGTTTGCTGCCACATAGCCACATGAGACACTGTATTGTTGGGTACCAAGTGTGGGAACAACATTGAAGCCAACAGTCTGTAGCCACTGTACAAGATGAAGAGTGTTGTTGTTCCCACACCACATATCCACTACTCTCGCTGTTAAACCAAGATGTTGGTATAATGTTGTCATAAAAGGTGTATAGGGTAAGGGAAACTGTGGCGTGAAAGAATCGGCTTCAAATCCAACAATTGTTTTCCTTTTGTCTGGTATCTGTTGTTTATCAGTAATAAGCTTTTTGTTTTTAAGGTTTTTATACCTTTTAACAATTGGCTGGACTTTGGTGTTTGCTTTTACACTTGTTTTTTTCTTTTCTGCTTTTACACTTGTTTTTTTCTTTTCTGCTTTTACATGCTGAACTTCACGTATGTTAATGGAAATAAAAATTGGCAGATGAAACGAAAAATAGGACGATAATACTCCACTTTTGAAAGATGGTATATTGCATATAAAAATGTTGTCGAGAGTTGAGCCGGCAATGGTTGTTGGGGAATGGATTACCTGCTGGAATTCAAGTGATAGAAATGATCTACTTATTTCACCAGTGCTGTTGTTAAAGTCACCAAGCACAACAATCTTAGGAATGTTGTTAGTTTTACAAATATCAAGCAGACACTGTGGAACATGTAAAAACGATGCAAGAGAGGCATTGCAGTGCCTGTACACAGTAGCAACCATTGTGCTAATTTTGGGAAAGAAAATGCAGATCATTTCATAGTCATCCTTAGCATCAGTTTTTACAATATGGAAGCTGGTATCAATTTTTATATAAACAGCAGCTCCAGCCCCTCTGTCCTGGACACTATTAACAGATTCTAGATTGAATCCATCAACATCATAACATGTCTGATTTGAGTCTTCTCCAAGCCATGTTTCTGTAGCACAAAAAACATTAGGAGAGTAGAATTCTAGCATTTTCTTTACATCTGGGAAATGTTTTCTAAGTGATTGTACATTGTGATGTAGAAGTAAGAAATTATCTTCTCTTTCATTGGGCTGTAGGACACAGTCTGTGAGTGACAAAACCTCCATTTGATCCAAAGATTGTTTTACACTAGAATCAGCATAAATCACAGAAGGGTCATAGTCAAGTAAATGCAGTCCCTTAAGATGTGTGACCCTACTGAGTGCAACGTATGCCATTCCACCCTTGAAAACTCTTTTGAGCGACACTGCTACTTCCTTGAATGTTTGTCCCTGTACTTTATGAATAGTACAAGCCCAAGAGAGTGTAAATGGGAACTGGAATCTTGTTATATATCCAGTTTTATACGGCACTTTCTGGGACAAGATTCTAAATGGTACACATTTGTCATTGCACGGTTGTGTAGTATTACGAATTCTGTAATTATTACCAATGTGCTCATCGTCAAACTGTAATACAATGTATTCTTGAAATCCGTATGGCATACTTCCATTAACAATATCTATTACTGTTCCAAGTGTTCCATTTACTAGGCCATCGCTTGTGTCTATGTTCACTGTCAACATAACTCTAGCACCCGTTGCCAGTTTCAGTTCAGATTGTAAGCAGGTATCTAAGTTCTCAAAGGGTGTCTGTCTTTGAAACACTTTACATTTACTTTGGTGAATGTAATATGTCAACTGCTGTCATGCTGATTATTGGTTTTCCAAGTTGCTGTAGTTTGGAAAGGTTATGATGACGAACTTGTTCATTAGTAGAGAAGATATGAATTGCATCACTTGGACAATTTGAAGTTTCCAAACGACTTCTCAAGAGATTTTCCACATCTTGATTCATGGGATCATCACGACCCTTTGTTCGAATTATGTTTAAAGCTTCTGCAAAAAGTAAATCCTCTTTCTGTCTCATTATCTTTTGTAATTTGTGCACTTTAAACAAAGTCCACAGATCTTGTGGAAGAGCTCCTGCGTCAACGCAAAGAAGACTTTTGCCAAACACGGGTGGTATCTGGTAGAAATCTCCAACACATAGAACAGATATGCCTCCAAATGGTTTTGAATTCTGCTGCAGGGATTTGATTTGGTTTAGTCTTCCTGATATATATGACAAAACCGTTTTGCTGACCATTGATATTTCATCAATAATAAGTAGCTGAATGTTTGAAAGCCTGGCTCGTAGAGTATTTAAATCATTTTCACCAAGAGGTTGATACTGTGTTTTCATGTTCTTCTTCAATGCAAAGGCTGAATGAATAGTCTGACCATTGATGTTCAAAGCTGCTTTTCCAGTGTAAGCAACTTTAAGAATAATGACATCATCTGGTGTTTCACGTATCTTGTGAAATAATTTGTTTGCCATGTGGTAAATGCAGTGAATGAGCAAAGACTTTCCAGCTCCCGCTCCCCCTGTCAGAAATATGTGAAAATTGTCATGAGAGTTTGAGTGTAACACCTGCAAGCACCACTCTTTTATAAAATTGAGCAGTTCCATTTGTTCTTTGTTCAGCAATCTGTACATCTGCAAAAG
The DNA here is from genome assembly GCA_020458035.1 of Magallana ariakensis. Lineage (NCBI taxonomy): Eukaryota > Metazoa > Mollusca > Bivalvia > Ostreida > Ostreidae > Magallana > Magallana ariakensis. Next base: position 45,933,471 of record CM035816.1, read on the forward strand.
CTTTTCATCAGTTATGGTATTGGGATTTGGCTCCGTGTACACATTCTGTGAGTATGAATTCTTGTTTGTCTGTGGTGTAGATTTCATTTCAGGAATGTCTACTGCTGAAAGAAACTCTTCATCATCGAGCAATTCCTTTTCTTCCTCATTTTCAATTCTTTCCTGTTCTGAGTTAGGTGCCACTTGAGCCCATGCTTCTTCCAGTGGAGGCATGTCTTTCATTAGGGACCAAGTCTCATCAAGCTGATCAGTTAGTTTTTGGAATTGTTTCATATTTTCATTAACAATATTACAAACTAACGTCAATCCTAATTTTCCTGTTTCATAGTACTGTTGGAAGGAGTTATACTCAGATGGAAGAAATCTATTTTCTCTGTGAGGACAATATAATCTCAACAAATTAAAATAATATTTCTCAGGATCTTTGGATTGTGAAAACTTTGGATATCTAATGACTGCATCCTTTTTGGTCCTTCTTGTAATTGTACCCATGTTGTGAAGCAGCCGTATTTTTTTCCCAGTCTCTGTCTTTGATTCCTCTTCTAAATCTGCCTCTTCTGTATGGGTGGAGTTTGCTATCACTCTATACCTTGATACAAAAGTTGCTAAACACATATTGGCAAATTCATTTGTCAGTGGCCTTGCTTGATATCTATCCAAGATGCTTGTCATCCATATGTTGTCATCACCACGAGATGCATTGGATTTTATCACATGCATAGGAAGTGTTATTCTGGTATTTTCTGTATCAGTTGGAATCCATACAACATCTCGAGAACAATGTTTAAGCTTTAGACCACAAACTCTGTAGACAGCTTCCATAACACTTATCTCCCGATGGGTGAGATATACATTTCCAAGCTTTCTGAGCTCTTGTATTGCCTCTTCATTATTCTGTCTTGCCTCTCTTTGGGCAGCTTTAATGAGCTCTCCCAATTCTTTTTCTGCCTTGGTAATAAATGGACATTATGTACATAATACAGCTATACGGGTCTAGTATAAACTGTATATCCATGTTACCATTCCATGCATGTAGAAGAGCAGGATTATAAGGATTCACCCAACAGTCTTTGGCTTCTCTTCTGTGAACCACTGTAGGTCTTTGTGACAATACATTTAGTGCCTCTTGTAGGATCTCTTGGGTAATGTTACCATGGCTCAAAATGTCTGCTGTGCACAAGTCCGACTCAGCAGTAAGTAGATCCCAAAAAATTTTCAGAATGTCTTTAGCAGTGTTTTTTGACATTTTGTTTAAATCATTTGATTGTTTTGGTTCTATGTCTTCATCTTTGGGTGGACTTGCAATAAATGTTTGCAAGGAGCATGGGCGAGGGAAATTAAAACGACAATCTTTTCCTCCTTTTTTGCATGTTTTTGTGTGTGCTTTACTGTGTAGTTGCACTGAGGAAACTATATCAAATAATTCCTTATTTTCTTCTTCATTTGGTATTTGACAAGAAATGTACTTGTCAATAAAAGCTGTGACTTCACTATCAGGGGATTTCTGCCATTCAGGGGCATTTTCAATCCAAACTAGTCCATGATAATGTGGCCAACCTCTTGCTTGAAACTCAATTCTTCCAAAAATGTCGGTTACCTTACCAATAGGATTGGATGGACTCATAATGACTTGATTAATAAAATCATGAAGTCTTTTATCAAACATCCGTGTAGCAGTTACAATGTTGCTATTCAATATGTTGTAGTACTGCTGCCAATCAGCGTCTTTAGGAACTTCAATGCCTTGCTGGAGACAAATTGCTTCCATAATTTCTGTCCATCTTCTTTCTGCTGCAGAAAAAGTTATGAAAAATGTAGGTATGCCAAGCTGTTTAAGCATGGCAAAAAGATCTCGCATGGTTTTTTCCCAGTATGCTGGGGAACCGCGAACTGCCTGCAAAAAGCGGTAACATTCATCTTTTTTAAGCATCTTTTTCATTTTGGAAGAATCCAAGAAGGTAGATGAGGTCAAATGGCTCAAATCAACTGACTTTCGCATTGCAATAGAAACAGAAGAAAAGATTTCCTCAAGTTCTGCTGTATACTGTGCAAAAAATATATATTCTGGATCACTAGCAAATCTATGGTCACTTGAAAACAATCTACTGTTGAAATACCGTTTCATTGATATTTTTGTATTGCGTTTGTCTGTGTATGTTTTTTTTCCATTTGGGAAATGAATTGGAAATGCGTGTCCTTCAGAATGGATGACTTTTGTTGGTGTGTTTCCTTCTGCCGGGGCAATACAAAATATGGAGTTTGGATTTTGATCAGCATAATACTGTGTTAAGTCTGATGGTTGAAGAGATGTATCAAGTGGTGGTGCAAAGTCATGAGATTCTTCTGTTGACTCTTCTTCCTCTGTGTCAGGATCTGTTGAAAACAAAAAGGCATTATTTAACTGTTTACTTCTGATGCACCAACAAAGTGCCCCAAGAGTCTGTTAAAACATAGATTTCCAAAAAACAGTTCAATAGTTTTTACCATCACATTCAGCACTGATGTTGCTTTCATTGTGGTCATTATTTCCGGGTTCAGATTCCCTCTCCTTATCAACACCTGTTTTGTAAATAGATGTATCAAGTGGTGGTGCAAAGTCATGAGATTCTTCTGTTGACTCTTCTTCCTCTGTGTCGGGATCTGTTGAAAACAAAAAGGCATTATTTAACTGTTTACTTCTGATGCACCAACAAAGTGCCCCAAGACTTCTGTTAAAACATGGATTTTCAAACAACAGTTCAATAGTTTTTACCATCACATTCAGCATTGATGTTGCTTTCATTCTGGTCATTATTTCCAGGTTCAGATTCCCTCTCCTTATCAGCACCTGTTTTGTAAATAGATGTATCAAGTGGTGGTGCAAAGTCATGAGATTCTTCTGTTGACTCTTCTTCCTCTGTGTCAGGATCTGTTAAAAACAAAAAGGCATTATTTAACTGTTTACTTCTGATGCACCAACAAAGTGCCCCAAGACTTCTGTTAAAACATGGATTTTTAAACAACAGTTCAATAGTTTTTACCATCACATTCAGCATTGATGTTGCTTTCATTCTGGTCATTATTTCCAGGTTCAGATTCCCTCTCCTTATCAGCACCTGTTTTGTAAATAGATGTATCAAGTGGTGGTGCAAAGTCATGAGATTCTTCTGTTGACTCTTCTTCCTCTGTGTCAGGATCTGTTAAAAACAAAAAGGCATTATTTAACTGTTTACTTCTGATGCACCAACAAAGTGCCCCAAGACTTCTGTTAAAACATGGATTTCCAAAAAACAGTTCAATAGTTTTTACCATCACATTCAGCATTGATGTTGCTTTCATTGTGGTCATTATTTCCAGGTTCAGATTCCCTCTCCTTATCAGCACCTGTTTTGTAAATAATTTACTTAAGTTTTATCATTGTAATATTTTTTCATATGTGTTCATTCAGTTTATGTTAACAATGTAAAGACATTCTTTAAAACACTTAAAACTTACCACTGCTATCTACAGCTGAGTAGTTTTCACTATCATCTAGATATTCTCCACTTTTAAATATATCATCTTTAATTTCTATATCTGAAAAAAAAAGAACATTTGTACCATTTTTCATCATAAAGGAAAAAAGGAATTTCTTCGTACTCCATAAGTTGCTAAAAATGACTAACCTGCAAAGTGTGGGTTTGTTTTCTTTAGAAAATCAAGTGCTTTGAAGATTTTATTAGGACGTACTTCCTGGTAGAGATGATGGCCTTTAAAACACAACTTGCGCTTCAGTTTTACCTTGATGAACGATTCATCAGAAATGTTTCTAGGCAAAGTTGTTGTAACTTTCGTAATATCTGAGCGAACTGAAATTACTGGTCCATGAATTCCTTTTTGTGTATGTTTTGGCAAATTGACTATTTTCATAAATGGAATTACTGGAGATACCAGGTGTCTCTCCAGTTTATTAAGTTCACTTAATTCGGCTCTAACAGTACTTAAATCCATATTGTTAGCTAAGGCCTGTGCTGGAATTTTGCCATTTTTCATGGTCTTGTCACATAAAACACAAATATGTTCCATAGTGGTTGCTGAAAGACTGTTCAGTAAAGTAGATATTTGTGGTTTTTTGTATTTCTTCTTGACAAATTTATGAACCTGCGAACGAAACATAATCCGTCCACATACAACACATGGATAAATCGGATATTCTTTGCATAAGGTTCTAAATTTCTGAAGTGCTCCATCACCATTAGTTAGTAATTTAGCTTTCTTTGTGTGATAGTTTTGTAAACTTTGTTCTCTCTTCCTTTTTCTTGTTTCTGGTATCTGATATTTTTGTTTTTCACATTCTCTTTGTTTTTGTGCCTTTTCCTGAATCTTGTAGTTTTCCCTGGTTCTCTGTTTCTTTTTCTCAGCATTCTCTGGAATACTGTATTTTTCTTTCATACCCTGTTTCTTTTTTTCTGCATTCTCTGGAATACTGTAGTTTTCTTTCATACTCTGTTTCATTTTTTCTGCAATCCGCGGAATACTGTAATTTTTCCTGATCCTCTGTTTCTTTTTCTCAGCATTCTCTGGAATACTGTATTTTTCTTTCATACTCTGTTTCTTTTTTTCTGCATTCTCTGGAATACTATACTTTTCCTTCATACTCTGTTTCATTTTTTCTGCAATCTTTGGAATACTGTAATTTTTCCTGATTTTACAATATTCTATTTAATGTGTCCTTCAAACACTGTGTGTTTGAGAAAATTCATAAAAAGTGGTGTCAATGAAAATTAATGATACCATAATGACAAGCTAATTAGTAAAAGAAACATGCATTGAAATATATCACATAAAAAGCATGATCTTTTAGCCAGGCTCATTGCTATATAAAATATGTAAGTAAAATGTAATACTGAAGTTACAAGGATTTATGGTTTAAAATTTCAAATAAGTTTTTGTGATGAAGTTAAGCAGAAGATGTGAAGCAAGAGCGCATAACAAAACTAATAGTGACAGAGAAGCTCACTATAATACTACAGTAATTTAAACAGCTACAATAGCAAGGGGTCTGTTACTAGTGCCACCACGAAGAGGATCCTCATTATACATTTGTAGCCAGACATGTATATTAAAGACAGATCATGCAAAGTGAAATCTAATAGTCTACAGTACACTGTGAAAGTTGAAATAAGTTACATTTTGGTAATGATTAGTTAACCAATAATAAGTAGTACATGTCAGTTACATGTTAATTTCGAGACTGTAAATTCTTTGCTAATCTATTTTTTAATAAAAAGTAATGAAACCTTATTTTAACAATATCCAAATATTGCCTATTAGATATCACTTCTCTGTGCAAAGTTTGAATCAAATATATAATGATGCAAACTTTGCTTGGCACCGAATGGATTAGATATATGATAAGAAAGATATGAGATAAAATATGATACTCACTTCAGTAGTTCAGGAAATTTCTTCAATGTATTTTCTTTCCAAAGACCGTGTGGTTTCTGTTGTTAAGTATTTTTTGTGTGTTGGTAGGAAGTGCAACAACATAAGAAGTCACAAACACCCAAAATAGCTGTATTATTATTGTTCTTTGTTTAAAGTTTGAAGTCCTTCTGTCAAAGTATATTAAGAAGTTGAACAATGAAGTAAGCTTGACCTTGAACAACAAAATAGATCAAGGTCAAAAGTTTTGGTGGTGTGCACTCCTTCTCAATACCATCAACCTATGTTTAAAGTTTTAAGCCTAAATGTCAAAGGGTATTAAAGTTATGACCCAGACAAAATTTTATTATTTTTTTCTTAATTTGACCTTGAGTAAAACAAGGTCAAGGTCAAATATTATTCAATAGTACACCTAAGTGTATAAGTGTATTATTATTGTTCTTTGTTGAAAGTTTGAAGTCCTTCTGTCAAAGTATATTAAGAAGTTGAACAATGAAGTAAGCTTGACCTTGAACAACAAAATAGGTCAAGGTCAAAAGTTTGGTGGTGTGCACTCCTTCTCAATACCATCTACCTATGTTTCAAGTTTTAAGCCTAAATGTCAAAGGGTATTAAAGTTATGACCCAGACAAAATTTTATTATTTTTTTCTTAATTTGACCTTGAGTAAAAGAAGGTCAAGGTCAAATATTATTCAATAGTACTCCTAAGTGTATTATTATTGTTCTTTGTTTAAAGTTTGAAGTCCTTCTGTCAAAGTATATTCAGAAGTTGAACAATTAAGTTTTTCTAATATGACCTTGAAATAAAAATTCTAGGTCAAGGTCAAAATTTTTGGTAAGGTTCAACTCGATTAAATACCATCTATCTATGATACAAGTTAAAAGTCTGTATGTTAAAGGAGTCTTGTGCTATGGGTCCGGACAATATTTTTTATGAAAAGCTTGACCTTGAAGAACAAAATAGGTCAAGGTCAAAACGTTTGGTGGTGTGCACTCCTTCTCAATACCATCTACCTATGTTCCAAGTTTGAAGTCTAAATGTCAAAGGGTATTTAAGTTACGGCCTGGACAAATTTGGATGAAGAAGAAGAAGAATAAGAAGAACTAGACTTGATCTCGTTGCGAGCAACGAGGAGGTCTTCCGTCCGATTTTAGAAGTTGAGATACATGTAAGATCTTGATTTTGCTATAAAACAGCTGAACATAATTTGAAAAAAGAGGAAAAGGGGTCTTTATTTTAAATATCAGAGAGTATTTTGTTTCAGGTGTAAGAACTTTGGTTGAAAAACTTGAGACCCCTCTTGACCCCTAATTTAAGGGGTCAGTCACCTTTTCTTGATATCAAATGAAATCTTTGAATTCTTTAATTTCTTAATTCTTCATTTTTTCAACAAGTGTTAACAAATTTGATACAAATCTAGAGATATTTGGAAAATATTGCTTTAGGGGTTGTGCCCTTATCTCCTTATCGGGGCCCTTAAAACAAATGTTTAAGGTTGCAAAATGTTTAGTAGATCATTTTAAGCATTATTTCTTCGATGCTGCTTATCAAAATATTTTCCCTTTTTTGAGATATGGGCGATCAAAGATTGGGACTTTTGATCCCTATAAACCCCTTATTACGTAACACCTGATAAATTTATGATAGTGTTTGGCTTCATTACTGTAAGATAAACATATTTGCTTATATAACCTATGACAAAATAGCCCTCAGTTAAGGGCTATCGATTAGATACTTCAGAGCCCTCTAGTTCCCTAATTTTAGGGGCCAGCCCCTTGTGCTTGGTATTAAATGAAAGGTAACTTAAAACTACATACATTTTGTTCAACAAGTGTTTACAAATTCGTTATCGTTCCTGAGATATCTAAGAAAAATGGTTTTAGGGGCCGACCCCTATCTCCTTATCGGGGCCGTTTACCAAAATGTTGATGGTTGCATACTGTTTAGTAGATCATTTTGAGCATCTTTTCTTCTATACTGCTAATCAAAATATTTTTCCTTTTTGAAATATAGGTGATTAAAGTTTTGGACTTTTGACCCCTAAAAACCCCTAATTACGTAAGACATGAAAAAATCGTTATATTCGTAGGCTTCATAACTGTAAGATAAACATATTTGCTTCTATAACTTATTACAAAATATCCCTCAGTTAAGGGCTATAAATTAAATACTTTAGAGCCCTTCAGGTCCCTAAGTTTAGGGGCCAGCCCCTTTTTCTTGATATCAAACGAAAGATCTTGTAAATTTAAACAATTTTTGCTGTATATCTTTTTACAAAATATTTACCAGAAAAGAGATAAACAAAAAAAACCTGAATATTTACGACGCTTTTGATATCTCAATTTTCGAGCCCTACCGAGCTTTGGCGCATTTAGTGCTAGATATATAAAACAACAATCATGCAAAACTTCAATCTTTCCTCTACCAACCGTAAAAATTTGAGCTCGATATCTCTTATAGTTTATGAGAACGACTGCAGACAAAATACCCCTATAAAAATTGGAAAAATCTCAATATCTCAAAAACGGATGTGACGTCATCAACGGAAAAAATTTGCTATCAGGTTCAGAGTAATATCTATCATGTCTGAAAATGTGATGGAGATCGGCCGAGCCGTTTCTGAGAAATCGCGTGCACAAAAATGGGAAGAAAAAAAAAGAATAAAAACTAGATACGATCTCGTTACGAGTAACGAGTAGGTCTTCCGTTCAATTTTTTGAAACGAAACGATGAAATGCCGATAAAATTTTATCCCCCACCCCCCATCTCCCCTTCAGATAATATATAGGATTGCCAAAATTTGTTAAAATGCTCAAGTGTTTTGGGGTTTTTGTTCATCTGGCACATTAAAGGTCAAAGCTTTCAGCCCCCTGAAAATCACTAAATACGCCATAAATGGGTGTGGCAATGAGTTTTCAAACAGATATTGTTAGGATCAACAACTTTGCTTCTTTAATGCACTGCAAAATCTTTATTGGTTTAAGTTATTTGTAATAGATTTTACGAGTCTCTTGGTTCCTAACTAACGAGGCCAGCGTCTTTTTTTTTAGATTTCATATGAATGGTCTCACGAATACTAACATTTTATGTCTCTTTTTCATATTGCGTCAAAGTTTAAGGAGTTTGGCCCCTAAAAACATCTATTTTCGCAATAAATGGGTGTGGCAAGGAGTTTTTCAGTCAAATATTGTTACGATCAACAACATTGTTTCTAAAATGCATCACAAAAACTTTATAGTTTTTAAAGTTATCTATAATAGACTTTACGAGTGTCTTGGCCCCTAATTAAAAGGGTCAGCTCCTTTTTTATGTTTTCGTTTGAAATGTCTCACGAATACTAACATTTTTTTCTTACACTCAAATTGTTTTTCATTTTTAAGATACAAATGATTGAATATTTCAGGAGCCAGCCCGGTAAATCCTTAATGGGGATAGATTTTGGTGTTTCATTTGTGGAATCGATTAGACTGATCAATTCAGACATTTTCCCTTCTACAATGGTTAACAAAAAATTTCTATTTTTCTAGATTTATTGCATATAAGTTTAAGGACTTTGGCCACTAAAAATTCCTTATTACGTCATAAATGGGTTTGCATAAGATTTTTTTATACAGATATTGTTGCGGTCAACAACTTTGTTTCTATACTGCATTGCAAAACCTTTATCGCTTTTAAGTTATTTGTAATATAGACTTTACGAGTCTCTTGGCCCCTAATTAACGGGACCAGTCCCTTTTTTCTGCTTTTACATGAAAGACCGTCTATTTCTCTGCAGTTTGCCTTATATGTCTTAACAAAATAACAACTGATAAAAAGATACATATCAAAACGTATACAAATTTTGACTTGCATCGTGTGATTACACCTAAGGTCAAGATCTAGTAAATGATCGATGATTACAGGTTTTTGAAAATAAGAATATAAATTCTTTCAATGTGATGTTTCATAAAAATAACTTTTTTTGAAAGGGCATACCGGGACTTAATATTTGGTAAACGAAATGAAAAAATCATTAATTGATTAAATATTTTAGGAGCCAGTCATTCTCTTTTCTACTTTGCATAACAAAATATTTATCCTTCTCTATTTTTATTACGTCAAAGTTTGATGACTTTGGCCCGGCCTTAAAAATTAAAAATCCCTAATTACGTAATAAATGGGTGTGACAATGATTATTTTAAACATATGTATATATTGTTACGATATTCAACTTTGCTTCTATAATTCATTATAAAATCTTATTCGTTTTATTTTGTTACTGAATTTGCGAGTCTCGGTCCCTTATTAAAAGGGCTAGATCCTTTTACTTGATCCTTTCAAAAAAGTGGGGAAGGGGGGACTCGACGGTTATTCAAATAATTTCACCACCCCCCCCCCCCCGCCAATGCTACATGCCTGAATACATGTATGATGGATTTTTTTTTCATCCAGATTGTTTAATTGAATTATCAGTATTCTATAGCGTGAATTATCAGTGTTCTATAGCGTTAGATAAAGATTGAACTCATGACTGACTAACAATAACCATATTTTAAAATTGCGTAAAAATATAATTTCTAGCAAGTTTAACACATTTATTAAGTAAATGACATCATGTCAGAAATTCTTTTTTTTTCCATTATGTTCCACTTTCCGTTCCGTTTTCCTTCTCGCGTTTAAATAGCAACAAGCGATACAATACAAGTTGTTATTGGTTCATTAACAAATTATGTATCACGATACTTATAATGAATTACGTTGTTAAACAACGTATCGTTGCTCCTCGGTGATACTTTGTGATTTATGCCTGTCTATACTTTTTTAATTAGATAATTATAAATCATATTTAATTACGAAAGATATTTCTAAAACATTGCCAAAAGTTATATAATTAAATCAGTAATAATGAAATAATTGAAATAATGAATGTATATCTTATCCTCTGCGCAACAATTGATGGTAAGATAACTATTTTTCACTTTTAAGTTCAATTTGATATAAGATCAAGCATACAATTTTGTTAGAATGATAAATGCAATATTTCAATTTAAAACTTCGCTATTTGAGTTCTATTACGATTCCATTTGGGTAATTAGGCGTACCGTGGAATTAGCCAATCAGCGTCGCTTTTCTATATTTGGCTTTGTTTACAAAGAAGAACGCTATTACTTCTGAAGCTTCGTGAAGAAATTAAAAACTCCTTGTCAAACGTATCAAAGTGTCGAATAAGAGACACGCACATCAAATAACAAAGGTTGTATGTGTGTGCACTACAAGAGTTCAGTGTAAGTATAGTATATGCAATTGGGCTGCAAGCATATTATCTTTTATGAGTAGGACTAAAACAGCGAATCGTTTGCATGCGCCATATTGGCTTCAGCGGATCAGTTTTTCTGATGAATTCAGAAATAGTTTAATACACAAAGTTGAAATGGTTCGCTACTGTGTCGTGTTATTATTTGCTGTATTTGTTCATGTTTGTTAAAATAAAATATGCATAACAGCGGAGAGGTATATAGATTAAGTACATTACGTCCGCGCATTGGTTTGTGACAAAAACCATGACGGGGCGCCGATGGGGGTCGGTGCTTTGTAAACATATAGTTTCCGCTGTATTAATTTTGATAATTATTATGTTTTATTGCATGATTTTTGTTAAACTGTGCTTTAACTAAACTCTATGACTACATGCAATTTATTTTATTGATTTGGAGTTGGGGGGGGGGGGGGCTTTGGAGTAAGAATTTGGGATTGTTTGGAACGTTTCTGTTATGCCCTGAGATGTTTCACACTAGTTTCACCCCAAAACATCTTTTTTTCTTTAATTTTCCTCCATCTGAAACATGTAAATGAATAAGTCTAGCTACAAAAATCATTTGAATCTCTTCTAAAACTGCTGCATAGAATTGTGTGAAACATTGTGCCATTTAGGACACAGTGTGTAGATGTTCATAATTATAGGAAATTTTCATTTCATTGTATATCTGGGAATATTGCCCCTTTGGAACATAGGATTTTGGCCCTATGTTGAAAATAGACAAGTAATGAACAGTTTGTAAGCACAACTCCACTTAAACTGATGCAAGGATTTTCATTAAACTTTGTAGGTATTTAGGACACAGTGTGTATTTGTACATATACATGTACCAGGACATATTTGTGATTGTACTATTTTTCTGGCAAATTTGTCCCTTTGAATTTAGGTTTTTGTTTGTTAAAGAATAGATGTGCACATTTGCAGAAAGTTTTGAGGTGCTGATTTTTTTGTATTGTATGCATTTATCAAATTACTTTATGTATTAAATGCATACCTTGCAATTCAATATGGGTAGTATTTGTTTAGTAATAGGTTTGAGTGTGGCATGTAAGGTCGCTCTTTTATACTGATGATGGGTGAATGACAATCACACTGTTAAATTTCATTTAAATTTTTAGTATACAAATTCTTAAGAGACCTTAAAGGTAATTATCCATAGGTCATAAAACAACGTCTAAGGTAATTCACATGTTATTAAGAGGGTTTGAAATTAACAGTCGCCCACTCGCCATTTGCGACTAAGTTTTCGTGTGGGCGATTTGAAAATGCAATTCCAGTGGCCCACATGGCGATTAAACAATTCCTGATACTAACACAATTTTTTCCAAGTTTGTCTGAATGTTTCGTATTTTCATCAGGTTAATCACTCGGACGCTTATCTTTAATATCTATCTTCACTTTCAAGCCTAAACGTCTTGATGATCAAGACTACTGAAGGTCATTATCAATCAAGCGTTTCGTAGTGTATCAAGAAACATTTCTTTTTAAAGTGTCTAACTGATTTTGACAATTGTAATGATATTTCGATTTATGGTAATGGTTGTATCAGCCAGCCAAAAGAAAAAAAGAGTTTTATTTGTAATAGATGATGGATTAACTAATACAGCTGTAAAGGAACAACAAGACATGTGGTTGATTCAAAAGATTTTAGTTATGAGATTTCAGAAAATGAGGTGTTTGAAAATTTTATTAAAAATCGAAATTCAATATGAATGTATATATGTACAATGGCACGTAGTGATGAAGCTTAGTAGCCCACATGGCTAGCAAAAAATTCAAGTTAGTTTAAAACCCTGTATTACATCTTGTCCATACCCAGTCTAATTAAGACCTAAAGGATGTATTTCACAAAGAAACCAAGCTGAACTAGGAATTGATTTAAAACAAATCTATTAAACATCCTGACAACTGCAATTATTAACCAACGGAATAAAAACATGAGTAGTTTGTGTCAATTGCATACTCTTTTTGATAATATAGCTGGCTTACTTTTTTCCTGTATAAACATTGCAGTGCAAGGTCGAATTTAATCTGAATCTTTGAACAATAATCCCTGAAAGTCCATAAACATCCAAAATGAAATCCTTACCAAGATTGATTCCAATGCAATACAGAAAGGGAAATAATTTGACCTGCTTGTTAGATAGAGCTTTACATCTTTATTCTATACGATTAGCAACAAGCATAAATATATTTTCCCCAGATATTGCTTTTAGAATAAAGAATTCAAATTATGTGTTGAAGAAAAGTTATTTCATTTATAGAACAGTGTTTAAAACCAGGAAAAATAATTGAACTGAGGATTTGTCTTGAAAGCAAATCAGGTAATTAGCGTTATTCACTTATATGACAGTCTATGTGAAAGACGTCGGACCTGACTAATGTGCAGTGCCTCTGGTCCGATGCATCATTTTTTTTATACCGGACCAGAACGTCTGATGTCTCAGTGTCCGGTTTTGAGCTTTGCTATTTTTACTTTTATCCTCCATCTTTTTTTTATTGCTGTCGGTTTTCTTTCTGTTCTTTGTAAATCCAAGCTGCAATAATTTAGGCTTCCTTTTAATCTTTTTTCCACCATGCTGTCACTGTTTAATCTAAATCCAAGGGACGCTTTATTTAAAGAGGTTCGATCCTCTGATTTTGGGTAGCCATTTTGGGTCACCTCTAGTCTGGAAATTCTGTGTCATATATTAATTCTACTTGTAAATTCCTATTTTACAATGCCAAATAAACTATTTTGAATAAAATAGTTAAGGGAAAATTTCATATTTACAGAGTTAAGTAAGGGACTATATTTTGTGGCGGAAGGTTTTTAAGAAGAAAATGAACATTTTTCATAACTCAAATGTTTTAGAGTACTGTAATTTTAGCTTCCTTATTTTCAGTGCAGACCAAATTTCAAGCTAGTTTATGCATTGTATTATCTTCGTGTTGTTTCAAAATCACATTTTAACAATATTTCAATATTTCTATCGACATATATTGGCACATTTAACTAAAATTTCATAAAAGTCAAGAAAAAATGAACTCCAATTTTTGCCTAAAATTAGCTTATTTCATGCTATATCTCAAAATTTACATCATAGACCCATACTTTTGGTTTTATTTTCTGAATTTGTAAGATATTTTTGACAAGTCTATAAAAATTTGAGAAAAAGTTTGAGACTTTTAAATAATTTTATTGCATGTTAAATTGTTAATTGATACAAACAGCGTTTTATCAGTGCAAAATGTCAAAATATCAATTAGGTGAAGAAGTTGCAAACTTTTTCTCTATGATTATTTTAATTTTATTAATTTTAAATAATATAAATTTGTATTTGATGTCATGGTTTATTCCGATTACAAGTTATTGAGGAAAAAGCGATTTATGTGCAATTTGCACTTTCAGTGCAGAAAGGTCATATTAAATACACTGTAGCACCGAAAGGAGCATATAGACCCCAAAATTTTGTTTTGAATTTTAGTTTAGCTATGTATGTAGATTTTTAAAAAATACATGAGAAAAAAACTTAGAGACTTATAATTGCAGGATCCAACCTCCTTAAACTACTTACTCATAAGTTTATTAAATCAAACATAACATTGACCGAGAGTTTAGTAAAAATAAGTTGAACTTCGATCCCGATCAGATACTCAATTTCTGGTCGCAAAATCAAATTTCTCGGTTTGATAAAATTTGGTTCGGTCTTGTGTGTTTTGGGGGAGGGGGGAGGGTGGGCTTTGTCCTGTGCTCAAGCACCTTTGAAAAACCAATGTTATACGATTTAAATATTCTTGATGTATGAAAATAGGACCATTTTCCGCAACCGGTTCTTTGTTTTAACAACAGCTTTAGCTTTTATATTACCGATGGACCAGCCAACTGGCAAAAATTTTATAGGGTCATATCCCCAGATACATGTTTGAGAAATATGAAAAAAATTTGTATGTATTTTATTTCATTTATTTGTGTAGTGGGCTGTGGATCATTATCTTAAGTGTTGCAAATTTTTAGGTCACCTGGGTCACTCAGTCACTTTAATTGGTCTTCATCTGTTATTGTGCATCTTGTGTTAACAATTGAACTTTTAAGCTCAGCTGAGCTACAGGGTCAAGTGAGCTTTTCTGATCAAGATTTGTCCTTTGTTTGTCGTCATTGGGGCTGTCATTGTTGTAAAGTTTTCACATTTTCATCTTTTTCTCCAGAACCACTGGGCAAAGCATCACTGGGTGAAGGGGATTCAATTTTGATCAAATGAAGAGTCATGTTGTCTTTAAAGGGGAGATAATTTAGAACTAATGAAAGTTTGTTGTTTTTTTTTTTTCAAGAAAATTCTTCTCAAAAACCATTTGACCAGAAAACCTCAATTTTTTGTGGAAACCTCCTTTGGTAGTGTAGATTCAAATTTGTTAAAGTCATGGTCCCTGGTGGTAGAGTGAGCAATAATGGCAGGATGAATTAAAATAATGTTATCCTCAGGGTTTTTTTTCTTAATTTTTGAATGAATCCATTGTACCAGTTTACATTAGGCCACATAAAATTAATATTTAGATTCTCATCCTATTTGCAAAAAATATGGGGCAGGTGGGTGGATTTTACTATTTTTTATTTTTTTAATTTTTTTAAAAACATTTTTTAACCGTTCATGTTCTAGAAATAACAACTGCTCTATTCTTTCAAATTGTTAATGCTAATATAAGTACACAAACCCATTTGTAATCTTTTAATTCCATTTAATTTCAACTTAACTGTTAATGCATGAAGACATATGCATCTTTATGATAACAAACAATCAATATTTGATATAGCTTTATCTAATTATGAACAATAGTTTAAGATCTTGATAATATACTGCAATAGTCAATATGTGGTATGGCAATAAAATCTTTCTGTTACAAAAGGGGTTAAATATTAAATGTTCAAAACAAAGATTAAAGAGAGGATAAAGCTAAATACTACTCAAAAATAGGTACCTGATTGCACACCTGAACCTCATGGCTGACCTGTATTTCTTACATTGTCATAGATTTGCACTTATATTCCTTGGTTTATGTGCATTTTCTGTTTGTATATCATATATCTGATTTTTTTCGCGTGTCACAAAATTTGTGAAAATGGGAAAAATGTGTAGCATTTTTAATTTGCGTCAGTTATTTTTTGCGATTTAAAAAGTTTCTTATAGAAAATTAATACCAAATATAATTTCTGCATATTCAATAATTTGCAATTTAAAAGAGATCGCGAAGAAAGCGAATATTAAATCATTGCAAAAATTACCGGATATCTGGTATATTGTAGGGACTTAAGATATTTGTTGATACTTTTGTGCTTGCTGGGAATTATTGCGTAATAAATAAAATAATATTCATTTTAATTATAATGATAATCTGCGCAATGAAATCAAAACGTGAGGAGTGAGATACCTTAATTAGTTTAGCTGGGTGTGTGTCTGATAATCATACTCTTACCATCTTTAGTTTCATCATGTAATGAAATTATGTCAAATTCTTAAAAGAGGTATAGTGCACTTGTTATACGATTTGGCCTCATATATAGGACTTTAGTAACATCAGACATTTTTATTATTATACAATATTTAGTTTAAATATATTCAAAGACACGCAAATAAGACAATTTCCATGCTAGAAGAGTCTTAATTA
Source organism: Magallana ariakensis (assembly GCA_020458035.1). Classification (NCBI taxonomy): domain Eukaryota; kingdom Metazoa; phylum Mollusca; class Bivalvia; order Ostreida; family Ostreidae; genus Magallana; species Magallana ariakensis. Next base: position 45,949,815 of record CM035816.1, read on the forward strand.
TCTTACACCATATCATTAAAATATTCAGCTTTTGTTAGGAATATATAGGAAAGTTGTTAGTATACGATAAAAAATTGGATATATGACTATTTAACCACTCTAAACCAAAGAAATCCGATTAAAATTATGTTCTACAGGTATTGTAGTGCTTGTTACATTGAATTAGTTTTGGTTTAACGTGGTCTTTGTACTGAGAATTAGACAAATATTTCAATTAGTGTCTTTTCTAATACAATCATGTATATAGCCATATATAATGAAAATACATCTTTAAAAAAAATGTTAGATGCGTGGCCTAGTGGTAATGCGTAGGTCATTTTGATTTTGTGGTCGCTGGATTGAATCCACCAAGTAGTAAATATATTTATTTTTTCACTTAATTGAAACATGAAAAGAATAGTGAGAATAAGTATTAGTATCTAATCTTCTGATTTTTAGCTCACCTGAGCTGAAAGCTCAAGTGAGCTTTTCTGATCACCCGTTGTCCGTCGTCCGTCTGTCCGTCTGTCTGTCTGTCCGTCTGTCCGTCTGTAAACTTTTTACATTTTGAACTTCTTCTCTAAAACCACTCAACCAAATTCAACCAAATTTGGCACAAAGCATCCTTATAAGAAGGTGAATATAAATTGCAAAAATAAAAGACCAGATTGTATTCAAAGTGGAGAAAAGCTTGAAACTGTAAAAAAAGGGGGGTGCATTTTAAAAAATCTTCTTCTCAAAAACTACTGAGTCAAATTCAACGTAATTTAGCAAAAATAATCCTTATGAAAAGGAAAATATAAATTGCAAAAATTATGGGCTAATTCAGTTTCAAATTTGAGTAATTTACGTAACTAATAATAAAGAAATAATAGCTGTCAATCAGTTTATAACTTCGGGTTCAATATTCCATACCTCGAAAACGGAAGTTCTTTGTTCGAAGCAGCCATGATGTGTGGGATGACAAAGATGAATTTGCTGGTTGTTCAACACTTTACGTGCGAAGAGAATATTTGAAACACGCAATATAGATTTGTGGCGATTTTGTGAAGTAAACTGAGGTTAAAAATTTCAATGCGTTGACATTTTAACTTGTGACGTTGGTATTAGCTTGTTTTGATTCTCGTTTCATTTTCGTCACTTGAGGGGAACTATCGCCTGTATTAATTTTTACGTATTAAATAAAATATAGACTACGGTAAATCAGACAGCTGAGTGTTTACCTGCGCAAAATGAGGAAAGTCTGATGCAATTACAATATATTATAAAATACTATACATTTTATTGGTAATTCGGTACGATCTCTACGTAATCATGGTAATGGTTGATTAATGCAACGTGTTTTGTTAAGATGCTCAGCATTTTCAGTCTAAGCGGAGATTGTTTTCGCTGCTAGAAATATATAGGTATATATATGATGAAAAATAAATTGTGATCTTTCTTTGTTTCAGTGCACATTTCTTCTGATTAAATTGTTTACAATTTTCTGTTTACTTACCTTCAAATTATAAGAAAGATACAGAGCTTTGCTCACAGTTTTCTGTTTGCACACAGAGCTGAGGCCATGCTTTTGTTCTTTTACATTTTAAATGCTGAATAGGAAATACCAAGTTTAAAGATCTTAAGTTGAATGAAATAACCTCTTGTGAACAAAAAAAATTGACTCAAACCTAGCAAAATTGCAAACTCTGTATCTTTCTTATAATTTTACGATTGAGGCTGAAATTTTGATTGATCACTAGAAATTTCTCGCTAAATGTTAAATACTTATACAGAAAAATTAAAAGTTATGCTGTAACTACTTCCTTGGGCTCCCTTATAATACAATGAATTATATGAAATCTACACCAACTTTTACGGTTTTCAGACACAAATATAAACGATTGCTTTAAAACAGTTTCCATAGTTATGACTAATTACTGTTATGGGGATAAATGTATTATCGCTCTTAAGAAAATATTACAGCGGAAAATCATATCGGTTTGTAACCATTTGTTGTTTTTTAATAAAGATGAAAATAATGGGAGGGCCTTAGTAAAATAGAGTGATATGCCTGTCAATACATTGCAGTGGTGTCGGAAGCAAATTGAAAATGGGTGTGGGGGGGGGGGCGCTAGACCTTATCAGAAATCTTGACAAGCAAAAAAGAAAAGATTTTGAGTATGGCTATGTCTAACTTTGCAAAACTTAGCCCCCACCCACCCCAGTCCTACGCCTATGCGTTGATTAGTTGATTATAATAGTTCTTTAACATATCACATGACACCATTTTTCATTCGAGTGTATTCATCGATCAAGTGAGTAAGGTTATAAAACATCCTAGGAGTTCACGCCAAGTAAACAACACTCATTTATAATACGGAAGACCAATTAAATTATTGAATGTTTTTTAATTTGAGCGCATTAAGGTACAATTTCCTCCTTTCACATATAGGATTTTTTTTTAATAAAATGCAATAACTAGTAAGAAGTTGAAGAAGAAAATCTACCTACCGTATATGCTCTCATATTTTGATCGCTTTATAATGGGGGGGGGAGCAGAACTAAAATAAAGGAAATTGGAAGTTAACAATGTATCCCTACCAAACTTTAGTTTTATATCTTGCATGAGATCTTGTTTCGGTAAAAAATAGTATTTCATAAAGGTACAATGTCAAAGATTAAGTGTATGCAAAAATAAGTGTAAAATTTGAATACTTTACTGATTATTTGTTGTTATTCTACCAAGGAGCCATATGGCACAATATCCTTTGAACACCCATATAAAGCCATTGTTGCTCAGGTGAGCGATGTGGCCCCATGGGCCTCTTGTTAAAAAATTATCTTTACTGTTTAGTTCAGTCTGAGTATGAGCACACACAATATAAACAGATCTCTTCATTAACACTATGCATGTACTTTATTTACACATAGATCCATTGCATTTTTTTTAACTTATCACAGTTTAGAATATCAACTAACATCAGTTGTTAAGGTTTTTAAAAACCAGTATCTAGGTTTCGAAAATCATATTGCGACAGCTAGGTACTTGAAGCTATTTTTAGTAGCAGGTACTTTCTGTCCAAACACAGGTGTAGGCGAAATAATGGGAAAAGGCGCTATACCTCTTTATATGTATTACATTGACACTATAATTATGTAATTGGAAAGGAATAAATGGGATTCTAATTAATCCTGGATCCTGAAATTTCTAGTCCCAGCTTTCTGTTGAATAATGAGATCTCACCATTTCAACATGATAATTATTATAATTATCTTGTTATATATCAAGTTAATATTTTGTTTGAGTGAGATGGTTACATTGTTATTCATTATGACTGATTATTTTCAAATAACAAACAGTTTTATCTAATACTTCTGAGTTACATTTCTCATTATTGGGGCCCTGCTCTGCGGGCGCCCTTTGGTGATCAGTCTGGCTGTGTGTCCGTCCGTCCGTCCGTCTGTCTGTCCATCCGAGATCACTTGTCCGGAGCATATCTTCTCTCTCCTTGGCCCAATCTGGCTCACACTTCATCCACAGAGTGCCTTTGGGTAAAGGGTATGCAGTGACCTTGAACCATTTTTCTAGGTCTAAAGTTAGGTCATAGTAGAATTCTAAATAAAATTCATGTCCGAAGCATATCTTCTTTTCCCTTGGTCCAATCTAGATCATACTTCACTCACAGAGTGTCTATGTTCAAAGAGTTTGCAGTGACCTTGGATGAAGTTTGTAGGTTAAGGGTCAAGGTCATATCAGACCATGCAACAATTCTTTTTTTTCAGAGCATATATACTTTTTATTTAGCCCTATTTGGCTCATACTTCACATAAACAGAGCTTATGAACAACGGGTGTGTAGTGACCTTGAACCAATTTTCAAGGTCAAATGTTAAGGTCATAGCAAAATTATATGAAAAATCTGCACTGCCATCTAGATGCGTATAAGAAATGAGTTCCTTACAGTATTAAAAGTATTACAAGATTATTGTTTCATTTATACAACTAAATTGTGCACAGAAAACCCTAACTTTGCCTCCCTGATTATTGACAACTTATTGCATAACTATAAGTTTTGCTTAATCAAGAAATGGCGGATGAATACGAAAGGTTAAAAAATTCACCAAATATTATTTTAGTTCATTGCTTACATTTTATTTGGAAACCATGGCCAATAAAAATTAAATTAAATATGTAATGTTTTTTGTTATCGGGTACGGTTTCCAAAAGAAATGTAAGCGATAAACGTATTGTGTATATTATAAATACAGCTAATCGATGCAGGTGGTGTGGATTTGTTTGTTAACAACCATACTGTAGGTAATGTTGTTTCAAACAGGAAATGAAATATGTTTTATAATAATTAGGGAAACACTGTTCATGTGTTGTATTCTCTAATTCAAATTATGAACCTGTGAAAAATTTTCTAAGACTAGCAGAAAGGAAATGATTTATTTTTGAACTTTCAAATTTTTTTGATGTTTGTAATCATGATTAGATACTGTATTACAAGCTTCATGATTTGAATCAATTGGTTTTGGAGCTTGTAATTGTTCTATTTTAATAGATCCTTGTTGGGAATATTTAATTGTTATCTAAACATTAGAGTGGTCACACCTCATTTACTGCATTGTGGATTTCTAAACTGACAAAAACAAACACCTTAAGTGAATCTACAAACCCTTTTGTCTCTTTCTCTGGCATAACAGACTCAAAATAAAACACACACAAAGACACCTCTCTCTCTCTCTCTCTCTCTCTCTCTCTCTCTCTCTCTCTCTCTCTCTCTCATGGTCAGTCATTAGGTAGCTGTAGTGATTTTTCTAAGTCATATTAGGTCAAATAATTAAAACATCTGCAAGGAAGTGTGAAACTGATTATCTGATTACATACTCATTTGAAGCAATGGTTATATATTTTAAGTAAAAGTGGAAAATCCTAATAAATGAATATAAAGAATGTATTCTATGAATTGTATTATAAACAACACTTGCGGAGATTTTTTATGAATTTCATAATGAAAAGAGACCCAGAGTTTTAATTCAAAGTCAAGTTCTTTGCCTACTGAATGTTAATTATAATCGGGATATTCGCTAAATTCAGAATGTTGAAATAACAACAATTTCTATGATACTTAGCATCTGTTTTCAATTTCCACAACTACACGGATTCCTCCGACACTAACTCTCTGTTTTAGATTTCTAGGACAATGCTCCGTATGTCATATTGGTTTTTAATTTAGTGACAAATCAAAGGCAAAAGAACGATTTCAAATTGATATTGTTCATTTTTTGTTTTTGGAATTTACCGTTTAGAGCAAATATCATGATTTGCTGATACTAATATTGTGTTTATAAAACGAATCGGAATAATTGGTGTGACGTCAGATTAAAGTTCAGTGGAACCTCTCATAGCAGCGGGAAATTTAAATTAAGCAATCGATATTTCTTGATTTATTATTGTTCCATGGTGTTAAATAAAAACAAATACGATCTCCAATCACAGTAGGTGTTAAATGATTTATTTTAAAACATATGGATAGTTTCCTTCCCCTTTAAATAACAGGTCAAGTTCAAAGCAAAATTCAACCTATCGTTCATTATTTGACCAGGGCCCTTTGATGTGGTCACCATTTCAGTGATGCTTAGTTTAAAATTGTGTACAAAAATAATCATATCTTAAGCTTTTGCAGGATATAGAACTGTTTATTGTGTTTTTTAGATGCCAAAGAGAAAGCTTAAGGGCATGAGTGAGAGGGACAGACGCCTAAGGAACAGGCAGAGAATGAGGGACGCAAGGCAGCAGCAGCTGACCCCTTCAGAAGAATCTGAGCAGTGTCTTGAAAATTCTGCTACTTCTTGCGGGGTAGTGGAAGGAGCTATTTCAGCTCCCCTCGGTTATTTTCCGGGGCAGGTTTCCATGGGGTTTCCTCTGAAGGAAGAAAAACCCCTGGCCAGGATGCAGGCCTCTCTCTGCGAGAGAATGCATCCAAATGCCCTGAGTTCTGCATCTTCTCAGGGAAGTCGTCTGTGTGCCCAAAGCGGCGGCATGGCACCGTCCCCTGACTCCCCACCGTGGGTTTGTACCTCACCGAGGGTACCTGAGCCGGACACCGTGCACGTGTCTGGCTCAGCAGGACAGGCGCAGCTGGGTATGTCATCTTCCCATAGTGGGGATGAGTCCAGCAGGATACAAATTGATGCACCCAGAAACTTAACGAGAACTAAAAAGTATACTGAAAGGAAACAATATGATACTAAATATATGAGAAATGAATGCTATGATGATGATGATGATGACAATGATGGCAATGATGATGGAACCAAAGACAATAGCACAACAGATAAGGTATGTTTTTCTGTTCAAGGGTCTTATCATCAAGCCGACATCATTTTTGGTGATAATGCAGGAACACAATGTGTAGCAAACTGTCTTGCCGCTGTAGCATTTCAAAGCATAAAGGATACTAGTCGATGGGATAGAAGAGACATGAACACTGTTTTGTTTACAGGAAATGAGTTATATACTTATTTGCAACACAGTTCAACAATTGTTAGTAGATATCTGTTGGTACATGAATTACCTCAGTTTTTTGAGTGTTTCAGTCAGACATTTGAGTTCAAAGCAAATGAATCATTACCAAGTTTGATCAATCTATCTAGAGTTGAACCTCAATATGATGACTTCAATGCATTTCCACTTCTAGAGGCTCTTCAGATTGCTCTTGCGGACACAGATGGATGTTTTGTTTGCTTTGGTGGAAATACGTTTTTGATAGGGAAGAGAAATGAAGGGTATTTTACGTTTGATTCTCATTCTAGATCTATAGAGGGGTATCTGAGTGAAAGTGGAAAGAGTACAAGGGTGCTGTACAAGACAATTCTTGATCTGTTTCATCATATTGTATCTTTGGCAAGTTCGATGGGGTGTTCTGAAACTGTGCAATGTGAAGTAACTGGAGTGCACTGCTCATTAAAGCAATTTCAGTGTATGGAAACATCTGTTCAAATGTTTCAAAACAGAGAGTCAGTAAGTGTTAAGGATAATTCAAATGCTAAAGAAGTACATGTAGGAGAGAATTGCAGTGCAACACCAAACACTCATTTACCTAGACATGATGACATTGAATATGTTTGCAGTGAAAATAACGGGTTTAATTTTATGCCTCTATCAGGTGTAAAGAAACGGCAGTTGTGTGAGTCATTTGGAATTTTTTGTTCATTTGTTGACAATTCAAAAGACAAGATATTAAACATGGAAAAGCCAGTTGGGATAAAACACATAGATCAGGATGGAAATTGTTTGTTTAAGGCAATTTCGTTTAGTTTGACGGAGACACAACGCTTTCATGAGGAAATCCGCTCAGCGGTTTGTCATCATTTAGTTCAGAACCAGTTGCGTTTTAAACCTTTTTTAAGACATGGTGAAGACTCTGTTGAGAACCATATTTCAAACACTTGCATGATTGAAAATGGAACATGGGCAACTGAATTAGAAATTTTGGGACTTTCTCATTTGCTTAAGACTGATATCTACACATATTCAGACAATCGATGGGTTCTTTTCTCTGGGCGAATGGTAGATCCAGATTTAGATGTTGATCAATCAGGGTCAATTTATTTGCACCATAAAGGTCAGACGCATTATGATGTTGTCACAATGGTGTCGAGTAGGTCAACTATTTCACAACACCAACCAGTTGCACCAAGTGCTGAGGGCATGACTGAATATAACAAAAGATTAAGCAATCGAGAAAGAATGAGAGTGAACCGGAAACAATTTTTTAAAATGCAAAGTGGAGATCTACTTGCTAAGAAAAAAATGCGGTACACGAATGACGAGGCGTTTAGGTCAAGGATTAAAGAAAAGTATCTGAGTGACGAACATTACAGGGCAAATTTAAAAGAGAAAAGTGTGCAGAAATATGCACTGAATGCTGAACATAGAATGACCATGAAGCAAAAAAGCATTGCAAAGTACAAGACAGATGAGTCACACAGACAGGACGTGAAAAGCAGAAGCAAAATTAAGTACAGAGTGGATACCATACACAATGAAAAGGTTAAAAGAAGAAGTACAGAAAAATACAAATCAGATGAGGTTCATAGACAAAATGTTAAAAAAAGGAGTACAGAAAAGTACAAATCGAATGAGCAGCATAAACAGAACGTTAGAAAAAGAAGTACAGAAAAGTACAAATCGAATGAGCAGCATAAACAAAATGTTAAAAAAAGAAGTACAGAAAAGTACAAATCGAATGAGCAGCATAAACAAAATGTTAAAAAAAGAAGTACTGAAAAGTACAAATCGAATGAGCAGCATAAACAAAATGTCAAAAAAAGAAGTTCAGAAAAGTACAAATTAGATGAGGACCACAGAGAAAAAGTTAAAGTTGCAAGCAAAGCGATTTATCATTTGAGTTCAGAGGCTAAAAAACGAAAAAAAGAGAACGTTTTAAAGAAAAGACAAGAACGAATGGAAAAATTGAAAGGTGAACGCGAAGTAGTGAATTTGTTTAAAGACATCGTAAAGCAGGGACCAGAGTACACATGCTGTTGTTGTCATCGTTTGCTGTTTGAAAACCAAGTTCGTAGCTGTACACATGAAAACTATACAATGAACCAGCAAGCAAAAACAGTGGCAGATCAGTGTATAGATGACAAATATACTCACCAGTGTGGCGTATCGTGTACAGCCTATTGTCCGAGATCTTCCTTGTGGGTGTGTTTTACATGTCACAGAAAAATCATGAGTGGAAAAATCCCACAAGAGGCTGCATTTAATAAAATGTCACTTGAGGAAATTCCAAGAGAGCTTAGTGATTTGAATTCCTTAGAACAACATCTCATTGCTCTACACATTCCTTTTATGAAAGTCATGGCTCTTCCACAAGGTGGACAAAGAAATGTACACGGACCTGTTGTGTGCGTGCCGTCAAACTTAAAGAAAACAACCAGTTTGCCACTGAACGGTGATGACAATCTTTTACTGAGGGTGAAACTAAAGCGCAAGCTTTCTTACAAAGGTTACTTCGAATACCAATTCGTAACTCCACGACACATTAAGGCTGCTCTTGAATTTTTGAAAGAAAACAATAAATGGTATCAAGACGTTTCTATTAATAGTAATTGGATTGACAATGACGATCACTGTTTGTTGAGCGATACAATCGAAACTAGTGAAAGCAATCAAGAAATGCCAGAAATGGGGGAAAATCACAATCAGGAGGTCGCAAATGATACATGTTTACAACCTGTGGACATCGCACAAGAAGTCCTTGATCATTACTTTGATGATGTCTATAACATTGCACCAGGTGAAGGACAAAACCCTGTTAGAATGTTACAAGACGAAGGCAATGAAGCGAAGTCATTCCCACATTTATTCCCATCTGGAAGATTCTCATGGAATGAAGAAAGGGATGAAAGGATAACACTTTCTAGATATTTCAACAACAGACTTATGAATACAGACAATAGATTCGCAAAGGACACAAATTACATATTTTTTGCGCAATTTATGTCAGAATTAAAACAGGTGATAGAAAAAACTCAGATCTCAATACGAAAGAGTCTGTCCAAAACTAACGATGGAAAGTTGGTGACATCAGAAATGCTACAAGACCCAAACGTGCTCTCCAAACTTCTTAGAAATGACGAAGCCTTGCGATTCATGCAACCAATAAGAGGAACACCTGCGTATTGGTCTACAACACAGAAAGATCTATTTGCAATGCTGCGACAGTTAGGAATCCCTACATGGTTTTGTTCTTTCTCGGCTGCTGAATTCAGATGGAATGAAATAGTGGGCTGCATTTTGCATCATGAGGAGGACAACAGAAATCCATCTGATTTAGACTGGTCTGAAAAAAGTGATATTCTTAGAAGAAATCCAGTCACTGTTGCTAGAATGTTTGAACACAGATTTCATGTATTCCAAAAAGAAGTCATTTTAGCACCAGCTAATCCTATAGGTAAAGTTGTTGACTACTTTGTAAGAGTTGAATTCCAGCAAAGGGGTTCCCCACATATGCATTGTTTATATTGGGTTGATGACGCACCAAAATTAGGGGAAGATAGTGACGAAAGTGTATGCGAGTTTATTGACAAGTATGTGACATGTTCCCTACCATCCGAAGATGATGAGCAAGAACTAAGACAGGCTGTCTTAAGTGTTCAACAGCATAGCAAAAATCACTCTAAATCGTGTAGAAAAAAAGGAACAGAGTGCAGGTTCAACTTCCCAAGACCGCCATCAGAAAGAACTTTTATCGCTGAACGATTTGAGGAAGATGCAGAGAATCTTCACAGCAATAGGCAAATGAATGCATCACAAGCTAAGGATACTTTACTGAAGGTGTGGAATAAAGTTCTTGATGATAATAGCGAAAATCAGACAACTGAGGAGATATTTACAGAATTATCTCTGTCGCAAGAAGATTATGAGATCGCACATAAAGCCTTGGTATCCAGAACAACAACAATTTTGAGGAGAGACCCTGAGGAAATGTGGACAAATCAATACAACGAATGTCTCCTCAAATGCTGGGATGCCAACATGGACATTCAGTATGTTCTTGACCCATATAGCTGCATTGTGTACATTATTTCGTACATCTCAAAGTCAGAACGAGAAATGGGCATGTTATTAAAACAAACAAAAATAGAGGCAACTGAAGGAAATCTTAGTGCAAAGCAAACTATTAAGAAAATAGGATCAGCTTATTTAAACCACAGAGAAGTCAGTGCACAAGAGGCTGTGTACAGAGTATGCAATTTAAAAATGAAAGAGTGCTCAAGGAAAGTAGTGTTTATTCCTGTTGGGGAAAATCCAACACGCTTAAGCAAACCTCTTTCACAACTGAAAAGAAAACGAAAATCACAGTCGGACGAATGTGAAGGCGATGAAGATGAGGAAGACATTTGGATGACGAATATCGTAGAACGATATGAAAATCGCCCACAGACTGACTATTTCAATCAGATGTGCCTTGCAGAGTTCTGCTCCGAGTTCAGGGTACTTGCAAAATCTCAAATTCCACAGGGTGAGAAGGAAGGAGTATACGAATTACGAAATGGAAAAGGTTATATCCAGAAAAGAACAAGGGGTAAACCAGCTGTCATAAGATACCCAAGATTCAATGCTGAAAGTGCACCAGAGAAATATTTTCAATCAATACTTCAACTGTTTTTGCCATATATTAATCAAAGTCAACTGAAACCACCAGGTTTTGATCTCTATGAGTCGTTCTATAGCAATGGATTTGTCAAAGTAGGTGGCGATTTGCAAGCAGTGAAGAATGTGGTCAATGAGCATCAAAATCAATTTTCAAAAGACGAGGAAGCAATTGAAAATGCTGTAGAAATATTTGAAATGATTGGCGAGCCTGAAGACGCATGGGCAAGTCTTTGTCCCGATACAGAAATGAAGCGAGAAGAGTGTTTAATTCAAAAATCGATATTGGACACAGAAGACAATAGAATAAAGGAAGTAACTGAAGAAGTTGAAAGAGAAGATTCCGCAGATTTTATATTTCACATCAGGGAAGCTTCGAATTTAAGACAACAGATTCTTCCTCTACTGCAAAGCTTAAATGATAAACAGAAAGAAGTCTTTTATTCAGTGCGCGAATGGTGTCTAAAGAAAATATCTCAAGAAAAACCAGAACCATTCCATATTTTTATAACGGGCGGAGCAGGAACTGGGAAAAGTCACTTGATCAAAGCGATTCATTTTGAAGCCTCAAGACTCCTTGGAAAGACATTACCCACACCCAATGCCATATCAATTCTGCTAACTGCTTTCACAGGAACGGCTGCCTTTAACATTGGAGGAAGCACAATTCACCATGTTTTCTCATTGACAAAAGCACTACCCATTCCCTATGAGCCCTTGAAGGAACAAACTTTAAATGCAATTAGGTCCAAATTAGAGAATGTGGAAATCTTGATCATAGATGAAGTGTCCATGGTCTTTAAACGGCTGATGTATTACATACATGAACGGCTCGTCCAAATTAAAAAATGCAAGAAACCATTTGGTGGTATTTCGGTCATTGCTGTAGGTGATTTCTACCAACTTCCCCCTGTAAAACAACGAAAAGACGAGAGGCTGTATAAGGCAAATGACACATACCCTGTTGACTATTGGTTAGACTTCTTCAAAATCATTGAACTAGACGAAATAATGCGTCAGAGGGAGGATGTTGAATTCGCTAGCGTTTTAAATTACTTGCGTGTTAGAACAATTGATGAGCAAATATCGAATGAGGCTTTGAAGGTTCTGATAGATTGCATCAGAGAAGGTCCAGATGACGTGTTGCATGTTTATTCTACAAACGAAGAGGTAAACGATTTCAATCTTGAAAAGTTGCAAACATGCTGTGCAGATTTGATAGAGGTAGATGCAGAGGATTACCAGAAAGACAAGACAACAGGAAGGTTAAAATTACGCGAGAAACCACTGATCACAACCAAAACAGATGGACTTTCATCTTCACTGCTGTTAGCTGTGAATGCAAGGGTTATGCTTACAAGAAATGTGAATGTCGAAGATGGACTTGTAAATGGTGCAATGGGTTACATATCGCACTTTGAGTTTGGAAGAGATCATCTGAGAAAAAACATTCAAGGAGTTGGAGTAATATTTGACAGTAAAGAAATCGGAAAACTGCATGGAACAATGACATTACACGGAAATCAGATCGTGATTAAAAGAATTCAGGAAGAAATCAAGGAGAAAAATGCTAAAAATGTAGTTCGACACCAATTTCCTCTAAAACTGTCTTGGGCATGCACAGCACACAAAGTGCAAGGAATAACAACAGACAAGGTAGTGGTTAATTTGGATCGTACTTTTGCTGCTGGTCAGGCATATGTGGCTATTAGTAGAGTGACCTCAAAGGATGGGTTATTCATAGAGACCGCAGATGAAGATAAACTTAAGAGAAAAATTTACGCTGATCCAGATGTTAAAGTGTCATTGAGCACCATGCAAATATTTGTACCAAGCGGAGTACCTGAAATTGACCAAATGCAGTCTGAAAGATGCAAGACGATTCTTCTACTTAATGTACAAAGTCTAAGGGCACATATACAGGATATCAAATCAGACAACAGACTCAGGAAAGCAGATTTGATATGTTTAACGGAGACGTGGCTGAAAGACCAGGAAGACCTGTCAGAATTCGAAATTCCAGGATTTAATTTTTACAGCATTTCAAGAGGAATGTGTTATGATGATTCATCAAGCACTTTTTGTAAATTAAGCCAAGCCAGAGGCGGGGGAATAGGTGTGTTCCAAAAGAAAGAGGAAAATATCAGAGTTCATGAACTTCCACTCAAGAATATTGAATGTATGGCAGTAGAGCTGTGCAAAGAGAAAACCATCATAATAATCATCTACCGACCAGGTAACATTAACGTTGGTTTTTTTCTAGATGCCCTTCAGAAAGTTTTAATTGTATTCCAAGAACGTGGATTTCAGTGTATTGTAGTTGGTGATTTCAACGAAGATGCGAGATCGAAAGGACCAATTACGAGTTCTCTTCAGTCAAAAGGGTTTGAACAAAGAGTTGACTTTTCCACAACTGAAGGTGGGACTATACTAGATCACATTTATGTTACTAAAGGAATGTCCGTTAAAGTTGTGAAAGTTCCTGTCTATTTCAGTTATCATGATGCTATCAAGGTGTACATGCAAGGTATTACACCGGTAACCGACTAATCAAACGGGACAGTCAATTGTTGTTCCATATAATTACTTAAGAATTATTTCTGTGACCCTGAATTTTGTTATTTTTCTTTGCTCAGTTGAAAAAAAAATATTGTGTCTTCTGGAAGGATAATTTTTGTATTCTGTTAATTGATTATCATTTTCCATAGTGACTACTACTTTCAAGGTGTGCAGTGAGTATGTTGACATTCAAACGGAAACCACGGTAAACTTGCTTGGGCCTAGATTTTTTAAAATAGAAAATACCGTATATTGTGACCTATTTGTAAAAAATGATGAGATTGGTTACAAAGAACATTTTCATAGAATTTCTTGTAAAAAAAAAACAAAGTGATTTTTTTTAATATCTTCCTTAATTTATTCGTCAGTTTATACTTAAGATTGATGATTTCTTCATTGCCATCACCTATAATTTACTCAAATGACTACTCTTTTTTTTCTCTCTCTCATCCAAATCACGAGCGGCTATGTCTTAACTTCGCCCAACTACGATCTGATTGGACAAAGGTCAGTCAAAACATTACGTTGAAACCTTTCTGGATTTAACGTCTATAAAAAGCTTCGACGTAGTTAACTACATGTATATTGTCTTCTGCAAGACCTGTCCAATCCAAGTATTAAATATAAAATTATATAATTTGTAGACCACATAAAAATTAGGAATACAGATAGGACAGTGCCGGAAGTTACATAAGTTTATTGATAAAAAAATGTGTAATATACATTCTAAAAAAAATTTTAAAATACGCAAATCTCATTTAGGTTGCAAAAATGCGTCTTGAACTGAAGAAAAGCGGTCGGTAAAAGACCATCCAACCAATGGGAGAGGCACTCTTTTTCATTATATTTGCCTTTACATTCTAATAGAATCATCTTTGAGAGAAAGGATGGTAGGAATAAAGGGCGTAGTTTTGGCAAAATTTTAAATACATGTATCTCATTTTCGAATACTGTTCATCTATCTTGATCAAACATCACTAACCGAGGTTCAATCTATTTAGTAGTTATATTGATTAAATATATTAATAAAAATCTTTTTGAGTCGATAGATTCTATTAGAATTATCAATACAACTGTATAAACATTTTCTTTTCAATTTTAAACAAAATATGCATCAATCTCTAGATATATCATATCACAGATTAAGTACTTTGGCCTCTTAAATTCCTAACTGAAGGAGCTCGATTTCGTTTTCTTAGAAAAACTATTTATTTTTTAACCATGTGTAATTTACACCGACTTTAGTATATATGCGAAGTTTAATGAAGATCTACTATTTGCCTCCTTTTTGTGAAAATCTCAAAATACAAACATAAAGGATATTATTATTTTCCGCACTTTGAAGCAGATTTTTAAAAATACCACAAGAGTTATTTTACTCAAATTGTAATATGTGATAAGAAATATTATATTTGGGCTTTGTAATAATGGCATAATGAAAATAAATTACATGTAAAATCAAAACATATAATTTCTATCGTCTGGGTTTGAGTGGGGCTCATCTCAAAATATCAAAATGCATTAAATTTTGCTATATATTTGGAGTATTTCAAATTCAAATTGGTAGAATGGACTCTTTCAAAAATTAAGAAATATAACCATGAGAGTATCATTTTCCCGTGCGTAAAATTTCAAAGATGTACACTTTTTACTCTTCTTTTATGTTAACTTTTGTAACGTAATCCTAAAAAGCTTCATTTTATCATAACGTCCCAAATGGCAACGCTCACCTACCGAACAACACATCCATCGTTTTAAAAATAAAAACAAAATCATAAATTATATAAATATGTTTACCTGTGTGTTTCTCATTGTGTTCAATGTCATATATAGTATTTAAACATTTACACAAAAGGTATAAATACACTGTATTTTACTAGAATGCGCCAAAACAAGAGCAATAAAAAATAAAGTCAACCTACTTAACATAATAAATGGGCGTGACAATAATTTGACTTTTTTCCAAAAAGATATTGTTTTGATCAAACATTTTGCATCTATAATAAATCACAAATTCTGAATCAATTTAAAGTTATTTAATTGCAATAGGCTATACGAGTCTCTTGGCCCGTAAATAAAGGGCCTCGCCTTTTCTCTTGATATCAGAGCCAAGGTCTCGTGGAGTGTGTCATTTATTGTTCTTACACCCATCTTATCATATTGTTGTTCGTTTATGATAATCAGGTGATTAAATATTATAAGGGCCAGTCCTGTTTGCCTTTTTGGGTATGGACATTGGTTTTTCGAAAAGGGAAGTCTATCAATGCAATATTTTCTCTTCTACAGCGCTTAACAAAATATCTTCTTCTCTAGATACTATACATTGCGTCGAAGTTTGAAGACCTTAGCCCCTAAATATGTCTAATTACGTAATAAATGGGCTAAGCAATGATTTTTCTCATATAGTTATTGTTTATACGATATGTCTCTTGAGTTCAAACATACTTTGCTCTTCCACCTATCTCAAAGTGCTGCTCAATTTTTGTGATACAAGGTGTTTGAATATTTTGTAGTCAACCCTGTAGATCTTTAATGGGAACACACAATTGTGTTTCAATGAGGGCAAACGGTTAGAATCATCAATACAACAATTTTTGTTTTTCTACAAAGCCTTATATAATATTTCTTCTTCTCTAGATATATTATGAACGTTTTAGTACTGTGGACCCTAAAAATCCCTAAATACGTTTTAAATAGGTGTGGCAATGAATCATTTTTAACCAACATTATTATGATCAATAACTTTGCTTCTATAATGCATTACAAAATCTCAATCGTTTTTAAGTTATTTTCAATACAGTTTGCGAGTCTCTTGGCAACTTATTAGAGGTTTCAATCCATTTCTCTGAATATCTCGAGAATACTAACATTTTTGGTTCTTGTACCTATCTAAAGTTGTTGTTTATTTTTGATATACATGTGAATGAATAATTAAGGGGCCATCCCTGTAGATGCTTCTAAATGGAAACAGACATTAATGTTTCAATTAGTGAACTCGATTAAAATCATCAATGCGCACATTTTCTTATTTACAATGCTACACAAAATATGCCTCCTCTTGATATATTACGTCAAATGTTGAAGACTTTGATTTTTAAAAACCCCTAATTACGTAATAAATGGGCATGGCAATAACATTTCCAGATAGTTATTGATATGCTTCTATAATGCATCACGATGTCCTCATCGTTTTAAAGTTATCTGCAACAGAGTTAACGATTCTGTTGCACCGTGATTAGAGGGGCCAGCTTCTTTAACTTGATATCATTCCAAAAGACAAAACAAAAACCTATCAAAAGTTGTTCATTTTTGAGAGACATGAAAATAAATATTTTAAGGACCAGCCCTCTAGATCTTAAATGAAGACAGACATTGGTGTTTCGATTTGTGGAATCGATTGGAATCATCAATACAAACATTTTCTTTTCCATCATGCTTCACAAGATATTTCTCCTTCTCTAGAGATATTGCGTCAAAATTTAAGAACTTTGGCCCCTAAAAAGCCCTTTTTACGAAATAAATGGGTGTGACAATGATTTTTCCAGATATTGTTACGATCAACAACTTCGTTTCTATAATGCATTACAAAATTTTTATTGTTTTGAAAATTAGTTTTTCTTTCTCAAAACCCCTAATTACGTAATAAATGGGTGTATCAATATTTTTTTTCAAACAGTTATTGTTACGATCAACAACTTTGCTTCTATAATGCATTACAAAATCTTGATCGTTTTTAAGATATTTGTAATTGAGTTTACGAGTGTCTTGGCCCCTAATTTAAGGGGCCAGTCCCTTTTTCTTGATTTTATACAAAAGGTCTTATGAATACTTACATTTTATGTTCTTACGCATATCTAAAATTGTTGTTCATTTTTGAGATACAAATGATTGAATATTTTAGGGGCCAACCCTCTAGATCCTTAATGGGGACAGCCATTGGTGTTTTGATTAGTGGAATCGATTAGAATCATAACTGCAAGCATTTTCTCTTCTACAATGCCTAACAAAATATGTTTCCTTCTCTAGTTATATTGCGTCAACGTTTATGTACTTTGGCCACTAAAAATCCCTAATTACGTAATAAATGGGCGTGGCAATAATGTTTCCTGTTAAAGATTGTTACAATAAACAACTTCGCTTCTATAATGCATTACAAAATCTTTAACGTTTTTAAGTTATTTGTAATACAGTTTACGAGTCTCTTGGCCCCTAATTTAAGGGGCCAGCCCCTTTTTCTTGATTTTATACAAAAGGTCTTATGAATACTTACATTTTTTGTTCTTACACCTATCTAAAATTGTTGTTCATTTTTGAGATACAAATGATTGAATAATTTAGGGGCCAGCCCTCTAGATCCTTAATGGGGATAGACATCGGTGTTTTGATTAGTGGAATCGATTAAAATCATTAATACAGACATTTTCTCTTCTACAACGCTTAAGAAAATATATCTCCTTCTCTAGATATATTCCGTCAAAGTTTAAGTACTTTGGCCCCTGAGAATCCCTAATTAGGTAATAAATGGGCGTGGCAATAATTTTTCCTGATACATATTGCTACGATCAACAACTTTGCTTCTATAATGCATTACAAAATCTTTATCGTTTTTAAGTTATTTGTAATAGAGTTTATGAGAGTATTGGCCCCTAATTTAAGGGGCCAGCCCCTTTTTCTAGATTTCGTTGAAAAGAACTTTTGATTCTCTACCACTTTTGTTATATATGTCTTAACAAAATATCAAGTGATAAAAAGATACAGATCAAAACGTATGAAAATTTTGAATAAAAATTCGTACCCAATTTTCGTGCCTAAGCGAGCTCCAAGAAATGGCGCCACTGGCGTAAAACAAAATAATAGTGCACAACTTCAGACTATAGACTACCTATCCTGAAAATTTCAAAGTCATATCTCTGATAGTTTCTGAGATCAGCTCTGAACAAAATAGGTCGTAAAAAACTACAAAATGGCCGATAAATCGGTACCGGAAGTGATGACAACAAAAATTTTAAAAACATATAAAATTCATATCATGCCTCATCATCTGTGAAAAAATGGTTGAAATCGGCTGAATGGTTTTCGAGAAATCGCGTGCACAAAATTTGGAAAAAATAATAATAATAATAATAATAATAATAAGAAACAGTACGAAAACAATAAGGTCTTCCGTTGGAAACGGAAGACCTTAATAATAGGGAAAAAGAAACCGAAGAATAACAATAAGGTCTTCCGTTAGAAACGGAAGACCTTAATAAGAAGAATAAGAAAGTCGACAAAAACAATATGTCTCCCCTTTGAAAGGGGAGACATAATAAATGAATAAAAGCGTAACATGTTAAAGTGGGACAGGGCGTTGCACTGTAAAATTTTTTGTTAAATATTTTTTTTTTTGCTTTTTTAAACACTTTAACATTAAGATGTCCTGTACCACATATATCATTTTCATGACTACTTTCTTACCTTGCAAGAGAAATATTTTGATAGTAATTGTCCCCCTTTTCTGGCATTATGAATTTGTTTTGACAATTTCAATTTTCTGCAATAATTAATTAAATTGATGGAATTTATTTGTTAATTATATTCATTAATTTGTAAAACGGAAACAAAATTATTTAATCATTGGCTTTTCTACATATCAGCATCATAATTTTATCAAAATATTGCTAAAATCAGCACTTTAAATTTCCCCGGAGCACGTTATCATTACCGAGGTTGAAGTGTCCATAATTTTGAAAAAAGAACTGCATTTTGATACTTAAGTTTACTGAGTTATTGGTGAACCTAATTATATTAAGTACTGTCTGATTTACTAGTGTGTGTGTGTGTGTATATATATATATATATATATATATATATATATATATATATATATATATATATATAAGTATGCATATTGTTTACTTAAAAATAAAATAAAAAAATTAAAAAAAAAGCCGGACGAGCAGAATAAAAGAACATAGTTAATGATTTTTAAATTTTCATTAATTATTTAAGAGGTTCTTCTAAAACGTACATATTGTTTATTACATGTTTGGGTTTGATTTTACTACAGATGGAAATACAACCATAATATTGCTCTCCGTTATTGCAACATTTGTTGGGAAAATGTGGTCAACAGGGGGTTACAGTGTAGTATATCTTTTTACACCTGAACTGTTTCCCACAAATTTAAGGTAATTTGGCCAACAGTACAGTCAAACTTCGTTACATCGAACTAATTTGGAATTCAAGATATCGAAGTTCAACTGTTATTCTCTATCCTATTTGACCTTTTAAAGGGACTTAGACACGATTTGAGCTCAATTTTGTCAAAATTTAGTTTTTCATTTTGAATGTCTAGAATGGTCAATATGGATGTTTTTAATGCTTTGTTAAAATATGAAAGTCAATTATTCAGTTACAAGTAAGTTTCAGAGGTTAAAATTCTTTGTTTTGTAAACAAAGCTCGAGTCCTGTTATTGTTTACATATGTCTTGTATTGGTAAAAGTTTCAACCTAAAGTTGATTTTTGATGTTGATAAAATTATTTGTGAACACATTGAATCAGTTTTTCTTGTTTCCACAAGTCCTTTTGTCAAAAAAATAGTAATTTCTTTCCTTTATATTATTTGTAAACAAATATAAGACTCGAGCTTTGTTTACATATCAATGACTTCTTTCCTCTGTGTTTCGCTTGTAACATGACTTTCAACATTCAGACTTTGGTATATCATTCAAAATACACAAGTTAACTATTTAATACATAAAAGTCAGAAATAACATTTTCATCTGAAATCGTGTCTTGGTCCCTTTAACATACTTTTTAGCCCGACCTTCACCAAACCAACTTATTATTACGTACCATAATTCTTTTAAAGAAATGTTGGACTTGGAGTGTGCGCAACTTTATCCAAGATAGGTGCAATGATTTCCCCATTTGTTGGAACTTTGGTAAAAAGAAATAAATGAATAAAAATTTATCTACATGTATTTTGTCAACCATTTATTTGCAGGGTATTTTCCTCATTAAATGTTTTTTTTTGTTCCTTTATTATCAGGCTACGCATATACCTTGGGCTCCAGGGACAATATTTACAATTATGTCTTTTGTCGTCGCCATCATAACATTATATCTACCAGAAACCCGTGGAATAGACTTGCCACAAACACTAGGAGAAGTTAAAGTTTGGTATACTGAAAACAGCGGATTTCGACTGCGGAAAAGGCGAGAGAAGAGTAGACACGGGTCCAATACATTAATGGTTTCTGATATTGAGGAGACTTAATGATGATCAAAGCGGCGTAACTAAAGATACAAAACTAACAAGGGCACCGCTATTAAGCGGAGCATACCCTCGCGATATGAAACATTTGTTGGGGAAATGCATTATTTTGGCATACACCAACTTCATTTGTGGAAAATCAAGGCATAATCTATGCATATGACTTTGATGAATGTAAATATGATACAAGTATATTAAAACCACTTTGAATTCATAACTCGTTTATCTCTATTCCCATGTTCTAAGGTGTATCTATATTTGTGCGGGAGGGGTGTTACATATACATATAACTTTGATGAAATTAAATATGATACAAGTATCTTTAAACCACTTTGAATTCATAATAACTTGTTTATCTCTATCCCCAAGCTCTAGGGTGTATGTATATTTGTGTGGAAGGGTGTTTCATATACATGTTCGTGGTTGCAGAGTTCCTCTTATCTGCTAATAACTAACGGAAACCTATCACGCATGTTTTACAGTTTAGTAATTTGGATTTATTTAGTGGCATACATTAATCATAAAAAATCAGACGATTAGTAAAATCAAATTTATATTTTATAATAAATATAAAACATAGCTAATTTAATAAGTCTGTTCTCTGGAAAACTCGAGTAAACTTGTCGTATTTCGACCTAAATTATTTGGTGGCGTTATAAATCTGCAGCAATTAATATTAGGTGAATTCCTAATAATTGACGTAGACGATTGTCAAGAGCCATTCAGATTATGCACACAAGTACTCTGAAGTTGACATTAAAAAGTTGCTTGAGTTTCTGATAGACTACATCTGTGTAGTTTTGGAAATCAGGTCTTCCAACAATCTGTTGGAATGTGTACCAATTGTGCCCCATTGTAAGCAGACCTATTTTTTTTATTCATATGAAGCAGAATTTATTCAAAAACTCGTACGTGAAAATATTAAAGCACTCGCTGTGGCTTTCAACTCAACATTCAGGTATATCGACGACGTATTATCAATTAACAATTGTTACTTTCATACCTACGTTAACTATATATATCCCGTGAACTTGAAATAAAAGATGACACAGAGTCTGTGTCATCTGTTTCATATTTGGATATTTTACTGGAAATGGACATTGATGGTAACCTAACAACAAAACTTTATAATAAACGCGATGACTTCAGTTTTTCAATTGCCAACTTTCCTTACTTGTGTAGCAATATACCTTCATCACCTGCGTATGGTGTTTTTGTCTCTCAGTTAATTCGATATGCAAGGGCAATGCTCTTCGTATGGAAAGTTTCTAAGGCGAGGCAAGCTACTGAAAAACAAATTGATAAAACAGGACTATCAACAGTGTCGTTTGAAATCATCTTTTCGTAAGTTCTATTGTCGATACAAAGACCTTGTCAGCAAATACAATCT
The DNA here is from genome assembly GCA_020458035.1 of Magallana ariakensis. Classification (NCBI taxonomy): domain Eukaryota; kingdom Metazoa; phylum Mollusca; class Bivalvia; order Ostreida; family Ostreidae; genus Magallana; species Magallana ariakensis. Next base: position 45,972,156 of record CM035816.1, read on the forward strand.
TCCACTGGGTCTCAGGCAGACTGACGTTTTTCATACTAATTGTTAGACCATAGTTAATCACCTAATTAATTCCCGTTGTTTTTTTCCTGATTAAATTACGACAAAAAGCACACGGCGGGTGTGACCGGTCAGCAGAGGATGCTCACTCCTCCATGGTACCTGATCCTACCTCTATTTTTTTTAAAGGTCAATGTTCGTTTTGCTCCTGTTTTCTAATTTTCCTTTGGTTGAATTTAAACACTGCTCGTTATCACCATATGTCATTCATAGGCATAAGCATGTTTCGATCTCATCTATCATTGATAAATTCGCAGCTAATAAGAGTAGACGCCTTAACTTCGTGTAACATCATATACGACTATGTAATTAAAAAACAAAGCAATATTTCTGTTTTCTTATTAAAATTTAAAATAACCATTGCAACTATTTTTGAATTATGCCATTCAAATACAAAGTCCTAATGTTTTCCCTTTGATAGTAAATTAACTATGGAGACAGATAAAAGCTTTAGTATAACTTTTCCTTCATTCACTTTAACTGCTCTTAAAAAAGATTGCTGGTGAAAACAAACTGGATTGTATTTTAAAATGTTTTTCGTTTTTACTGCGAAAAAAATCGTTTGAAAAAACCAAAAAGTTTTGTACGAAAAATGCCTAAAATGTTAACTCTAAAATACAAAATCCGTTTTCCGTCCAGACCCCTCGCCTTATTTGGTGTTAATACTTCATTCTAGTTCTAGCTACGCCACTGGGAAGTCCTTTGGAAATTTATGGATTGGATTGGCCTCCGAAGATCCACCTTGGAAGGTTGTTTCACAACAAAAGCCGACAGTATCATGTAAGCTAACGTCAGCCACAGTAAACATACAATCTACTTAAGCCATTTAATTATTGACGGAGCCAGCTTGGTCATCACTTCCTGAGCCTTCAGAGATCTCATTGTCCATTTGTGCACCAGCACATGTCTGAATGTCTAATGTATTGCAATCCTTTGCTCACACCATGCCATCTTCTACTGTCACATCATCATCCTCAGAATCCGCTTTCCTTCATTTACTCCCGTCATTCCCGCATCTGTCGTGTCTTTGGTCCCTTGGACGATGACGTTGACTCCATTTTCAGCGACCACGGAATCCCAATAAAAATCCGTAAGAAATCTGTTTCCGTTCATGTGAATTTTTCTGAGTGAAAAATGATAATGTGTGAATTAAATTACATGTATCTCTTGGAAATGTTTCCTTTCACCTACTTAATTTGCACTTTTTTCACAGATATTTGTATTTCTATTTAAAATTTTGGGACATACTAGAAGTGTATTTAATTCGAGATTGCACTCGAATAAATTATAACTTGTTTTTAACTTAAAATACAATTGTCAAATTCATAGATACATGCATTTATTTTTTTATTTCATTTTAAAAATTATATACTGTCTCGGTCTGCAACAGACAGTTAAAGAAACGTGGAAGCGGTTCTAACTATGTAGTCATGCATCAAAATGAAGGACGACTATAAAAAGAAAGAAACGTATATGACTGGCGGTTGACACCTAAAGCGGTCACATTTAAATCTTTGGGATTGATTGTAAGCGATGCAGTTTTACTGCAGCAAAATAATAGTTATGTTTAAAAGCCTTAGAAGTAACAACATATCTATAAAACGTTTCCTTAGTAACCAAACTAAAAAGTAACATTCAAAAGAGCCAAAAATTGACAATACAATTGTAAGTTTTCAAAATGTTTTGTTCAAAGGCTGTAGACAATTCCTAATTTTTTTAATAGGACTTAATCTTTATTTCGATTGGCCCAACTTATACTACTGTCCGTCCGTATGAAAACCCCCTGTCTTTTCTTGTCACCCCCTGTACACCCTGTAATCACATGTCAGCCACTGTACACATCTCATGTGTGCCACTGTAAGCCCCTGTCATCCCCTGTACGCCACTGTATTTCACTGAACATGCCACTAACCAGTTTATGACTGTTTATAACACCTTTTCTGTTATTTAATTTAAGTGCAATTATTTAACTCGCATGTGTTATATCCTAGCGGAAAAAAGAAACTGTGCATTATTTAATATATGAAAAAACATTTAAAAATTACAATGAACAGTTTTTATTTTTTGTAATACTGTTAACACATGTATTCGTAACAACATCTCATAACACATTAATGTCAACGTCGAATAACGTCAATTTCAGCACACTCGAAAGTCACAGTTATTTGAAATTGAATTAACAAAATTAATAACGCGTGTGACCACCATTTGCGTTCACGCATGCTTGACAGCGACGCCTCATTGATGCCACTAAAGTGTTCAGAAATGCTTGAGGGATGTTGTTCCAGATGTTGGTTAAAGCCTGGCCTAAATCAGCCTATGTCACTGGCTGATTTGGTAAACGGCGTAAACGTCTTTCCATTTCATCCCAGACGTGCTCGATCGGCGACAAATCGGGGGAAACAGCTGGCCAAGGCAAGACATCGACATTCTGCTGAACAAACAAGGCCCTGACTACACGTACAACGTGTGGCCTTGCGTTGTCTTGCTGCAGAGTGATGTGATTTTGATGTCTCTGTATGAAGGGTATCACATGACGCTGAATAATTTCATCTCGATAGCGTACGCCGGTGAGATTTCCATTGACAATTTGTAGAGGGGTCCTTCCACGTGCTGATATTCCACCCCACACCATAACGCTTCCTCCACCAAATTGTCGACGTTGCACAACACAAGCGTCCTGGTAACGCTCCCCAACGCGGCGTTACACCTTACAACGGCCGTCACTGCTATCCAAATGAAATCTGGATTCATCAGTAAACAGAATATTGGCCCAGTCCTGTATTCTGAATCGCAGATGTCGTGTGCACCACGCTAGTCTGGCGATACGATGACGTTAAAGCAGTACAGGGCGCACCGCTGGACGTCTTGGTCTGATGTTTTGCTCGCGCAGACGATTACGCACAGTTCTTGGACTATACTCTGTCCCGAGTTTTTGCTTCCACCACTTTTTGCTTGATATTTCGATAATTATAAATACCTTTGTGCTTAAACTATGTTCATCTACTATTATGAAAAATGTCCAGATTATCTGTTTTGAAACGCCCCCTCTACCGCTTCAGGTTTCAATACACATCCCAAAATAGAAAGTCTACGGAGATTTAGCATTGTATCAGCCATTATTAAGCCCGGATGAAAACGTTGAAAAATTGTGCGAGGTGTCCCGAGAACTTCCGAATGGAGAAAAGATGTAAACATTTCCCATTATAAATCTCCTAAGAAATTTGTTTTCGTTCCTGTGAACTTTTATGAGTGAAAAATGTTAATTTGTCAATGAAGATATCTTGGATATTTTCCCTTTTATCGATTTCAACAACATTTCTTTCACAAGTATGTTTATTTTTATTAAAAATCATCAAAAAATGGTGGAAGCAATAACTTGGGACAGACTATAATTGGTCGAAGCCCTGGAATGCTACGGGCAGTCAAACTTGCTGTCTGGAAACGATTTCTCAGATGCACAAGTCTAATGTGGTTGTCCTGTTGACGTCTCCATAATGACTGGATGGTGTTCCGATGAACTCCAAGGTGTCTTGCTACAGTATTTTGTGCCATTCCACCTTGCAGCATCCTAACAGCACGATTACGTTGGTTTTCGTTGAGTCGTGGCAAGACATAGGGATAAATTTTGTTGAAACTAAAGTGATTTCCTTAACAAAAAAAGTTTAAACAAATCCTTTACAGTTCTTATTCCAAACAGTATTGGCTCGTAAAACTCGTGCGTACAAATTCTTCAATAAACAACAGGTGCTCACTAACCATGAAAAAGTCCGTGCACCCGGACAGTTACCACCCGATATTGTCAAAAAAAAGTTTTACGGGCCAATACTGTTTGGAACAAGAGGCCCATGGGGCCACATCGCTCACCTGAGCAACAATGGCTTTATGTGGGTGTTCAAAGGATATTGTGCCATATGGCCCCTCGGTAGAATAACAAAAAGAATGCCGTAAAGTATTCAAATTTTACACTTATTTTTGCATACACTTAATCTTTGACATCGTACCTTTATGATATACCATTTTTACCAAAAACAAGATCCTATGCAAGATATAAAACTAAATGTTTGGTAGGGGTACACTGTTAACTTCCAAGTACCTTTTTTTCAGTTCTGCCCCCTCCTCCCCACACTTTATAAAGCGATCAAAATATATGAGAGCATATAGGTACATTTTCTTCTTCAACTTCTTACTACCGGTAGTTATTGTATTTTATTTTTAAAAATCCTATATGTGAAAGAAGAAAATTGTACCTCAATGCGCTCAAATTAAAAAAAAATTCAAAAATTTAATTGGTCTTCCGCATTTTAACGAGTGTTGTTTACCTGGCGTGAACTCGTGCGATGTTTTATAACCTTACTCACTTGATCGACGAATACACTCGAATGAAAAATAGTGTCCTGTGAAATGTTAAAGAGCTATGATAATCAATGCACAGGCGTCAGAACGGGGTTGGTGGGGGCTAAGCCCCCCACTTTATTTGCAAAGTTAGACATAGCCATACTCAAAATCTTTTTTTTTTTTGCTTGTCAAGATTTCTGATAAGGTCTAGCCTCCCCCATCCATTTTGAATTTGCTTCGGACACCACTGCAATGTATTGACAGGCATATCACTCTATTTTACCACGGCCCACCCATTATTTTCATCTTTATTCAAAAACAACAAATGGCTACAAACCAATGATTTTCTGCTGTAATATTTTCTTAAACGCAATAATACATTTATCCCCGTGACAGTAATGTGTCATAACTATAGAGAAAGTTTTAAAGCGATAGTTTATATTTGTGTCAGAAAACCATCAAGGTTGGTGTAGATTTCATATAATACATCGTATTAGGAGGGGGCCCAAGAAAGTAGCTACAGCACATCTTCTTTTAAATTTTCTGTACACGTATTTAACGTTTAGCTAGAAATTTCTAGTGATCAATAAAAATTTCAGCGTCAATCATAAAATTATTAGCAAGATATAGAGCTCGCAATTCTGCTAGGTTTGTGTCAATTTTTTTGTTCAAAAGAGTTTATTACTTTCAACTTTATATTTTTAAGCTTGATATTTCCTATTCAGCATTTAAACTGTAAAAGAACAAAAGCAAGGCCTCAGCTCTGTGTGCAAACAGAAAATTGTGAGCAAAGCTCTGTATCTTGATTATACATGTAATTCGAAGCTTGACACTCAAATATGGAAAGTAAATAGTTAATTGTAAACAATTAAAACAGAAGAAACGTGGACAAAAAGAAAGATCACAATTTATTTTTCATCACATATATACCTATATATTTCTAGCAGTGAAAACAATCTCCGTTTATACTGAAAATGCTGAGCATCTTAACAAAACACGTTGCATTAATCAACCATTCCGTAGATATCGTACCGAATTACCAATAATGTATAGTATTTCATTATATGTTGTAAGTGCAAATATTAACGCATTGAAATATTTAACCTCAATTTACTTCACAAAATCGGCACAAATCTATGTTGCATGTTTCAAATATTCTCTTCGCACGTAAAGTGTTGCATAACCAGCAAATTCATCTTTGTCAGTTTAACCCACACACGCGTTCATCATGGCTGCTTCGAACAAAGAACTTCCGAATTCGAGGTATGGAATACCGAACCCAAAGTTATAAACTGATTGACAGCTATTATTTCTTTATTATTAGTTACGTAAATTTGAAAAAAACGACATCAATCAACCAAACTTGTTGTAAATTTATTAAGACCCAGGTTTGAAAAAAACGACATCAATCAACCAAACTTGTTGTAAATTTATTAAGACCCGACACTCTAGACCACATTATGAGTACACGTTATACAATGATATTGTTATTATGGATGCATAGAGTGTTTCGGCGGTTTTTAATAGAGTTATGATTTTAACTCTTAAGGCCCGCCTCATCAGGGGTCTACCTATTATGATTTTTACATTATTGTAATCGTGATTGAATTATCATTTCGCCGATATTCTTGTGTTTACTGTAGGCGATTATAGGTTCCTTGGTAAATAATTCTTTGCATATTTCATCATTTTTAAGGACATTCCAGTATTTCAGGATGCGCTTTTTGAGACCCTTAAAATGTGGGTTGTACTTGGTTATCATGACATTTGGTTGTCGTTGTTTGCATTTCAGATCTGTTTTCACCAAGAACTTTTTTCTATTTGTGTTTTCCATTGTACGAATAATGGGATCTATTTCTTTATCAGAGTAACCTCTCTTTGATAGGTGTGTCTTGAAATCCGTTAGAATTGTAGATAGAATACAAGGATCACTGGTATTTCTTGTATGTCTGATGCATTCGCCTTTTATAAACCCTTTAAAGACAGAAGGGCTGTGGGTGCTTTTTCTGTGTAGATATTGAAAATTGTTTGTTGGTTTTACATATGACTTGATATCAAGTATGTTATTTTCCTGAAACCTTATGCCTTTGTATATAGTAGTGTCCAGAAAATTGACGCTTTTTTCTGAGATTTCATACGTGAATTTCAGGTGTTCGTGACATGTATTGCCGATGTCAAAAAATTGTAGAATTTCATTTTGTGTACCGTTGAAGGCTATAAAACCATCGTCTCTAAATCGCCCGTGGTAAAGAACTCGATTGGCGAATTTGAATTTTGACATTATATAGTTGGTGATTTGATACATTCTTGTATCTGAAATTTCTGGAGATGGTATTGCACCCATACTGCATCCTATGATTTGTTTAAAATATTTTCCATTGAACTCAAAGTAATTGTTTTCTAAGACGCATTTCAATAAGAAGATAAGATCTTCGGTCTCTGGATAAGGAATGTCGATTTGTGGTTTGTTAGCGTTTTTGTAAGTTTCATTGACGGCACTGAGTAATTCGCCGAATTCCATGTTGGTATACATACTAGTTACATCATATGTAATTAGTAACACTTCTGCTGGAAGTTCGAGAGTCTCGATTTTATTGATAAAATCGGCGGTGTCCTTAATATAAGTTGATTGATTTTGTACTATGGGAATGAGAAAGTAATCGCAGTATGCGCCGATTTTCCGTGTTGGCGTATCACACTGTGAAATAATCGGGCGGCCAGGTGGTAGTTGTCTGATGCTGCACTGGCCGTTTTGAAGGGCATATCGGACTTCATCTTTGATTTTGTGTATTTTAGGGAGCAAGTAGAGATGACCGCATTTTAGCGATGGTTTGTTATCGCAGAGATAACGATACGTTTCCTTATCTATTGAGCCCTTAGAGTACATTTGCGTTACTCTATTTTGTATGATATGAAGCAAGTTATGTAGATCTGGTTTATCAACTTGCATGTAATGTTTTGATTTAAGTTGACGCATGGCCTCTGCAATATATTGGTCTTTGTCCATAATAACAATTGTATTGCTTTTGTCCGCTTTTTTGATAACAATATTGTTATTGTTTCTCAGAGACGTCAGTGCTTCTCTTTCAAGCTTAGACGTATTATTGTGAATTTTCTTGATTGGAATAGATGACAATTCTAATTTAGTTTTGTCAATGTAATCCTCTAATGCATAACATGTGAATGGGGGGTTGTAACCGGATGGTTTTTTGAATGGGTGAATTGGAAGATTTTCACCTTTGTCAAAATGATACTTGCATCGGAGTTTTCTAGCAAACTCGTCAAAGTCGTTTAATATGACTTTTTTAATGTTGCCGTTTTGTGGAGTTGGTATAAATTTTAAACCTTTACTGAGCACAGAGTACTCGTGATGGTTGAATTTGTACTTAGATAGATTGAGTACATACTTCTGGGAGTTGTTCTCATTATTTTTGTAAGTACTTTTGAATTGCATTAAATTGGATTGGGATCTACGATAGTTTTTTCTGGTTTTGTTCCGTCTATTAAAACGTCTTGCCATTTTAATGAGGAATGACCAAAAATGAAGTAGATCTTTGTTACTTATGAGAATCAAAAGTTCCGTCTACTAAACGACTGGTCGATGTAGTAGAGGAAAGTAACTGGTTTGTTAAAATCCTTGGGAAGATATCAGTTAAGATAACACGTGGCTTCAAACTACGCCCCGTTTGAAAATGAGGCTAATACAACTAACTAACCACAACACAACTTTGTGTACACAATCGGATGATAATGAGTAAAAACAAAAAAGCAAATAATGCAAGTAAAATGGTATATTCTGGTATCACATGATCTGTAAGCATTACAGTAGTAATTTGAGCTTTAACTAACAACGTTAGTTATTAAACTTTACATGTTCTTGATCAATCCAATCACAGAGTAAATTGTGCATCACATTGTCACAGAAACGCTATGTTCATTTTGGGTAAATTGTTTCCCGGACTTTTAATTTGGACATTCCGTTGGTCAGTTAAACATATTATAAGTGTTAATATGGCCTCCCTCTCGATTGTTGTCTGCGAGGTCCAGGTCTACGGAAAGGTCTTCCGCGCGGTCTTTTGGATTGGTCCCGCGTTTGGGAGTTAGATTGGGTTGCCGTTGCTAGCCTGCTTCTAAATTCCTGGATTTCCGATATCTGTTCTTGGTTGATTTTAGAAATTTTTTCGTCAAAGCGACGCTTTTCACTTTCAAAATCAACAGACTGGCGCCTTACTGCTTGGAGAGTCTGAATTCGGATTTGATTACTCTCCATTTCCTTGGCTTTTATTTCGGCCTCCACATAGTCAAGGACTAACTGTGCTGTTTGTTTATTCTGGGATTCGGCCAGATCTCGCCAGAATTTTTCAAACTTCTCATTCCCTTCATTGTCCAAGTTCAGCGCACAGTGAGACCGGGTATAAAACCAAGCCGGAAATCTTCCTGTCTGGATTCCGTAGCGCAGACTTTCCTTTCTCTTTGCCAGGGTCAGGCGATTTTGAAGGGTTTGGCGGATTTCTCCCAGTCCTTCAGAAATTATAGTGGAGGAGTTATCATTTCCCTCTGGAAGGGTGATTGTCAGATCAAGGTCTGGGATAGCGAATAAAGCTTCCTGGTTAGAAGGGACCAAGTCGTCATCCATTCTGGTTTCATAATTGTTGTTCTGCATGTTACTAACAGTAGATTGTTTCTTAAGTGAAAGTTTGTTGAATCTATGGAACATATTAGAAGAATGAGGGGCGTGAAGTTGGTACACTGCCTTATATTTTGTCGTAGGAAACAGATTTTATTGGTGACGACCACTGTAAGCTGTGAAATATCTTTGAAGTAACGTACATTTGAATGGCTGACCGGATGTGACAATTGTTAGGGAGATGCGAATCGAAGTTCTTTGAGTTTGCGGATCTTCATCACTCAAGGTGGTCTGAGGGGAGAGACCCTAATAAATTGTAACAAGCTGATCGCTGTCACTGGTAGGCGATACACGGGATGATGCCGGTGGGACATTGTCCCTGATCACAAGTTTGAAAAAAACGACATCAATCAACCAAACTTGTTGTAAATTTATTAAGACCCGACACTCTAGACCACATTATGAGTACACGTTATACAATGATATTGTTATTATGGATGCATAGAGTGTTTCGGCGGTTTTTAATAGAGTTATGATTTTAACTCTTAAGGCCCGCCTCATCAGGGGTCTACCTATTATGATTTTTACATTATTGTAATCGTGATTGAATTATCATTTCGCCGATATTCTTGTGTTTACTGTAGGCGATTATAGGTTCCTTGGTAAATAATTCTTTGCATATTTCATCATTTTTAAGGACATTCCAGTATTTCGGGATGCGCTTTTTGAGACCCTTAAAATGTGGGTTGTACTTGGTTATCATGACATTTGGTTGTCGTTGTTTGCATTTCAGATCTGTTTTCACCAAGAACTTTTTTCTATTTGTGTTTTCCATTGTACGAATAATGGGATCTATTTCTTTATCAGAGTAACCTCTCTTTGATAGGTGTGTCTTGAAATCCGTTAGAATTGTAGATAGAATACAAGGATCACTGGTATTTCTTGTATGTCTGATGCATTCGCCTTTTATAAACCCTTTAAAGACAGAAGGGCTGTGGGTGCTTTTTCTGTGTAGATATTGAAAATTGTTTGTTGGTTTTACATATGACTTGATATCAAGTATGTTATTTTCCTGAAACCTTATGCCTTTGTATATAGTAGTGTCCAGAAAATTGACGCTTTTTTCTGAGATTTCATACGTGAATTTCAGGTGTTCGTGACATGTATTGCCGATGTCAAAAAATTGTAGAATTTCATTTTGTGTACCGTTGAAGGCTATAAAACCATCGTCTCTAAATCGCCCGTGGTAAAGAACTCGATTGGCGAATTTGAATTTTGACATTATATAGTTGGTGATTTGATACATTCTTGTATCTGAAATTTCTGGAGATGGTATTGCACCCATACTGCATCCTATGATTTGTTTAAAATATTTTCCATTGAACTCAAAGTAATTGTTTTCTAAGACGCATTTCAATAAGAAGATAAGATCTTCGGTCTCTGGATAAGGAATGTCGATTTGTGGTTTGTTAGCGTTTTTGTAAGTTTCATTGACGGCACTGAGTAATTCGCCGAATTCCATGTTGGTATACATACTAGTTACATCATATGTAATTAGTAACACTTCTGCTGGAAGTTCGAGAGTCTCGATTTTATTGATAAAATCGGCGGTGTCCTTAATATAAGTTGATTGATTTTGTACTATGGGAATGAGAAAGTAATCGCAGTATGCGCCGATTTTCCGTGTTGGCGTATCACACTGTGAAATAATCGGGCGGCCAGGTGGTAGTTGTCTGATGCTGCACTGGCCGTTTTGAAGGGCATATCGGACTTCATCTTTGATTTTGTGTATTTTAGGGAGCAAGTAGAGATGACCGCATTTTAGCGATGGTTTGTTATCGCAGAGATAACGATACGTTTCCTTATCTATTGAGCCCTTAGAGTACATTTGCGTTACTCTATTTTGTATGATATGAAGCAAGTTATGTAGATCTGGTTTATCAACTTGCATGTAATGTTTTGATTTAAGTTGACGCATGGCCTCTGCAATATATTGGTCTTTGTCCATAATAACAATTGTATTGCTTTTGTCCGCTTTTTTGATAACAATATTGTTATTGTTTCTCAGAGACGTCAGTGCTTCTCTTTCAAGCTTAGACGTATTATTGTGAATTTTCTTGATTGGAATAGATGACAATTCTAATTTAGTTTTGTCAAAGTAATCCTCTAATGCATAACATGTGAATGGGGGGTTGTAACCGGATGGTTTTTTGAATGGGTGAATTGGAAGATTTTCACCTTTGTCAAAATGATACTTGCATCGGAGTTTTCTAGCAAACTCGTCAAAGTCGTTTAATATGACTTTTTTAATGTTGCCGTTTTGTGGAGTTGGTATAAATTTTAAACCTTTACTGAGCACAGAGTACTCGTGATGGTTGACTTTGTACTTAGATAGATTGAGTACATACTTCTGGGAGTTGTTCTCATTATTTTTGTAAGTACTTTTGAATTGCATTAAATTGGATTGGGATCTACGATAGTTTTTTCTGGTTTTGTTCCGTCTATTAAAACGTCTTGCCATTTTAATGAGGAATGACCAAAAATGAAGTAGATCTTTGTTACTTATGAGAATCAAAAGTTCCGTCTACTAAACGACTGGTCGATGTAGTAGAGGAAAGTAACTGGTTTGTTAAAATCCTTGGGAAGATATCAGTTAAGATAACACGTGGCTTCAAACTACGCCCCGTTTGAAAATGAGGCTAATACACCTAACTAACCACAACACAACTTTGTGTACACAATCGGATGATAATGAGTAAAAACAAAAAAGCAAATAATGCAAGTAAAATGGTATATTCTGGTATCACATGATCTGTAAGCATTACAGTAGTAATTTGAGCTTTAACTAACAACGTTAGTTATTAAACTTTACATGTTCTTGATCAATCCAATCACAGAGTAAATTGTGCATCACATTGTCACAGAAACGCTATGTTCATTTTGGGTAAATTGTTTCCCGGACTTTTAATTTGGACATTCCGTTGGTCAGTTAAACATATTATAAGTGTTAATATGGCCTCCCTCTCGATTGTTGTCTGCGAGGTCCAGGTCTACGGAAAGGTCTTCCGCGCGGTCTTTTGGATTGGTCCCGCGTTTGGGAGTTAGATTGGGTTGCCGTTGCTAGCCTGCTTCTAAATTCCTGGATTTCCGATATCTGTTCTTGGTTGATTTTAGAAATTTTTTCGTCAAAGCGACGCTTTTCACTTTCAAAATCAACAGACTGGCGCCTTACTGCTTGGAGAGTCTGAATTCGGATTTGATTACTCTCCATTTCCTTGGCTTTTATTTCGGCCTCCACATAGTCAAGGACTAACTGTGCTGTTTGTTTATTCTGGGATTCGGCCAGATCTCGCCAGAATTTTTCAAACTTCTCATTCCCTTCATTGTCCAAGTTCAGCGCACAGTGAGACCGGGTATAAAACCAAGCCGGAAATCTTCCTGTCTGGATGCCGTAGCGCAGACTTTCCTTTCTCTTTGCCAGGGTCAGGCGATTTTGAAGGGTTTGGCGGATTTCTCCCAGTCCTTCAGAAATTATAGTGGAGGAGTTATCATTTCCCTCTGGAAGGGTGATTGTCAGATCAAGGTCTGGGATAGCGAATAAAGCTTCCTGGTTAGAAGGGACCAAGTCGTCATCCATTCTGGTTTCATAATTGTTGTTCTGCATGTTACTAACAGTAGATTGTTTCTTAAGTGAAAGTTTGTTGAATCTATGGAACATATTAGAAGAATGAGGGGCGTGAAGTTGGTACACTGCCTTATATTTTGTCGTAGGAAACAGATTTTATTGGTGACGACCACTGTAAGCTGTGAAATATCTTTGAAGTAACGTACATTTGAATGGCTGACCGGATGTGACAATTGTTAGGGAGATGCGAATCGAAGTTCTTTGAGTTTGCGGATCTTCATCACTCAAGGTGGTCTGAGGGGAGAGACCCTAATAAATTGTAACAAGCTGATCGCTGTCACTGGTAGGCGATACACGGGATGATGCCGGTGGGACATTGTCCCTGATCACAAGTTTGAAAAAAACGACATCAATCAACCAAACTTGTTGTAAATTTATTAAGACCCGACACTCTAGACCACATTATGAGTACACGTTATACAATGATATTGTTATTATGGATGCATAGAGTGTTTCGGCGGTTTTTAATAGAGTTATGATTTTAACTCTTAAGGCCCGCCTCATCAGGGGTCTACCTATTATGATTTTTACATTATTGTAATCGTGATTGAATTATCATTTCGCCGATATTCTTGTGTTTACTGTAGGCGATTATAGGTTCCTTGGTAAATAATTCTTTGCATATTTCATCATTTTTAAGGACATTCCAGTATTTCGGGATGCGCTTTTTGAGACCCTTAAAATGTGGGTTGTACTTGGTTATCATGACATTTGGTTGTCGTTGTTTGCATTTCAGATCTGTTTTCACCAAGAACTTTTTTCTATTTGTGTTTTCCATTGTACGAATAATGGGATCTATTTCTTTATCAGAGTAACCTCTCTTTGATAGGTGTGTCTTGAAATCCGTTAGAATTGTAGATAGAATACAAGGATCACTGGTATTTCTTGTATGTCTGATGCATTCGCCTTTTATAAACCCTTTAAAGACAGAAGGGCTGTGGGTGCTTTTTCTGTGTAGATATTGAAAATTGTTTGTTGGTTTTACATATGACTTGATATCAAGTATGTTATTTTCCTGAAACCTTATGCCTTTGTATATAGTAGTGTCCAGAAAATTGACGCTTTTTTCTGAGATTTCATACGTGAATTTCAGGTGTTCGTGACATGTATTGCCGATGTCAAAAAATTGTAGAATTTCATTTTGTGTACCGTTGAAGGCTATAAAACCATCGTCTCTAAATCGCCCGTGGTAAAGAACTCGATTGGCGAATTTGAATTTTGACATTATATAGTTGGTGATTTGATACATTCTTGTATCTGAAATTTCTGGAGATGGTATTGCACCCATACTGCATCCTATGATTTGTTTAAAATATTTTCCATTGAACTCAAAGTAATTGTTTTCTAAGACGCATTTCAATAAGAAGATAAGATCTTCGGTCTCTGGATAAGGAATGTCGATTTGTGGTTTGTTAGCGTTTTTGTAAGTTTCATTGACGGCACTGAGTAATTCGCCGAATTCCATGTTGGTATACATACTAGTTACATCATATGTAATTAGTAACACTTCTGCTGGAAGTTCGAGAGTCTCGATTTTATTGATAAAATCGGCGGTGTCCTTAATATAAGTTGATTGATTTTGTACTATGGGAATGAGAAAGTAATCGCAGTATGCGCCGATTTTCCGTGTTGGCGTATCACACTGTGAAATAATCGGGCGGCCAGGTGGTAGTTGTCTGATGCTGCACTGGCCGTTTTGAAGGGCATATCGGACTTCATCTTTGATTTTGTGTATTTTAGGGAGCAAGTAGAGATGACCGCATTTTAGCGATGGTTTGTTATCGCAGAGATAACGATACGTTTCCTTATCTATTGAGCCCTTAGAGTACATTTGCGTTACTCTATTTTGTATGATATGAAGCAAGTTATGTAGATCTGGTTTATCAACTTGCATGTAATGTTTTGATTTAAGTTGACGCATGGCCTCTGCAATATATTGGTCTTTGTCCATAATAACAATTGTATTGCTTTTGTCCGCTTTTTTGATAACAATATTGTTATTGTTTCTCAGAGACGTCAGTGCTTCTCTTTCAAGCTTAGACGTATTATTGTGAATTTTCTTGATTGGAATAGATGACAATTCTAATTTAGTTTTGTCAAAGTAATCCTCTAATGCATAACATGTGAATGGGGGGTTGTAACCGGATGGTTTTTTGAATGGGTGAATTGGAAGATTTTCACCTTTGTCAAAATGATACTTGCATCGGAGTTTTCTAGCAAACTCGTCAAAGTCGTTTAATATGACTTTTTTAATGTTGCCGTTTTGTGGAGTTGGTATAAATTTTAAACCTTTACTGAGCACAGAGTACTCGTGATGGTTGACTTTGTACTTAGATAGATTGAGTACATACTTCTGGGAGTTGTTCTCATTATTTTTGTAAGTACTTTTGAATTGCATTAAATTGGATTGGGATCTACGATAGTTTTTTCTGGTTTTGTTCCGTCTATTAAAACGTCTTGCCATTTTAATGAGGAATGACCAAAAATGAAGTAGATCTTTGTTACTTATGAGAATCAAAAGTTCCGTCTACTAAACGACTGGTCGATGTAGTAGAGGAAAGTAACTGGTTTGTTAAAATCCTTGGGAAGATATCAGTTAAGATAACACGTGGCTTCAAACTACGCCCCGTTTGAAAATGAGGCTAATACACCTAACTAACCACAACACAACTTTGTGTACACAATCGGATGATAATGAGTAAAAACAAAAAAGCAAATAATGCAAGTAAAATGGTATATTCTGGTATCACATGATCTGTAAGCATTACAGTAGTAATTTGAGCTTTAACTAACAACGTTAGTTATTAAACTTTACATGTTCTTGATCAATCCAATCACAGAGTAAATTGTGCATCACATTGTCACAGAAACGCTATGTTCATTTTGGGTAAATTGTTTCCCGGACTTTTAATTTGGACATTCCGTTGGTCAGTTAAACATATTATAAGTGTTAATATGGCCTCCCTCTCGATTGTTGTCTGCGAGGTCCAGGTCTACGGAAAGGTCTTCCGCGCGGTCTTTTGGATTGGTCCCGCGTTTGGGAGTTAGATTGGGTTGCCGTTGCTAGCCTGCTTCTAAATTCCTGGATTTCCGATATCTGTTCTTGGTTGATTTTAGAAATTTTTTCGTCAAAGCGACGCTTTTCACTTTCAAAATCAACAGACTGGCGCCTTACTGCTTGGAGAGTCTGAATTCGGATTTGATTACTCTCCATTTCCTTGGCTTTTATTTCGGCCTCCACATAGTCAAGGACTAACTGTGCTGTTTGTTTATTCTGGGATTCGGCCAGATCTCGCCAGAATTTTTCAAACTTCTCATTCCCTTCATTGTCCAAGTTCAGCGCACAGTGAGACCGGGTATAAAACCAAGCCGGAAATCTTCCTGTCTGGATGCCGTAGCGCAGACTTTCCTTTCTCTTTGCCAGGGTCAGGCGATTTTGAAGGGTTTGGCGGATTTCTCCCAGTCCTTCAGAAATTATAGTGGAGGAGTTATCATTTCCCTCTGGAAGGGTGATTGTCAGATCAAGGTCTGGGATAGCGAATAAAGCTTCCTGGTTAGAAGGGACCAAGTCGTCATCCATTCTGGTTTCATAATTGTTGTTCTGCATGTTACTAACAGTAGATTGTTTCTTAAGTGAAAGTTTGTTGAATCTATGGAACATATTAGAAGAATGAGGGGCGTGAAGTTGGTACACTGCCTTATATTTTGTCGTAGGAAACAGATTTTATTGGTGACGACCACTGTAAGCTGTGAAATATCTTTGAAGTAACGTACATTTGAATGGCTGACCGGATGTGACAATTGTTAGGGAGATGCGAATCGAAGTTCTTTGAGTTTGCGGATCTTCATCACTCAAGGTGGTCTGAGGGGAGAGACCCTAATAAATTGTAACAAGCTGATCGCTGTCACTGGTAGGCGATACACGGGATGATGCCGGTGGGACATTGTCCCTGATCACAAGTTTGAAAAAAACGACATCAATCAACCAAACTTGTTGTAAATTTATTAAGACCCATTAAACACAAGAATATCGGCGAAATGATAATTCAATCACGATTACAATAATGTAAAAATCATAATAGGTAGACCCCTGATGAGGCGGGCCTTAAGAGTTAAAATCATAACTCTATTAAAAACCGCCGAAACACTCTATGCATCCATAATAACAATATCATTGTATAACGTGTACTCATAATGTGGTCTAGAGTGTCGGGTCTTAATAAATTTACAACAAGTTTGGTTGATTGATGTCGTTTTTTTCAAACTTGTGATCAGGGACAATGTCCCACCGGCATCATCCCGTGTATCGCCTACCAGTGACAGCGATCAGCTTGTTACAATTTATTAGGGTCTCTCCCCTCAGACCACCTTGAGTGATGAAGATCCGCAAACTCAAAGAACTTCGATTCGCATCTCCCTAACAATTGTCACATCCGGTCAGCCATTCAAATGTACGTTACTTCAAAGATATTTCACAGCTTACAGTGGTCGTCACCAATAAAATCTGTTTCCTACGACAAAATATAAGGCAGTGTACCAACTTCACGCCCCTCATTCTTCTAATATGTTCCATAGATTCAACAAACTTTCACTTAAGAAACAATCTACTGTTAGTAACATGCAGAACAACAATTATGAAACCAGAATGGATGACGACTTGGTCCCTTCTAACCAGGAAGCTTTATTCGCTATCCCAGACCTTGATCTGACAATCACCCTTCCAGAGGGAAATGATAACTCCTCCACTATAATTTCTGAAGGACTGGGAGAAATCCGCCAAACCCTTCAAAATCGCCTGACCCTGGCAAAGAGAAAGGAAAGTCTGCGCTACGGAATCCAGACAGGAAGATTTCCGGCTTGGTTTTATACCCGGTCTCACTGTGCGCTGAACTTGGACAATGAAGGGAATGAGAAGTTTGAAAAATTCTGGCGAGATCTGGCCGAATCCCAGAATAAACAAACAGCACAGTTAGTCCTTGACTATGTGGAGGCCGAAATAAAAGCCAAGGAAATGGAGAGTAATCAAATCCGAATTCAGACTCTCCAAGCAGTAAGGCGCCAGTCTGTTGATTTTGAAAGTGAAAAGCGTCGCTTTGACGAAAAAATTTCTAAAATCAACCAAGAACAGATATCGGAAATCCAGGAATTTAGAAGCAGGCTAGCAACGGCAACCCAATCTAACTCCCAAACGCGGGACCAATCCAAAAGACCGCGCGGAAGACCTTTCCGTAGACCTGGACCTCGCAGACAACAATCGAGAGGGAGGCCATATTAACACTTATAATATGTTTAACTGACCAACGGAATGTCCAAATTAAAAGTCCGGGAAACAATTTACCCAAAATGAACATAGCGTTTCTGTGACAATGTGATGCACAATTTACTCTGTGATTGGATTGATCAAGAACATGTAAAGTTTAATAACTAACGTTGTTAGTTAAAGCTCAAATTACTACTGTAATGCTTACAGATCATGTGATACCAGAATATACCATTTTACTTGCATTATTTGCTTTTTTGTTTTTACTCATTATCATCCGATTGTGTACACAAAGTTGTGTTGTGGTTAGTTAGTTGTATTAGCCTCATTTTCAAACGGGGCGTAGTTTGAAGCCACGTGTTATCTTAACTGATATCTTCCCAAGGATTTTAACAAACCAGTTACTTTCCTCTACTACATCGACCAGTCGTTTAGTAGACGGAACTTTTGATTCTCATAAGTAACAAAGATCTACTTCATTTTTGGTCATTCCTCATTAAAATGGCAAGACGTTTTAATAGACGGAACAAAACCAGAAAAAACTATCGTAGATCCCAATCCAATTTAATGCAATTCAAAAGTACTTACAAAAATAATGAGAACAACTCCCAGAAGTATGTACTCAATCTATCTAAGTACAAATTCAACCATCACGAGTACTCTGTGCTCAGTAAAGGTTTAAAATTTATACCAACTCCACAAAACGGCAACATTAAAAAAGTCATATTAAACGACTTTGACGAGTTTGCTAGAAAACTCCGATGCAAGTATCATTTTGACAAAGGTGAAAATCTTCCAATTCACCCATTCAAAAAACCATCCGGTTACAACCCCCCATTCACATGTTATGCATTAGAGGATTACATTGACAAAACTAAATTAGAATTGTCATCTATTCCAATCAAGAAAATTCACAATAATACGTCTAAGCTTGAAAGAGAAGCACTGACGTCTCTGAGAAACAATAACAATATTGTTATCAAAAAAGCGGACAAAAGCAATACAATTGTTATTATGGACAAAGACCAATATATTGCAGAGGCCATGCGTCAACTTAAATCAAAACATTACATGCAAGTTGATAAACCAGATCTACATAACTTGCTTCATATCATACAAAATAGAGTAACGCAAATGTACTCTAAGGGCTCAATAGATAAGGAAACGTATCGTTATCTCTGCGATAACAAACCATCGCTAAAATGCGGTCATCTCTACTTGCTCCCTAAAATACACAAAATCAAAGATGAAGTCCGATATGCCCTTCAAAACGGCCAGTGCAGCATCAGACAACTACCACCTGGCCGCCCGATTATTTCACAGTGTGATACGCCAACACGGAAAATCGGCGCATACTGCGATTACTTTCTCATTCCCATAGTACAAAATCAATCAACTTATATTAAGGACACCGCCGATTTTATCAATAAAATCGAGACTCTCGAACTTCCAGCAGAAGTGTTACTAATTACATATGATGTAACTAGTATGTATACCAACATGGAATTCGGCGAATTACTCAGTGCCGTCAATGAAACTTACAAAAACGCTAACAAACCACAAATCGACATTCCTTATCCAGAGACCGAAGATCTTATCTTCTTATTGAAATGCGTCTTAGAAAACAATTACTTTGAGTTCAATGGAAAATATTTTAAACAAATCATAGGATGCAGTATGGGTGCAATACCATCTCCAGAAATTTCAGATACAAGAATGTATCAAATCACCAACTATATAATGTCAAAATTCAAATTCGCCAATCGAGTTCTTTACCACGGGCGATTTAGAGACGATGGTTTTATAGCCTTCAACGGTACACAAAATGAAATTCTACAATTTTTTGACATCGGCAATACATGTCACGAACACCTGAAATTCACGTATGAAATCTCAGAAAAAAGCGTCAATTTTCTGGACACTACTATATACAAAGGCATAAGGTTTCAGGAAAATAACATACTTGATATCAAGTCATATGTAAAACCAACAAACAATTTTCAATATCTACACAGAAAAAGCACCCACAGCCCTTCTGTCTTTAAAGGGTTTATAAAAGGCGAATGCATCAGACATACAAGAAATACCAGTGATCCTTGTATTCTATCTACAATTCTAACGGATTTCAAGACACACCTATCAAAGAGAGGTTACTCTGATAAAGAAATAGATCCCATTATTCGTACAATGGAAAACACAAATAGAAAAAAGTTCTTGGTGAAAACAGATCTGAAATGCAAACAACGACAACCAAATGTCATGATAACCAAGTACAACCCACATTTTAAGGGTCTCAAAAAGCGCATCCCGAAATACTGGAATGTCCTTAAAAATGATGAAATATGCAAAGAATTATTTACCAAGGAACCTATAATCGCCTACAGTAAACACAAGAATATCGGCGAAATGATAATTCAATCACGATTACAATAATGTAAAAATCATAATAGGTAGACCCCTGATGAGGCGGGCCTTAAGAGTTAAAATCATAACTCTATTAAAAACCGCCGAAACACTCTATGCATCCATAATAACAATATCATTGTATAACGTGTACTCATAATGTGGTCTAGAGTGTCGGGTCTTAATAAATTTACAACAAGTTTGGTTGATTGATGTCGTTTTTTTCAAACTTGTGATCAGGGACAATGTCCCACCGGCATCATCCCGTGTATCGCCTACCAGTGACAGCGATCAGCTTGTTACAATTTATTAGGGTCTCTCCCCTCAGACCACCTTGAGTGATGAAGATCCGCAAACTCAAAGAACTTCGATTCGCATCTCCCTAACAATTGTCACATCCGGTCAGCCATTCAAATGTACGTTACTTCAAAGATATTTCACAGCTTACAGTGGTCGTCACCAATAAAATCTGTTTCCTACGACAAAATATAAGGCAGTGTACCAACTTCACGCCCCTCATTCTTCTAATATGTTCCATAGATTCAACAAACTTTCACTTAAGAAACAATCTACTGTTAGTAACATGCAGAACAACAATTATGAAACCAGAATGGATGACGACTTGGTCCCTTCTAACCAGGAAGCTTTATTCGCTATCCCAGACCTTGATCTGACAATCACCCTTCCAGAGGGAAATGATAACTCCTCCACTATAATTTCTGAAGGACTGGGAGAAATCCGCCAAACCCTTCAAAATCGCCTGACCCTGGCAAAGAGAAAGGAAAGTCTGCGCTACGGAATCCAGACAGGAAGATTTCCGGCTTGGTTTTATACCCGGTCTCACTGTGCGCTGAACTTGGACAATGAAGGGAATGAGAAGTTTGAAAAATTCTGGCGAGATCTGGCCGAATCCCAGAATAAACAAACAGCACAGTTAGTCCTTGACTATGTGGAGGCCGAAATAAAAGCCAAGGAAATGGAGAGTAATCAAATCCGAATTCAGACTCTCCAAGCAGTAAGGCGCCAGTCTGTTGATTTTGAAAGTGAAAAGCGTCGCTTTGACGAAAAAATTTCTAAAATCAACCAAGAACAGATATCGGAAATCCAGGAATTTAGAAGCAGGCTAGCAACGGCAACCCAATCTAACTCCCAAACGCGGGACCAATCCAAAAGACCGCGCGGAAGACCTTTCCGTAGACCTGGACCTCGCAGACAACAATCGAGAGGGAGGCCATATTAACACTTATAATATGTTTAACTGACCAACGGAATGTCCAAATTAAAAGTCCGGGAAACAATTTACCCAAAATGAACATAGCGTTTCTGTGACAATGTGATGCACAATTTACTCTGTGATTGGATTGATCAAGAACATGTAAAGTTTAATAACTAACGTTGTTAGTTAAAGCTCAAATTACTACTGTAATGCTTACAGATCATGTGATACCAGAATATACCATTTTACTTGCATTATTTGCTTTTTTGTTTTTACTCATTATCATCCGATTGTGTACACAAAGTTGTGTTGTGGTTAGTTAGTTGTATTAGCCTCATTTTCAAACGGGGCGTAGTTTGAAGCCACGTGTTATCTTAACTGATATCTTCCCAAGGATTTTAACAAACCAGTTACTTTCCTCTACTACATCGACCAGTCGTTTAGTAGACGGAACTTTTGATTCTCATAAGTAACAAAGATCTACTTCATTTTTGGTCATTCCTCATTAAAATGGCAAGACGTTTTAATAGACGGAACAAAACCAGAAAAAACTATCGTAGATCCCAATCCAATTTAATGCAATTCAAAAGTACTTACAAAAATAATGAGAACAACTCCCAGAAGTATGTACTCAATCTATCTAAGTACAAAGTCAACCATCACGAGTACTCTGTGCTCAGTAAAGGTTTAAAATTTATACCAACTCCACAAAACGGCAACATTAAAAAAGTCATATTAAACGACTTTGACGAGTTTGCTAGAAAACTCCGATGCAAGTATCATTTTGACAAAGGTGAAAATCTTCCAATTCACCCATTCAAAAAACCATCCGGTTACAACCCCCCATTCACATGTTATGCATTAGAGGATTACATTGACAAAACTAAATTAGAATTGTCATCTATTCCAATCAAGAAAATTCACAATAATACGTCTAAGCTTGAAAGAGAAGCACTGACGTCTCTGAGAAACAATAACAATATTGTTATCAAAAAAGCGGACAAAAGCAATACAATTGTTATTATGGACAAAGACCAATATATTGCAGAGGCCATGCGTCAACTTAAATCAAAACATTACATGCAAGTTGATAAACCAGATCTACATAACTTGCTTCATATCATACAAAATAGAGTAACGCAAATGTACTCTAAGGGCTCAATAGATAAGGAAACGTATCGTTATCTCTGCGATAACAAACCATCGCTAAAATGCGGTCATCTCTACTTGCTCCCTAAAATACACAAAATCAAAGATGAAGTCCGATATGCCCTTCAAAACGGCCAGTGCAGCATCAGACAACTACCACCTGGCCGCCCGATTATTTCACAGTGTGATACGCCAACACGGAAAATCGGCGCATACTGCGATTACTTTCTCATTCCCATAGTACAAAATCAATCAACTTATATTAAGGACACCGCCGATTTTATCAATAAAATCGAGACTCTCGAACTTCCAGCAGAAGTGTTACTAATTACATATGATGTAACTAGTATGTATACCAACATGGAATTCGGCGAATTACTCAGTGCCGTCAATGAAACTTACAAAAACGCTAACAAACCACAAATCGACATTCCTTATCCAGAGACCGAAGATCTTATCTTCTTATTGAAATGCGTCTTAGAAAACAATTACTTTGAGTTCAATGGAAAATATTTTAAACAAATCATAGGATGCAGTATGGGTGCAATACCATCTCCAGAAATTTCAGATACAAGAATGTATCAAATCACCAACTATATAATGTCAAAATTCAAATTCGCCAATCGAGTTCTTTACCACGGGCGATTTAGAGACGATGGTTTTATAGCCTTCAACGGTACACAAAATGAAATTCTACAATTTTTTGACATCGGCAATACATGTCACGAACACCTGAAATTCACGTATGAAATCTCAGAAAAAAGCGTCAATTTTCTGGACACTACTATATACAAAGGCATAAGGTTTCAGGAAAATAACATACTTGATATCAAGTCATATGTAAAACCAACAAACAATTTTCAATATCTACACAGAAAAAGCACCCACAGCCCTTCTGTCTTTAAAGGGTTTATAAAAGGCGAATGCATCAGACATACAAGAAATACCAGTGATCCTTGTATTCTATCTACAATTCTAACGGATTTCAAGACACACCTATCAAAGAGAGGTTACTCTGATAAAGAAATAGATCCCATTATTCGTACAATGGAAAACACAAATAGAAAAAAGTTCTTGGTGAAAACAGATCTGAAATGCAAACAACGACAACCAAATGTCATGATAACCAAGTACAACCCACATTTTAAGGGTCTCAAAAAGCGCATCCCGAAATACTGGAATGTCCTTAAAAATGATGAAATATGCAAAGAATTATTTACCAAGGAACCTATAATCGCCTACAGTAAACACAAGAATATCGGCGAAATGATAATTCAATCACGATTACAATAATGTAAAAATCATAATAGGTAGACCCCTGATGAGGCGGGCCTTAAGAGTTAAAATCATAACTCTATTAAAAACCGCCGAAACACTCTATGCATCCATAATAACAATACAATTGTATAACGTGTACTCATAATGTGGTCTAGAGTGTCGGGTCTTAATAAATTTACAACAAGTTTGGTTGATTGATGTCGTTTTTTTCAAACTTTTTTCAAACATATTTCTTTATTATTAGTTACGTAAATTACTCAAATTTGAAACTGAATTAGCCCATAATTTTTGCAATTTATATTTTTCTTTCCATAAGGATTAGTTTTCCTAAATTACGTTGAATTTGACCCAGTAGTTCTTGAGAAGAAGATTTTTAAAAATGCACACCCCTTTTTTACGGTTTCGAGGTTTTCTCCGTTTTGAATAGAAGATCAGCCTTTCATTTCTGCAATTTATATTCACCTTCTTATAAGGATACTTTTTGCCAAATTTGGTTGAATTTGGCCAAGTAGTTTTAGAGAGGAAGTTCAAAATGTAAAAAGTTTACAGACGGACAGACAGACGACGGACAACTGGTGATCAGAAAAGCTCACTTGAGCTTTCAGCTCAGGTGAGCTAATAAGAACTGTAAAGGATTTGTTTAAACTTTTTTTGTTAAGGAAATCACTTTAGTTTCAACAAAATTTACCCCTATGTCATGCCATGACTCAACGAAAACCAACGTAATCATGCTGTTGGGATGCTGCAAGCTGGAATGGCAAAAAATACTGTAGCAAGACACTTTGAAGTTCATCGGAACACCATCCAGTCATTATGGAGACGTTTTCAACAATCTGGCAACAACCAGGATCGACCGCGCTCTGGGCGACCTCGTGTGACGTCACGTCAAAAGAACAACCACATTAGACTTATGCATCTGAGAAATCGTTTCCAGACAGCAAGTTTGACTGCCCGTAGCATTCCAGGGCTTCGACCAATTAGTCCAAGAACTGTGCGTAATCGTCTGCGCCAGCAAAACATCAGACCAAGACGTCCAGCGGTGCGCCCTGTACTGCTTTAACGTCATCGTATCGCCAGACTAGCGTGGTGCACACGACATCTGCGATTCAGAATACAGGACTGGGCCAATATTCTGTTTACTGATGAATCCAGATTTCATTTGGATAGCAGTGACGGCCGTTGTAAGGTGTATCGTCGCGTTGGGGAGCGTTACCAGGACGCTTGTGTTGTGCAACGTCGACAATTTGGTGCAGGTAGCGTTATGGAGTGGGGTGGAATATCAGCACGTGGAAGGACCCCTCTACAAATTGTCAATGGAAATCTAACCGGCTTACGCTATCGAGATGAAATTATTCAGCGTCATGTGATACCCTTCATACAGAGACATCAAAATCACATCACTCTGCAGCAAGACAACGCAAGGCCACACGTTGCTCGTTTAGTCAGGGACTTGTTTGTTCAACAGAATGTCGATGTCTTGCCTTGGCCAGCTGTTTCCCCTGATTTGTCGCCGATCGAGCACGTCTGGGATGAAATGGAAAGACGTTTACGCCGTTTACCAAATCAGCCAATGACATTGGCTGATTTAGGCCAGGCTTTAACCAACATCTGGAACAACATCCCTCAAGCATTTCTGAACACTTTAGTGGCATCAATGAGGCGTCGCTGTCAAGCATGCGTGAACGCAAATGGTGGTCACACGCGTTATTAATTTTGTTAATTCAATTTCAAATAACAGTGACTTTCGAGTGTGCTTAAATTGACGTTATTCGACGTTGACATTAATGTGGTATGAGATGTTGTTACGAATACATGTGTTAACAGTATTACAAAAAATAAAATTTGTTCATTGTAATTTTTAAATGTTTTTTCATATATTAAATAATGCACAGTTTCTTTTTTCCGCTAGTATATATTAGACTATAATTAAGCTTAAATAAAATTTATATTTATATGTTGGCAAGAAGGGATGGTTAATTTGTAATACCTAATCATCATTAGAGAGTCAAGTTTATCAAGGAGTAAAGTAGATTTCTCATGTATAATACTTGTACTTTCATTCATTCACTGCCTGTCGCAATTTCTCTTTCCAATTGCGCATGCGCAATACAATGGATAACGCGATGGTGCGATAAATGATGACGATGACCCGATAGAGCATCATGTCATCGCTATGGCACTGTCGCATTTTCGCTATCGCTTCGTCTATCGCACCATCGTCATCACATTGTCGCGCCATTGCATCATCGTCATCGCTTCATCGTCATCGCATTATCGCGTCATCGCACTATCAGCCCAAACTTCGATTAGGCGATGATGCGATAATGAACTACATGGCCCTATGCGGATTCCATAGATCAGCGCTTTTACTTCTTCCGCAAAATGAGCGATCAACAGGGGATCAACTAGATGTTTACAATTATTAAAAATTTTACAGCTTTTAGCTAAACAAAATCACATAGTCATGGAGTCCCGTGATCTTCAAGGATAGGGCATAGTAAATACGACGACATTCGCGGTTCCAGAATTTCTCCCCGGACGCTTTAGGGGTTCGTGGAATATTGTTTTTTGCCAGTGAGTGTTTAAGGCCTACATGTATGATTAGTAATTTTACTAGGTCAATTTAATGTGTTTGTTTGAATTTTCCAGTTACCCACCCATCCGCCCCTCGAGATCCGCGCATGGACGTCAACCAGTTCTAAACATTGCAGAAAATTTGAAAATTGATTAAAATATGATCAGGAACAGTGTACAAGCTACAATTACATAGATATATGGTGACCACATATTTTCAAAACAGATTATTATTGGCTTTGGTTACTTTCCTTAAACACAAATGCAGCATTATATATTATGTATTAGATAACAATGCAAATATACGTTTGTCCAAGACGTTTGTCACTCGGGTACTAGTGGACAGAACATTTGGTTATAGGGAGAGAAAGCGGAAGTGCGAGACTTTGCGAGATTTAGCGTGACTTGTGCTTCTGGAGATAAACAAACCCCGAAGATGAGCATATATGTAGAGTATTTCATTTTTAACTAATTTAGATTTTTAATTATAAAATCATAACATTTTGGGTTGTTTTTGGTCGAAGTAGTTGACGCTTTGTAAATTATTAAGTGATGTTTAAATATCGCGTTCATATTTCCAATCCAAGACTCACGAGTTTAAAGTACCTATTTTACTTATTCCATACCATATGATTTTACCATTGAGTGATGAAAAAGAAAAAGTGTGCAAAAAGTAACAATTATGTCGTTTGATAATTTCGAATCACTTCTTTAATTACATATTGGTTTAATAAATTAATAGTTAACAAATGATTTAACACATTAAGAAATAAGCTTTTGAGGAAAACGACGAAACCTTACGTTTTAAAAGAATTATTTTGGCTATTTTTAGGGTAACTATTACGCTGACGTACTTTCGTTTGACACTGACAGCCACATCTATAGCGGGAAATCGGTTCCTCAATTTTTTCCTAATGGCTTCTGTGGAATACATATCTTTCGCGCTAGAATGGTTCATGCTTAAAAGGCAAGTTACCTTTGAATCTGTTGTCTTAAACTGTTAATGCCGTACGCAGTATAGCGTAGACGAAAACAAGAATAACGCTAAAACGCTAAAGTAATCACATCAGAATATACTCTATACAGGAAAATATTGAAGGGACTGGTTGTCCCGAAGGTTTGACAATTTCAATTGTTTGTTTAATTAACCATTTTAAATGCCTTGTATATTCAATTTACTGGCTTAGCATCTATACATTAGATCCGACACTTTATAGATACCTACTGTTGTTGATTATATATATATATATATATATATATATATATATATATATATATATATATATATATTATATATATAGTGATAAAACACTATTACCAACACAAACGTACATAAAAATAATATAATTATATATTGTTCTGATGTAGAAAACTTATTTGCCAGCCATTAATACAAAAATGAAAATATACTGTCATAATCCATTTGCTGGAAACATATTAAGTTTATAAATATGCTTTCCTTATTTTTATGAAAAGTGATTCTGTACAAAGTTAAAAATCTTTCTTAAGATGATGAAAATGAATTTTAGGCTATTAAAAACTTGTTTAAAGATAAAAGATATAAACATGTAATTTAACTATTTGGTACCAAGTATTATTGATAGCTAAAATTATTGAGATTAGTTTTGGACTGCGTTATTTGACTCCCTGTCTTATGTGACCTTTTCCTTTTAGTCCCTTTGGATGCTTTGGCTCCCATTTCGCATTAACAGAGCTTTTGGGTTAATGGTGTGCAGTGACTTTATAATTTGAACCAAGTCAACGTAAAGATCATAGTGGATCTCTTTACAATCAGTTTTAGACCATAGATTATTTCCCATTTCCTTAATCTTGCTCAGGTTGAACAAAAATGCCTGTATTTAAGGGGTAATGAGATTGAATTAAAAGTTTTATGCCAGCTGTAAAATTTCTAATTTATAGGTCAAGATCAAAGAAAAATTCTCTGAAATGCCTTTCATTCTATTGTCCATTATTTAAGCGGGGCCCTTTGAGACGGTCACCATCTCAATGTTGTCTAGTTTATAGTATCTATCTATTTTTACACCAGACAATTTGGTAAAAGTACTGAGAAATTAATGTTGGTTAATGTTATTGCTAATCATTGCAGGTTCTGGAAACTTTCGTTCATTTTGTAGTTATTAAGTCAATATAATGCTCGTACATTTAATTAGTATTGTCGTGATAACATTTTATGTTTTCTATAAGTTAATTAAACATTTAATTTTTTCTTTTATACAAACATGCCACTTTTCATTTTTTTTTAGGTTTGGAAGGCGAACTACTACAATATGTTTCCATACCATCACAGGATCATCACTGGCACTTGCGACTCTGTTTAACTACTTTTCAGGTAAACCTTAAATTGATGATCTATCTTTTTTCATGGATAATGTTAATAACTTTTTCCAACAGGAGATGAAACTCTTAAATTGCTCTCCATAATAGCAACGTTGGCAGGGAAACTGTTGGTGACATGATCCTTCAGTGTATTGTTTTCATTTACACCTGAACTCTTTCCCACAAATCTAAGGTACAAAAAGAACCCAAATGAATAGAAACTGACTGATTTTCTCCCTGATGAATACACTAGCCAACAGATTGTGTTTTTCTATTGAAGAAATGTCGGAATCGGGATGTGCTCAACATTCTCTAGAATTGGTGCCATTTGCTGGACTTTTGGTAAACTCGTTTGATATTTATGCTAACAGACTAAACAAGTACCATGTATAAAAAGATAAGGACAAATGACATGTATTTATTTGTTTTACATTTTTCCATGCATATTGGTTTCTGTTAACGTAAAGAGTTTACTCTGTGTTCCTTTAAACTGTTTGTGGTTCAGTGCAGCTTCCTTTAAAACAAGATGTTCGCTTTTTCAAATTCAGATCTGAATAAAAACAATACCAAACAAGGGCACCGCAAAGCGGTGCATCCCCTCGTGACAAGAAGCATTGTGGGGGATGTATCAAGTAATTGAAAATACCAAATATGTATCAATTTAAAATCAGGGGGGGGGGGGGTGAAACATTTTCGTGGTTGTACTTCCTCGTAGTCATATCTTAAACACACCACATATGTTTTAAAGTTTATATATATAGTAATTTAGTTTTATTTGTTTTATTCAATGACATACATTCAGACGATTAGTATATGCAAATATATGTTTCATAATGAATAGAAACGTAGGTAAAGATCTAGCGATCTGAAGTCTGCTCTCCGGGAAAATTCGAGTTAACATGTCGATCGTAACTTCAATCCCAGGTGGGTTTTTTTTAAGTAGAATTACATATCTACAACAATTAACATGAAATAAATTCGCCATGATAAATGTTGCCGGTATTCGTCAAATCTCTTCTAATTTTTGGACATGTTCCACTTTAATTAACTCGGGAAATATATCCCGAAATTCGGCTCAGACGGCTGCTTGTTCTGATAAAACTTGAGTGAACTTAATCTCCTTCCCGCTTCAAATTTTCATTTTGGACATCCTTTTAACTCCCCATTCCTAAAAAAAAAACACGTTAGTTTCTTACCTTTACAATGCCTAAATCCAACAAAATATCAAGTTGTGGATTTGAAATGTTTACTTTCACTTCTGTACCGGATATGTCTATTGTCAAGTCTACATAAAATTTCTGTTTTTGTTGTAATTTTAACGAACTTTTAATAATATTAAATAGAATTACTTGAAAATGAATAGTGTTTGTCCTTTAGCATTGCTAAGGAAGTGTGCGAAGTTTGATTAACATACTTGCGAGGGTTTTCTTTAAAATTTGCCCATAAGGCTGAAATAGACACACATACATACACACACGCACAATAGCGATGCTATATCCCCTTCACAACAAGTTGCGCGAGGGGTATAAAATCTGTTTAAAACTCGTTTTAATCAACAGTATGTAAAGGAAGTCATTACATCCTTAATCTACGATCTCCTTTCAAGCATATGAGTTGTTAATTCCTATTACAAAAATTCAAGGGGCATCTGCGTTAAATTTCTTTGAAATATATATACACTTTCGTTTAAGAAATTATTGAATTAAAAATCGTTTTAATTCGTATCTTTACCATTAGGCTTTACATATACCCTGGGCTCCTGGGACTATATTCGCCAGTATGTGTTTTATCGTCACGATCATAGCATTGTATCTACCGGAGACTCGTGGAATGGATCTTCTACAAACATTAGATGAAGTCAAAGTATGGTATGCTGAACACAGTGGATTTCGACTTAAGAAAGGTCGAAAGAAAAATAAACAAGAATCTGATCAGGAAACAGCAATAGTGTACACAAAGGAGTCAAAGAGTTAAAATATAATGATTGCAAGAGTGACGTTTTTATGTACTACTCAATAAATAGTCAGATGAATTGTGTTTTTTGTTTTAAAACAATTTGAAAGTGCTTGTTTAGATAATACATGTATAAGCTTGAAATCCATGCAAGTTGATGTTTTCAAAAACGATAAATTTGTGGGTTTTTTTTTAATAATTCATGCAAAACAAAAATTTACGAAATTCTGAATAACATTAACGAAAAACGGCATAAACGCGGTTTGCTTATTGAAAACATGATATCTGCATAACTGTATTTTAAATTACAAAACAAAGGCTTTTTTTTCGCTAAAAATATATGAAAATGATAGATGTGATTGTTAAGAAACAAGTGTTTAACAAAACAAATTAGTATACATACGAAATTTACTTTTCATTGATTGAAAAACAAAACATTTAGAAAAATGTGATATTTTATATTTCCAAATGACAATCTTTCATTTTGACGGACTCAACAAAAGGGTTGCCAGATATCTATTATAAGTGTTATTTTAGTAAACAAAGCTTTGTACTTTTTCTGTAGATGAACATTTGGATGTAACCTGATTAGCTTTTGAAAAATTCTTAAAGGGTACATGCAGCCAAACCCATATGAAACATATGTTATAGAATTTATTTCCCATAATTTAATGCAAAAAACCGTAACGATATCGAAATCAATGCAAAAATAACGGAGTTACGCCGCTTCAAAGTAGGTATTTTTACCTGCTTAAAGAAATCCAATCAAGAGAAAATAGAATTAGGCGATAACGAGGCTTCAGCGGAAGTGACGTCACGAGGTCAACAGGAGGAAAATTTCCATACAAAGCTATACAAAATAAATTCGATTTTACAGCCAAAATGATTGATATAGGTCCGATGTTTTGGCGTATCTAGTTATTTTAAGTATTGTAAATTTAGAAAATTGTATCCATATATATTTGTTTCAGTCAGATTTATTTTTAAAGGATTTTAAAATTTGCTCTTCTCCTCGCCTCTTTACCGATGATTACGATATCTTAAAACACTTGCATGGGCAGAATATGTTCATTATTCAGTTTTTGATTACATAATATCACTTCACACGCGAATGATCCGAGACAATGACACAGGTAAACTGGTAAACTAACGGAGCTACTGCTCCAGACACGTGTATATCTGGGGTATGTATATACATGATACACATGCATGTCTGGTGAACAAAAGGGGGTTTCACACCTCTAGACTGGTAAATTGATTTGTGTATAATAAGCTACTCAAAACAAAAAAAATAAATTAGACTGTGTAAAATCAAGCGTTCATAAGCTAATACATGTGTATAGTCTGTCAATCAGACTATCAAAATGTAACCACTAGCCTGCTAACGTTAAAAATAAATGTCTTGATTGTTACTTAATTATTTACTCACATTTAAATTGACAAAATTTACCATTCAGCCGTTTTAATCTTTTTAAAAATGTAATTAAGTAATTATTTCGGAAGTAATTACGTTGATCATTAATTTAGTTCAATTTCTTATCTAATATTAATTAAAAGTGCAACTTTCTTTCGAGCTCTATGGTCAGCAGTTAAATACTCCAAATAGCTTAATTAAGTTGTTAAACTGACGCCGATTCATTATAAAATCTTTAAAAAAAATATGACAAAGGATGTAAATAAGTCTAAAATAAAATTCCACTTAGTATCGTATTTTAAAAGAATACAAGACAGACTTCATCATGCAGTCATCTTGCATGGACCTTCGCCCTGATCTGTTTATAATCAATCCTGTGTTTATTTTATATGCATGCTGTTTTGATTGTAATTGGTTTGAAATTAGTATAAAGGAATAATCGGGCGACATAGTGGTAATTTTATGTCTCATACGAGGAATAGACCCGCGTTATAATACATTTTACAAAATATGTATCATTATCAATATCATTTATAATATCATGGAAAAATTATCCCAGAAAAATACGAAAAAATATGTTTCTTATAACAATAGTGATTTGATTGATTGTCATTTCGCTACATAGACTGTGAATTTATATGGAAAGTTTGTTACAAATTTGACCTATTTCATCAATCAAACAATTTTCCGAATTCGGCATTTTTGTACGGTAAAATACGAGTTTAAATTCAAACAACATTTTATTTAGTCATCCTGGGTTTAAAAGAAAATAAAAATACAGAAACAACTGTTCATATATCGATAAAATAATGCAAGAAAACGAACAGTTTTCATACGATTCTCTTGTTTCTCCTGTAGCGGCGTTGACCCCGTGACGTCACAGTTCATCTCGCGCCAAATCGGCTTGATTCAAAAACCGTTCAGGTGTGAAATTGGGTTTTACCCAAATATCTCGAAAAGTACTTATGCGATCGCAGTAAAATTTTCAGGATGATGTATTTTCACATAGATCTCCATAATATCAAAAAATGACCGGCACTGCAGGTTCCTTTTATGAAGACGTTTATCCCTCAAAATCTTTAAGGTCAGAAATACCTCCAAAAGCATTAGAATTAACAAAGGAAATACTATTTAATTTTCATTACCATTAGAAGATCACCCAGTTATTATGACAATCAAATGTCCTGAATTCTTGGTAAGAATGGATCTTCGTGATGAAAATTTTTTTCTCGAATACTGAAGAGATTTTTATTGGTAGAAACTTTGAAATAGGGCGTTTCGGAAGTTCTTCATTGCGTGACTTTATGTATACACCCCCTCCCCCGCACATACAGACATAAAAGAAAAGCTGCCCGTGACGATACTGTCTTAAATCACAATGGATTCATGCAAGATTCACACATTTAAATAAATTCATTTTTTTTTAAATTGCACAATGTTTTTGTCACCACCATATGTTCGATCACATGATAAATTTCCTCCATTTTACTCGCAAAAACAGTTTTTGCCATGAATATCAGATACCATCGATGTTTTTAAGACTGTTTGGGTATAGTTTTTGACGCATTGATATTTATTGTATAGAGAAAACGGCTTTTACATAATTATATTTGGTAACCTTGTACAGAATTAAGGTATATTTTTTATTATCTGTATAAACACCTTAACACAGTCATAATATCCGTTTAAGCAAAACCAATATCCTTTAATCATATTCTTACATGACTTGGAAGTACACATTAAAAATACGCGTGTTCGATTTTCACGTAAATGCACGGGCTTCAAACATGTCAATTAAAGCTGCTCGGTCCGATTTAACATCAAATTTTTTGTGATTGCTTTTAAACGGTAGTTATACTAAGCATGTGTATAATAAATGACATTGCAGTAGTTTTTCCGGTCAATTAAGCCATATTCAAAATAAAAAAGGGTGTACAAAATTTGTTATAAAAACAAACGACACAAAAGGACACCGCTTATTTCGCCTCATATTTAAATTTGCCCCTGGCGTCGAGGCGGCAATGATTGTATTACGACTTTGATATAGCTATAAATAAAGGACAATGTTTTGGCAAATCAAAAATAAACCTGTGTACATTTTGTTCACTAATATTTCTGAATTTGCTTTGTTTACAATCGATAAACTTAACCATTCGGGGGACAAAACCAAACGGTTCCCTTTTCTAAACATTCCCATGATGCAGTTTGGTTTTGGGTTTCCTTGTTTGCTCAGTAAGAAAATATTTGATTTACTTTGAATATTTCTAACTTTAAAATGAGACCGATTCTGGTGGTGTAAATAGGCAAAAGTCTATGACTTTCTAAGATAATTGGTTTGTATGGAAAATTATGCGATACTGTAGTAGTGAAAAAATTGGACTATGCAGCTTTAATCGTCTTATAGTATGCGAGCTGAATAATCCAAATTAAATGGAGGACTATACGAACCGCTTCTTTTCGGTAAATACGATAATAGGTACATGAACTCTAGTTTTTATTTCACCATACAGATTTATTTTGATTGACTTCAAATGTTTTTATTGAAAAAAACCCTGATCGGTTCTGCTGGTGAAAACGTGACATGTATAACTTTCTTTTATAATTGGTTTGTATGTTAAATATACTAGCGGAAAAAAGAAACTGTGCATTATTTTATATATGAAAAAACATTTAAAAATTACAATAAACAAATTTTATTTTTTGTAATACTGTTAACACATGTATTCGTAACAACATCTCAAAACACATTAATGTCAACGTCGAATAACGTCAATTTCAGCACACTCGAAAGTCACTGTTATTTGAAATTGAATTAACAAAATTAATAACGCGTGTGACCACCATTTGCGTTCACGCATGCTTGACAGCGACGCCTCATTGATGCCACTAAAGTGTTCAGAAATGCTTGAGGGATGTTGTTCCAGATGTTGGTTAAAGCTTGGCCTAAATCAGCCAATGTCACTGGCTGATTTGGTAAACGGCGTAAACGTCTTTCCATTTCATCCCAGACGTGCTCGATCGGCGACAAATCGGGGGAAACAGCTGGCCAAGGCAAGACATCGACATTCTGTTGAACAAACAAGTGCAACGTGTGGCCTTGCGTTGTCTTGCTGCAGAGTGATGTGATTTTAATGTCTCTGTATGAAGGGTATCACATGACGCTGAATAATTTCATCTCGATAGCGTACGCCGGTGAGATTTCCATTGACAATTTGTAGTGGGGTCCTTCCACGTGCTGACATTCCACCCCACTCCATACTGCTACCTCCACCAAATTCTCGTTCCTCAACACAAGCGTCCTGGTAACGCTCCCCAACACGACGATACACCCTACAACGGCCGTCACTGCTATCCAAATGAAATCTGGATTCATCAGTAAACAGAATATTGGCCCAGTCCTGTATTCTGAATCGCAGATGTCGTGTGCACCACGCTAGTCTGGCGATACGATGACGTTGAAGCAGTACTGGGCGCACCGCTGGACGTCTTGGTCTGATGTTTTGCTGGCGCAGACGATTACGCACAGTTCTTGGACTAATTGGTCGAAGCCCTGGAATGCTACGGGCAGTCAAACTTGCTGTCTGGAAACGATTTCTCAGATGCACAAGTCTAATGTGATTGTACTGTTGACGTGACGTCATACGAGGTCGCCCAGAGCGCGGTCGATCCTGGGTGTTGCCAGATTGTTGAAAACGTCTCCATAATGACTGGATGGTGTTCCGATGAACTCCAAAGTGTCTTGCTACAGTATTTTGTGCCATTCCAGCTTGCATCATCCCAACAGCACGATTATGTTGGTTTTCGTTGAGTCGTGGCATGACATAGGGGTAAATTTTGTTGAAACTAAAGTGATTTCCTTAACAAAAAAAGTTTAAACAAATCCTTTACAGTTCTTATTCCAAACAGTATTGGCCCGTAAAACTCGTGCGAACAAATTCTTCAATAAACAACAGGTGCTCACTAACCATGAAAAAGTCCGTGCACCCGGACGGTTACCATCCGATATTGTCAAAAACAATACCATTATCGATTGTTTAAATTTTTATAAATACAAACAATAGATATAGAAAAATTATACTAAATTTTATCATGCACAGTTTCTTTTTTCCGCTAGTATATATGATACTGTTATAGCTACAAAATCGGACTTGAAGCTATACATGTTTCAATTACTCGATTTATCCCTGGCCTATTTCAACGTACATACACGTATTTGTAATGAGTAGAAACAGGTTGAGGTGCCTGAATCCGTCTTTCCCGTTATTCTAGCGATTCCATAGAGGAGAAACTTGCAGCCGTTGAGAAATACATTTTATCTCTATAAATAATACTTGGTTCTCCGAAACAGTACAGGCAATGAAGCATTATCTTTAGGGCGGCGGAAGGATAAAACAGATGTTTATGCAAAACGAACAACAATTTCTTTGAAAACATAATAAAATACGAAACAGACCAGCTTAAAGCAAAAACAACAGCCTCTTTTGCAAAATCAATAGACACTGATGCAAAACAAAGAAATCAACGATGCAAAACAAACAGTCATGCACTGAATTAACGCTAGATCGCATGTATGTATTAGGAGAAATTTAATCCTTAAGAAAACGTATCCAGGAAAAAACGTACCCATAAATTAGAGTGCATTTTCTCCGAGAGAAAACGTATCTTAGAGAAATCGAAAGAATTGAAATAGTTATAAAACTGTTCTAATGCAATAAATAACTTATTCAATAAACAATTATATCATTTTGACTTGTATCATTATTTAAATAATCACGTACATTACATAATTACACTTACATGTACGTACGAGAATATTGGGTACTGGGCTAACCACAACTTCACGATAAATACTTAAAGCTTTAAATTATAATAGTAAAACTTGTATTTTGAACTCTATCATAATAGTGTCCAAAAATAAAATCTCAATGAATGTATTCCCAAGAACTTTAAAATAAGCTTGCTAACCGCTCTCCAGTACTTTCCGCTTTTAATAATGAATTGGTACATGTAACGTTTTATCATATTGACAGATAAGTAACTTTATGAAGTTTATGTAATCGAATATAATTTGTATAAGTTTCGATTGACATAATAGCTCCGAGGAAAATATTCTTCTGAACTCGTTCGGAAGCGCCAGTCATAAAATGGCACAAAGTTCAAAATTTAGATCAATATTTTATCTCCCCTGAACGTTATCCGTCTAAGATTTATTTTCTTAACAACTATACGGGTACGTTTTATAACATTTGCAACTAGCGTTTAAGTGTTTGTAAACACACTCTATAAAATGAACAGATTACTTCAAGAGCATGGACTTTTGACGAAAATGTAATTCACCTGCATGACTGCATAACTCTATAACCAATAAAATAAAAGCAAGCTGTGACATTGAATAACGTCAACTCATTAGTGATTCGCATGCAGATGATCTAATTTAAAGAAACAAAGGCAACAAAAATGAACAGTGAAAATATTTCTTCAGAAGATGATAAAAACGTAGCGGAGGAAAAAAAGCTGAATGAAAATTATATGTAAGTTATGAATTTACTGATGAACATTACATGTATAGAGAAAACTTTTTGTATTCTGATTTCAGAACTGATTATATGTATGCTATGAAACAGAGCACATTACCTTGATTTTAGTAAGTAACAAGGTGCAGTTTTACCATCTAATGCGAGCATGTTTTTAAAGAAAAAGGAAAGTTTATTCGTAACGTGACCATGGAATTCAAATCACACTGATAGGCAATATTATTGTATGATATGAGCTTCAACATGGATGGCCATCGTTTTTTTCATTTTTATTTAATACTTTACTGATTTTTTATTTTCATTTACACAACAAAAATGCCTACAATATTATGAACATGAATGTATCAATGCAACTGTTTATGGTAAGATGTTCATAGATAAGCTATACAAATTTATTTAAACTGTGATTTAGGAAAGCGTTGAAGGGGCTCGATCCCCTCGGGAATTTGTAAATACAGCTTTGGTTTTAATCTGTATGTTAGACTTACCTCGGTCCTGGAATGTTCCTAAGGCATGCCCTAGGAACTTTCTGGTAAATTTTCCCAGGAAGATTAATAATGTAAACAAGTCTGCTGTTCTTAAAATGTATGCCCAGAATTGAGTTCACTTATTTCTGTTTCAGATACGGTCGTTGGGGACCGTACCAGACAATGCAAGCTGTCCTTGTATATATCCTTATGTGGCCGTCAGGTTTCCAACTTTTGATTGGTGTATTTATCGGTAAAGATTTCAAACGATCTTGTAATGCATGTCAAATGAATGTTTTGAGGATAAGCAAAATTATCGAAATGTCAATTACCTGGCCTTAACGATGCTTTATATTTTCCCACTCCGAAGGAAATGGGATGTACTGTTTTACTCTCGTGTGTCTGTCCGTAACAAACTTCTGTCGCATTTTCTCATCAACTATTTATTGCAGATATTTGAAATTTTAACACACTTTGTTAAGGTATGCCCTATAGCGGGATTTTATTTTTGTAACAATCAGACGTCAACTCTATGTTCAATTAAACTTTCTTTACTTTTAGATTAAATTTTTATACATAATTTTTTCAAAGTTTTCTTAGTAACTATTAAAAGAAGATGCCTGATATTTTGACCAACTCTTTGTTAGGCATGCCATATGGTGGGGTTTATTTATTTAAACAAATTCGATGTCATTGTTATCTTCCTGTTGATTGTTGACTTTGCTTATTTTGTATCTTCAAATACATGTAATATTCACATCAGAGCGAGGGTATCACTAGACTAAGTGAGCATTGGTTTACAGATAATTTGTTACGAATTCAACTAGTACCTCATTTGAAGTAGTTGCAAGTAACCAACATAATTCAAATCATCATCTGCAACATACATGTAACTGTAAATTTTGAATTTACTGGGTGGATGTAAATACATGTACATAGTTTACAAGATATAACAGTTTGTCATGTAAATACATGTATATAGTTTACAACATATAACAGTTTGTCATGTT
Organism: Magallana ariakensis; assembly: GCA_020458035.1. Taxonomy (NCBI): domain Eukaryota; kingdom Metazoa; phylum Mollusca; class Bivalvia; order Ostreida; family Ostreidae; genus Magallana; species Magallana ariakensis. The sequence goes on from CM035816.1 coordinate 46,011,458, forward strand.
GTAAAGTTTGTATTTACACCCACGCAGTAAATTCAAAACTACAAGTTGTCATGTTGTGAATTTTTTATTAACACCCACCCAGTAAATTCAAAATTTACAACATGACAATATTTGTTTCTCCTGCTATGTCATTTTAGACATTGTTTTAAAAGTATCAATATGTTTTCAACATCTGCGATCCGTTTTAATCGTCTTTAATATATAAGTTTTAATTGTCAGAGGACAAATAAAAAATAAATTATACCGGTTAACACGTATCAGCGGCCGCCTTTAAAAAAATAACATATCCTGTTGTTTTTTTTCTGAAATACTGTAAATTGGTTATTTACGCGTGGGTGAAATATACAATAGTTTCGCAGTAGGCTAAAAACAGCGTAAATACTCGTTTATGTGCTAACAAATATCGAAACTGTCGACTGGTAAATCACGAGAGCGCGTGTTCAATACCCACGCGTTTTGTTTGACTTTAAAAATTTATTATCGACGTAAATCATTACTTTCACAGTGTTTAATGCATAATTGATGATTTTAGATCCAGCAGAATTGAATTTTGTGCTGATTTGTAACCATGTCCTTTTAACCATAATTATTTCTTAAATGATATGTTAATGATATGTTAATGCATTTGCAAGTGCGAGCAACCTAAATGTCTGATTAGAGAGCAACCGTCCAAAACTCACAACCAGAATATATGACCCAAGTAGCTGTTGAGCAGAGGAGCTATTGAAACGAACATTGCTACCAAAACTCATGTTAGCTTTAAGGAAAATGAGTGTAAAAATTGAACCCTAATATATAAAGGGGTATAAATGTTGAGTATATATATTTTTAATTTGGATAAAAAGACGAGTATTATATTAAAATAAGAAAATTAAAATTGAAAAAAAAAATAACGTATTTATATTTTGTGAATTTACATACTGAGGTCGTATAAACATCCTTTTATGTCGTTTATGAAATGGACTTTGGCAAAGAATATCTTTTAATACACAAGTACTTATTTCATCTGGTATTATATATTGTCTAATTGTAGCTTACAGACCAGGATTCGAGTGTGCAAGTAAAGACATTGTAAATGAATCGCTGTCAAATGATTCGAGTTTCATCGTAAACGAAAAATGTCAAATCAAAATATTCAAGAACGACACGAATGGTATTGTGCTTACATCTGTTCGAGAGTGCACAAGTGGATTTATGTATTCCTTGGATAAACAGAGTACCATTGTTACTGAGGTAATTAAAAGTTGATTAATAAATGAGTATTCAAAACTTCTTTTTTTTAATTTTTGATCAAGACCTAATTTTAATTGGGTTAAACTCTTGGCTATTTTTTCTGATATTGAATTACGCACACTGTTCCTATACTACTCATTTGTATTTTACGACATGACTGTATTATCAGGGAAAATGTAAATTTTCAATTATGAAATCTACTGAAAATGTGAAATAACGAGCTACATGTATATGAAAACAAATTTCATACCCTTTTATCTGCTTACAGTCTTTCATAATTTGTTTAGAAATCGACTTCAATCCTAGAAATTTAATTTGAAAGTGTGTCTATAACACCAGAATTACATGAAGTATTGTCTTGTTTTGTCTTTTAAGCACAAATTGAAAGACTGTTTTCCCAATTATATTTTGAAAAAATACGGCACTTAATGTCATTTTAAGTTTTCTATTATTATCCATCCCAAACCTGACTGAGAGCACTAATACTATCATTGTGGTTTAAACCAAACACTAGATGATATCCCGCGCAAGCGCGGGAATTAACACTTTACAAATTTAAAAGGTTGAACCATATTTGGTTTTTATTTTCGAATATACTGTGTCCGAATTGTTTTCTTAACCTTTTCTTTATAATTGAAATAAAAACAAACTGCATAGCTGGATATTTAAAAGAGGGATGAAAATATGATTACAATGATTTTTTAAAACCAGTTAGTGTTTGTAAGGATGTCATGTTTCTAAATTTTGTTATTAAGGTCAAATTTCACTATAGTTTTTATTACTTCCCAAATGTAAACTGTTCTGTCCCCTCCCCCTCAATTTTACTTCCCGTTTCGTGCATACATCATTAATTCATATAGACTTATAACACAATCTGATCCTTGTTTACAAATTGTCTAAAGTTTAATACCAATCTGTCGTGGTATGAAAATGTATGCAATTAAAAAACACTAGTGTGTTCATATTAATTTGCATTCTTTAAAACAAAGTTGTCATATCCAAAGTATCTCGCCCTACACTTTCCGCCATGGTGTTAATTAGTCAAACCGCGTTCATGGGCACCCTGTTCTGGAAAATAATTCTTTTGATCAAAACTAAAATCGGATAAAATTTTTCAATTTTATTCATTAACTTTTTTGTATTAATCAACAATGACCTATCCAAGGTATGAATATCTGCCCGCAATGCATAATGAACTTGTCCTACACTTTTCGCCATGACGTTAATTAGCCAAACCGCGTTCTTGGTTACCCCGTCCTGAAAAGTTAATTTCCGTTCTTTCGCCAGAGGTCGCGTCGCGCTTCGCTGGCTTCTATCTATTAGAACTAAAATCGCTCACTTAAGAAACAAATTGCCTTATATCATTTACTCAACATTTGTCAAATCTTAACTAATATATATATATCCAAGTAAGTTCCTTATAAATATATTCACTGTATAAGTACGCAATCATTCAATATTATTTCATTGCAAGCATGTTTTTTGATGCAACTACCCCTGAATTGGATCCGCCAAAGCGTGTCCACCACCTTACTATCATTTTTGCTATTTCGAAAATGAAAGTAGGTTTTTAATTAATTTTACATTAATTACTTATCAGGTAAAATTTAATTATAGCTTACGAACATCATATAACACGTGTTGAAATACCAAAGGTCTAAGGAGTTACTCTGGTGCATGCATTTTTTATTTTTTTGGCAAAAGGTCTTAAATTATGAATATAGATTTGTTAGTTATAAATTCATTTCAACTACAATTATACACTTCTCAATGCAGTTTGATCTAGTATGTGATCGATTCACCTTGGCGGAGCTTCTTCAAACACTGGTTATAGCCGGTCAACTAGTGGGATCAGCATGTACCTCTTCCCTCAGCGACAGAGTAGGAAGAAAAACCGTCCATCTTTGCTGTAACATTTTAACTTTGATCTTTGGAATAAGTGTGGCGTTTTCTCCAAACTATACAATGTTAGCGGCTATGAAGTTTATTTTGGGACTTCTGCTTCAGGTAAATGTACTCTGTGATTGTGTCAAGAAAGTATGATTATAACCAAATATATCGGAGTGTTATACCTTAACTTATTAGAAAAGAAAAAATCTTATTTTGATAACTGACGCTCAATTCCATTTGTCTGTACACATGAAGGAAACATAGATTGAACGAAACTGACAGCTTTTCAAATCATAAAGCTTCCCATAGAAAATTTGATTACAAACTTTGATAAACATGATCATGATGTATATGTATTATATAATTAAAACATATTTTATTATAAAATTCCATTTTTTATATTTAGTACGTCTACTATCTTGTATTGCATCAACAAATAATCGTTTTGAATTAACAGGGAATGATGCTACCCGGTGCAGTCTTTACTATAGAGCTATTTCCAGAAAATACTCGTTTTTGGTGTGAAATCTTTGGTGCCATGTTTTGGACAACTGGTCTTGTCGTTATGTCTGGGATAGCATATCTGCTGCAAAATTACTCGTGGAGATACCTTCAAATTGCTTTGAGTTGTATCTCTCTGCTAAGTATGATTCAATATCGGTGAGTATTTAACAAGCTCAAATGTGACGCCTGCAAAAATTGACATTAGAATATACAATATTATGTCATTAATTAATTATACCCGCACTTTCTAAAGAAATTTCGGGTATTTTGTTGTTACCCCGGTCCGTCCGTCTGTCATGTTTTACTTTCTCAAATTGCTCGTACATCTTATAAAGTGGCAAACTGAACTCTTGGAATTTGATTTGGGGTGTCATGTTGTTTTGTAAAATGGTTTCAAAAATTCTCTGTAGTCCTGGGGGTCAAATAATTGGTAAAGAATACGGGTTTTTTCGCAAAAGAACTGATTAAATAGTAGCAGTAAATTGTCGTACATGTATATCACTCCTAAAAAAACCTAGATTACCGAACTCCTCTTATGATTTAATGAATAGAGACATCATATTTAAAGATATAATAGGGGCTTTTCTATAGATGTGCAATAAGGTTTTAAAATTTTTTATTTTATCCTGGTAGTCAAATAGTAGGAGAAAATTAACATTTATCCCTCCTTAAACCTCAAAATAAAATGACGTGTTTTTTTCTTAAAATTAAAAAAAAAACTTTACATTTATTTTTGCTTAAAATAAAAAAAATCTTCCATTGACACTCTTCTTAATTGTCGAATATTCTAATAAAAATGAAATATAATTTGGGGTCTAAAAAGTTTAATAAACTGATAAAAACTCACATTACACTTTGTATAATTGACAAATGATCTATTGATATATGATCAGAAGTCTTATTTTCTTCCCGGGGAACAATAAGTAATATTTAAGTTAAACTTAATACAGCAAACTCGTTTAAAGCGAATTTCAGGGGACCACAGAAAAAACTTCGTTACAGCCGTAATCCGTTATACGTTTATAGCGAATTCGCAATTATTTTTAATAGCGAATTCGCTATAAAACAGCACTTAAAGAGGTTCGATCCTTAGGTTTTGGGTAGCCATTTTGGGTCACCTCTAGTCTGAAAATTCTGCATCAAATATTAATTCTAGTAGTATATTTATATTTTACAATGCCAAATAAACTATATTGAATAAAATTGTTTTTTAAAACTAGAGCAGAGCTCGTTGCAAAGAAACGAGTAGGTCTTCCATTGTTGCTGCGAGTTGAATATATATATGATTTGGTGTCAAACGATTATAATGACTATTCAGTTATGTTTTCGTTATGAAGACGTGTTGTGATTGAAAGCATGTATGAAAACATATTTTGAAAAAGACCGGAAGATGTTTTGAAAATGTTTTAGGAAAACTATTTGTCAAACACAGTTTGTGTAATCGTTTCAGAAATTCTTTAAACAATGAGAAGTTTAATGGCGGGTGTAATCTTTAAAAGGTAGCTATATATATATATATATATATATATATATATATATATATATATATATATATATATATATATATATATATATATATATACACACATGTACTCATGATTCATGTCAGGAATGGTATTTTTTTAAATGAACCCGCATACAAAACACGTAACCGTATCTTTTAGAAAACTAATGTATTTTAATCTTCCTAAATTTTTGAAGACTATGTGCAAGTTTGAAATTGTTGCGTGCTGTCAAAATTTACTAATTAGTCAAAATTGATGTCAAAATAGATGGCATCTCTTAACATTTTAAAACAGAAGTGTGTGTCGTCTGATATTATCTAATGGTACGTGTAGACTTGGACATTCAAAATAATAATCAGGTATCAAAGACCAGCGGCAGAATTTATGCAAAAGTGAGCGTCTAAAGTTTACACCAGATGATGCGATTTCATAGAGACACCGCTATGTAACTTTAAATTAAATAACCTTATTTACAGAAATGAATTTAATAATAATAATACGCAAAATCCTTATTTCTATGTCAGTTTTTTCTTTATCAGATCAAAAGTAATTCTCTCGGAGAAAGTTTACTTATGTATTTTGAAAAAAGGGAGAAACTTTTTAAAAATAGGCGAAAGATCATGATGTTACGTTTTTTTTAAATATATGTGACAAAGGGGCATATACGGTCGGATTTTTGGGGTAACATGTACATAAAGTAAATTTGACGCACGTTCCATGTTTTTGTTTTGTTTGTTTTGTGCTTTTTCTTGTTGTATCATAAATATATATCAAGAAATTAAAGTTCCGTAAAATTCAAAAATGTGCAGATATAGAGAGGATGAGATGTTTGTTACATAAATCCATGTGTATATCATTGGGTTAAGTATTGTTTAGGATTATTTAATTTAGGTGCCCGCAGATCGCCAGCTCCCACGCGATGGATCTCATTGGCCAATGCTCGAAGGATGATTAACGTAATAGTGTACACAAAAGTCAGGGGTCTATAGGTCGATTGTACAGAATATATGCTTGATAGTCTTTATTTATGTTTTAATTATATACATGTGTAAAATTTTTTAATAATATCTAAATGCATTAACAAAGATCGTGCTAATGCCTGTCGTCGCACGTAGGAGCATCGTAGGAACGTTAACTGTTAACTTAGTGAAAATACTGAAATATAAAGACCTTTAAGGATATTTCTTAATAAAACAAAGGAGGAAAATTCACATACAGTGCTTAATCATTGACGTCTGACGGCGACACACATAAACTTCGCATGCTTTTACCTAAAGGTAGTCTAAGCGTGCGAAGCTTCTGTACAAAATAACCACAAATTGTTCAAGGCGTGATAACTCTTCACGGCCAAGTGTGAGGAATGAGTTACGTAAATACATTACACAAAGCTTACGTTCTAAAATGTTGCAGTTATTATATGCTTATAATCACATGCTCAATCGTTTTGTTTTTATTTCTTGTGCTAAATTAATGAAAGAAAAACAAACATTTGTCAACTTTATTTAATTAACCGCTCTCTAATTTGTTTTTCTTTTTTATAGAACACGACATATCTAAAAAACGAGTTGTGATAAAAGCACGGGATACTCTAAACGTATTTTTATAAATTTTTATCCCAATGTAAACAAGAAAAGTATTGATTGCGACTTTAAAACACTACAATGCACAGGGAGTCTATTTATATTTAGCAAAATGAAAGCGGGTATACATGTTTACATGTGAAGCTTTTAACTCTCATATTACACAATATCCAAACAATACTAAATTACAATTAGATTGATATGATAATGAAGAACAACTGTTCCAGCGACAGCATTATCGAAATATTTACCGGTTTTTAGTTATAAATCAAAGACTTCCCAGGCGCGTAGATCCCTTATTAAAGGGGCCAGCCCCTTTTATATGGTCTCAAATGAAAGCCCGTAAAATTATGCACAACTTTTGTTCTATATGTATTTAGGAAATATTTTAAACTAAAACGTTAAGAAGCTTAAACATGAGTAAAATTTAGTAATTTTTTTAAAACATAGATTTTGATTTGATAATGTGAGTGGTATAATTGGAAGAAACTAAAATACAAAAATCAGAGGACAATGTTCAAAGTGTCAATATTAAAGATTTTTAACTTTAAATTATTTGCTACGAGCCATTTCGGAGCCTTTGTCTGGACACGAATGTCCCTAGAATTTAAGAAAAAGGGGAATAACTCAAAACCGGAAGTGGAGTTTTCAATTTTTTTGTGCTGAAAATTTGAATGAAATCGGATGACGAACAAATAAGTTATTGAGGTTTAAAAAACATACAAATAATGAAGAATTACCATCAGAATCAGTATAAGGTCTTCCGTTGGAAAGGGAAGACCTTAATTACATTTTTACAGAGTTTAGTAAGAGACTATATTTTGTGGCGGAAGATTTTCAAGAAGGAAATGAGCAATTTTCATAACTCACTAGTTTTAGAATACTAGTTACTTTAGCTTCCTAATTTTCAGCGCAGACCAAACTTCTAGATAGTTTGTGTATTACGATATATTCTCGATGTTCTAAAAAACATATTTAAACAATATTTTGATATTGCTATCGATATATTTTGGCATATTTAGCTTATATTTCATAGAAGTTAGGAAAAATTAACTCCAATTTTGGCCTAAAATTAGCTTATTTCATGCTATATCTTAAATTTTTGAGATGTGACCCCTACTTGTTTTACTTTTAAATGACACATTAAGGTAACTCCAGTGTCTTTCGGATCCGGTTCTTTTTTTACACGGCGTGCTTAATTTCCAGTTATAATTTTTGCACACAAAAAGTGTTTTAAAATAATTATGGTTTGGTCAAAAAGTGGAAAATTTGTTAAAATATAGCATCTCCGTCGTTTAGAGGGATCGGAGAAAGCAAGGAAAGCAGCGTATTGAAAAAGGGTAAATGAGTGTGTAATATAATTGTACGTATTGTATGCATTCTCCTCCAACAATTACACTGCGTTTATGTAGCTTGACGACCTCATGTGTCCTCCGAGACAAGGAGAGGATAAGTAAGTACTTGTGTAATTAAAACTACATAACACTGATTGGTGTTTAATCTACAGATAAATATGTTAAAAAACTGGGATAGAAAGGGGAAGGGGGTACTACTGCACTCAAATATATGAGTTTTTTTGGTAGTCTCGACCTTAATTTTATATGTATTATACAGTTTCATTGAGTATATCAATTTAAGTGACTGTTAGATTGTGTCTTTTAGGTATATTTCATTTTTTTCCAAAGTTTGCAAAAAAAAAACTTGTAAAATTTACATTTTCAAAATGGGGGTACACATGTTCAAGAAACTATCAAGCAAAAACAAGATGGTCAATTTTGATAAACTATGTTTTTTTGTTAACACAATATGTAACTCTTAATAAATATTCTTTAAAAAATGTATGTAAACTGAATAATTTTTTAGAATTTTTCAAAAATATGCAATTTTGTGATTTTTTTTGGAAGGTCGTGGCAAGAAAAAATGTAATATTTTTTATATTTTCTGTAGAAAATCAATAATTTTTTTTATAATTTAATGATAATCAATTGATTTGCTTAAATTATAACCTAACATGATGTATTTTGGTGCATAATTTAATAAATTATGAGATCATGCATTATGGTGTTAAATTTTGGCTGTTAAATTTTTGGACGTTATGAGCTGAAACTCACTGTAGGAAAACAAACGTGCAAAGGTATAAATATTTTGGTCTCTATAGTAAGTTTATAAGTTGTTTTAATTATTAAAATTAAATAATGTTTGGTTTGACACGGATTTCTAAAACACTGGAGTTACCTTAAATGTATGTCTATTTGTATGCAAAGTTTTGGAAAGATGACATTACTATACTTTTTTTATTTGCGTTATAATTTGATTACTCCAAAATTTTGTAACATCTGTTGTTGTGTTTATTATGTACTGGCCTTTGAAGCCACCAGTAAAGCAAGAATTTTTATATTTTGACGAAGATTTTACTTTAATAGTTTAATAGTTAGCCTAAGAGATGGGTATAACAAGTTCCCGATGATGTTGACGCGCAAAAGCAAATCTAGCGCCGAGTTTGTAATAATTATATAGACCATACTTTCTATGACATGAAATATAAAGATTATTGATAAATTAAAAATCCACATGCAAACGGTTCAACTCCAGATTGTTAATATAAAGCCGATAATTAGTATCTCATCCTTTATGAAAATCACATTTTTTAAGAACTACCAGAAATAGCATGTGACCTTCTTTTGGACCAAAACTGTAAATTAAGGACAAACACTTGGTTCGGGTATTGATGTACAATGACAACATCTAGTTATTGTTTGTAAACATATAATATCGGATTTTCTTTTAAGAAAATGTTTAAAAAAACTGAAACTTTGTATTTCAAGGTTTCAAGACGAATCATTAAGATGGCTGATGGTGAACGGGAAAGTTAAGGAAATGGACAGAGTATTACAGAATGTAGCTAAATGGAATAATTTAGATTATGGAGAATTAAGGAAAAATATAACACAGAAAATGGATTTTTTCAATGCGGAAAAAAGGGTCGCGAAGGAATCGTTATTAGAGATGGAGGATATGGAGAATAAATCACTCACTGTAGAGAAATATTCCATAATTACAATCCTGCAAAACAGATCTGTTCTACTGATATCACTTCTGATGTGTTTTGCATGGTAACTATCGAGATGTGTTTTGTATGGTAACTATTGAGATTATGGATTTTTTTTCGAAAATGATACAATGTAGCTAACTTGATATATTACAACAAACTCAGGCTAATAATATCAAAAATATTTCTAATACAAATTATGAATGTCTGTTTATTAATTTTAGTGTCAAAATGTAAGGATGAATGTTTAAGTATTTGCTTTACAAGTGGACTCGTGAACATGTTTTGGCAGGAATAAATAATATAGGCGTTTGACATTTGAATCATCTATTGTATCAAAATAAATAAAGACATATGATTAGAATATGTTTTGTTAAAAAATGTTTACAATGAAAATGAAAATATCTGGCTAACAACAAATTTGTTTGAAAGAACTAAAGTCGTCATTTAACAGGAAGTTAATGTCTGATTGGTACAAAAATAAATCCTACTATAGCTGGCTATGGTGTAGCCATAGTTTTAATTTCAACCCAATAACAAATGTGGTATTAATCAGTTATTGCTTTGTTATAGGATGACTGACTCATTGACATACTTCAGTTTAACTTTGACCTCTACCTCTTTGGCGGGAAATCGTTTCCTGAACTTCTTCTTGTCGGCTTGTGTGGAATATTTATCATTGGTTATAGAGGTCCCAATGCTTCGCCGGTAAAACAAAACTATGAACATTGATTAAGTGAAATTTGTCTTGAGTCATGGACTGTTTATTATACCCGTGAAGTAAATTTTCCATCATAGGTATGGACGACGAACTGCCTCCATCGTCTTCCACAGCATGGCTGGGATTTTCTTAGCAATAGCCACATTGTTAAGTTATGTTTCAAGTAAGAGTTGTCTACTTTCTGTGTAACCAAAACATGCAGTCGTTATTTTATTTATATATTTATTATTTTTCTATAGTCAACTTTCCTTACTTATGTAGCAATATACCTTCATCACCTGCATATGGTGTTTTTGTCTCTCAGTTAATTCGATACGCAAGGGCATGCTCTTCGTTTGAACAGTTTCTAAGACGAGGCAAGCTACGTACTGACAAACAAGTTGATAAAACAGGACTATCAACAGTCTCGTTTAAAGTCATCTTTTCGTAAGTTCTATGGTCGATACAACGACCTTGTCAGCAAATACAATCTTCCACTGAGTCGCATGCTGACTGATCTTTTTTATACTAATTGTTAGACCATAATTAATTACCTAATTGTCTACGGACTTTTGCGGTTTTTATTTTCCCGATTACGACAAAGAGCACACGGCGGGTGTGACCGGTCAGCAGAGGATGCTCACTTCTCCATGGCACCTGATCCTACCTCTATCTTGGAGGTCCGTGTTGCTCTGCTTTGAATTTGTACTTCGTTTTATGGATTTTTGAGATGGTTGGCGGTTCGTTATTGTCATTTTTTCAGTGTAAAATGTTGTTTTTTAACTTAGTTTCTTACCTTTTTCTTGTTAAAATTATAATAAATAAATAAATAAATAAAAGCGGAACATATTCAAGGGGAACAGGGCGTTGCACTGTAAAATTATTTGTCAATTATTATTATTTTTTGTGCTTTTTTGACGATACCCATCAACAAAGTTCGATAACTCTAAATTATCCCGATTTCTTTTATTCGTACCATAAATCTGACTTTTATACAGACAATTTTAATTTAGTATTCTACTGCTAGTATAACCATCAGTCACACAACTACATGCTTGGAGTAGTGGATCCACGGAGTTCTTCCACTTATATAAAGTTCGAGCCATCGATGCACCGGACTTTTTTTTAAACTCAACTCGTAGGCAAATTTGCAATAACTTTGTAAAATTCATGGAAATTAAACCCTCTAAAAATTCATTTTATAACATTTTATTTATAAACGTTGAAAGAAAAATATCATTTTTATGATGAAAAAAATACTTTGAGGCTGAGGATCATTAAGATGTCCTCTACCGCATATATAATTTTCATGACTACTTTCCTACCTTAGAAGAGAGATATTTTGATAGGAATTGTCCACCTTTTCTGGCATTATAAATTTGTTTTGACAATTTCTATTTTCTGCAATAATAATTTTATTTGATGGAATTTATTTGTAAAATATATTCATTGATTTTGAGAACGGAAATAAATTTAAAATTATTTACATCATTGCTTGTCTACATAGCAATATCATAATTTTATCAAAATATTGTTAAAATCAGCACTTTAAATTTCCATGGAGCACGTTATAATTACCGAGGTTGAATTCGAATGGAGAGCTGCATTTTGATACTTAAGTATACTCAGTTATTGGTGAACCTAATTATATCAAGTACTGTCTGATATACTAGATACTAGTGTGTGTGTGTGTGTGTGTGTGTGTGTGTGTGTGTGTGTGTGTGCATACATACATACATACATACATACATACATACATACATACATATATATATATATATATATATATATATATATATATATATATATAATCGGAGTTCAGTGTAAAGGAAAAAATTAATTAAATACAAAAAAAGAAATATTACTAATAATTATTAATAAATGAGAAATGGTATAATAAGTAATAACTGATAGGTCGCAGTTGACAGATTTGGTAAGATAACTATATAGGAACGTAGGCTATGATACGTTCATTTAAATGAACTTCAAGTCAATTTGCTTGTTCATGCCATCAGGTCTGAATGATTTAAGTCTGTGCATCCAGAACTTTTCTTTGCTTTTCCTCTCCGCGTATTTCTTTATTTTTATTAAATTATTTTTTCCTTTACGCTAAACTCCGATTCATTGCATAATTAATTAAATACTTCGGATCTAAACCAAAGCGCCATACGACTTACCATCGGTAGTTTGAATTTTATATTATTAATTCGGACATCAATTTTAATTAGCCTAATTAACTCGATCAGGCGTGAAGTTGACAGTCGATTGATTACTCCAGAGCGATCGGCCGCATTGTCAAAACCTTACCAACATTGATTATCAAAACTGTATAAAATGTAGTTATTGGTTTTTTTTTTATAGTTTCTTTAGTAGTGCGAGTTGTAGTGCTAGATTTTGTTTTCTTTGTTTTTACCCATGTAACTTTTTTCTTATGTTCTAAACAGAGACTTAAATAACAGTTATTTATGTCTCTGGTCCTGAAGGGACTAGTTGTCCCGAAAATTTGACAATTTCAATTGTTTGTGTCGTTAGCCATTTTCAGTGCTTTATATATTCATTTTACTGGCTTAGTATCTATACATTAGATCCGACACTTTAAAGATGCCTAGTGTTGTTGATTTTATTTAGTGCTTTATATATATATATATATATATATATATATATATATATATATATATATATATATATATATATATATATATATATAAATAAAAATATGTGTGTATGTGTGTTTGTTTTATGTATTTAATTTATTCATCGGAATACAAAAAATTTCCCATTTCACAACACCGTAAGAAATTTGCATGATTTTAGTCATGGGAATTTTTTTTCAATAAAAAGAGGGGCATGTTATTAAAAAAAACAAAACAAGGATTTTCCTTAAATGAAATTTAAAAAGTATGCATATTGCTTACAAAAACAAAAGGACGAACAGAATGAAAGAACATAGGTAATGATTTTTTTAAATTTTCATCGATTATCCAACAAGCTTTTCTAAAACTTACATAGTGTTTATTACACGTTTGGTTTTGTTTTTACTACAGATGGAAATACAACCATAATATTGCTCTCCGTTATTGCAACATTTGTTGGGAAAATGTGGTCGACAGGGGGTTACAGTGTAGTATATCTTTTTACACCTGAACTGTTTCCCACAAATTTAAGGTAAATTGGCCAAATGTACAGTCAAACTTCGTAATCTCGAACTAAACGGGACTTCGAGATATCCGAGTATTCGAGATTAAAGTACATAAAAATAAGTGGTTGTGACTTACAAATCACTTTGACATATCCATTGTATTCGAGATATCAGTGTTCGAAATATCGAAGTTCAACTGTAATTCTCTAAACTATTTGACCTTTTAACATACTTTTTAGCCCGACCTTTACAAAGCCAACTTATTATTACGTACCATATTTTTCTTTAAAGAAATGTTGGACTTGGAGTGTGCGCAGCTTTATCCAAGATAGGTGCAATGATTTCACCTTTTGTTGGAACTTTGGTAAAAAATAAATTAATGAAAATTTATCTTCATGTATTTTGTCAACCATTTATTTGCAGGGTATTTTCCTCATAAATATGATTTTATTGTCTCTTTATTATCAGGCTACGCATATACCTTGGGCTCCAGGGACAATATTTACAATTATGTCTTTTGTCGTCGCCATCACAACATTATATCTACCAGAAACCCGTGGAATAGACTTGCCGCGAACACTTGGAGAAGTTAAAGTTTGGTATGCTGAAAACAGCGGATTTCGACTGCGGAAAAGACGAGAGAAGAGTAGACACGGGTCCAATACATTAATGGTTTCTGATATTGAGGAGACTTAAATGAAGATCAAAGCGGCGTAACCTAACAAGGGCACCGCTATTAAGCGGAGCATCCCCATGCGACCTGAACCATTTTTTGGGGAAATGCATTATTTACACTAACTTGATTTGGGGAAAATCATAACATATATTATGCATATAAATGACTTATGCATATATATGACTTTGATGAATGTTAATATGATACATGTATCTTCATTAAAACCACTTTGATTTCATAATAACTCCTTTTATCTCTATTCCCATGCTCTAGGGTGTATCTATATTTGTGGGTGGAGGGGGGGGGTGTTACATTTACATATAACTTTGATGAATTTAAAAATGATACAAGTATCTTAAAACTACTTTCAATTCATAAGTACTTGTTTATCTCTATCCCCAAGCTCTAGGGTGTACCGGTATGTATATTTCAGGGGGAGGGGTGTTAAATTTACATGTAACTTTGATGAATTTAAATATGATATAAGTATCTTAAAACCACTTTGAATTCATAAAAACTTGTTTATCCTCAAGTTCTAGGGTGTATGTATATTTCTGGGGGAGGGGTGTTACATATACATGTACGTGATTGCAGAGTCTGCTTATTTCTAACGGAAACACATCACAAATGTTTTGAAGTTTAGTAGTTTGGCTTTATTCAGTGGCATACATTAAGTATAAAAAATCAGACGATTAGTAAAATCAAATTTATATTTTATAATAAATATTAAACATACCTAATTTGATAAACATGAACTAGCGATCAGTAGTCTGTTCTCTGGAAAACTCGAGTAAACGTGTCGTATTTCGACCCAAATTTTTTGGTAGTGTTATAAATCTGCAGCAATTAATATTAAGTGAATTTCTAATAATTGATGTAGACGATTGTTAAGAGCCATTCAGATTGAGCACTCAAGTACTCTGAAGTTGACATTAAAAAGATGCTTGAGTTTCTGATGGACAACATCTGTGTAGTTTTTAGAAAGCAAGTCTTCCAACAATCTGTTGGAATTTCCATGGGTACCAATTCTGCCCCATTGTTAGCAGACCTATTTTTGTATTCATATGAAGCAGAATTTATTTAAACACTTTTACATGAAAAAAATAAATCACTCGCTGTGGCCTTCAACTCAACATTCAGGTATATCGACGACGTATCATCAATTAACAATTGGTACTTTCATACCTTCGTTGATTCGATATATCCCCGTGAACTTGAAATAAAAGATACCAAAGAGTCTTCGTCACCTGTTTCATGTTTGGATATTATACTGGAAAAGGACATTGATACATGTAGTAGCCTAACAACAAAACTTTATGATAAACGTGATGACTTAAGTTTTTCTATTGTCAACTTTCCTTACTTATGTAGCGATATACATGTACCTTCATCACCTGCGTATGGTGTTTTTCTCTCTCAGTTAATTCGATACACAAGGGCATGCTCTTCGTATGGACAGTTTCTAAGGCGAGGCAAGCTACTGACAAACAAATTGATAAAACAATGTCGTTTGAAATCGTCTTTTCGTAAGTTCTATTGTCTATACAAAGACCTTGTCAGCAAATACAATCTTTCACTGGGTCGCATGCAGACTGACGTTTTTCATACTAATTAGATCTTAATTAAATCACCTTTTTGTGTACAGACTTTCCCGTTTTTTCCCCTGATTATATTACGACAAAAGCACACGGCGGGTGTGACCGCTCAGCAGAGGATGCTCACTCCTCCATGGTATCTGTTCCTACCTCTATTTTTTTAAGAGGTCAATGTTCGCTCTGCTCTTGTTTTCTAATTTTCCTTTGGACTTTTGAATTTGAACACTGCTCGCTATAACAATATGTCATTCATATGCATATGCATGTTTTGATCTCATCTATCATTGACACATTTGCGGTTAATAAGAATAGACGCCTTATCTTCGTGTAACATCATATACGACTATGTAATTAAAAAATAAAGCAATATTTCTGTTTTCTTATTAAAATTTAAAATAACCATTGCAACTGTTTTTGAATTATGACATTTAATTACAAAGTCCTAATGTTTTCCCTTTTATAGTAAACTAAACTATGGAGACAGATAAAAGCTTTAGTATAACTTTTCCTTCATTCACTTTAATTACGCTTAAAAAAGATTGCCGGTGAAAACAAACTGGATTGTACTGTGGAATCATTAGAATTCGTGGTGGCTCAATTTTCGTGGGTATTCGTGGGTAGCCCTTCCCTTCGAATTTTACATCCCCAACGAACAAAAAATAGAAAGATTCTTTCTTACTGAAACTGAAACCCGACGCACCCACGAAATTACATCCCCACAAATAAGCAAAAAACCAACAATCCACGAAAATTGGCCCCCACGAATTTAAATGATTCCACAGTATTTAAAAATGTTTTTGCCTCTTTACTACAAAAAATTCGTTTAAAAAACACCAAAAGTTTTGTACGAAAAATGACTAAAATATTATCTCTAAAATACAAAATCCGTTTTCCGTCCAGACCCCTCGCCTTATTTTGTGTTAATACTTC
Source organism: Magallana ariakensis (assembly GCA_020458035.1). Classification (NCBI taxonomy): domain Eukaryota; kingdom Metazoa; phylum Mollusca; class Bivalvia; order Ostreida; family Ostreidae; genus Magallana; species Magallana ariakensis. The sequence continues at coordinate 46,028,259 of CM035816.1, forward strand.
ATTCTAGTTCTGGCTACGCCACTGTGAAGTCCTTTTTTGAAATTTTTGGATTGGATTAGCCTCCGAAGACTCTACATTTAAAGGTTGTTTCACAACAAAAGCCGACGGTATCATGTAAGCTAACGTCAGCCACATTAAACATACAACCCTCTGAGCCATTTCATTATTGACGGAGCCTGCTTGGTCTTCACTTCCAGAGCCTTCAGAGATCCCATTGTCCATTTGTGCACCAGCACATGAATGAATGTCTATATAATGTAGTGCAATCCTCTGCTTACACCATGCCATCTTCTACTGTCACACCATCATCCTTAGAATCCGCTTTCCTTCATTTACTCCCGTCATTCCCGCACCTGTCGTGTCTTTGGTCCTTGGACGATGACGGAGACTCCATTTTCAGCGATCACGTAATCCCAATAAAAATCCATTAGAAATCTGTTTCCGTTCATGTGAATTTTTCTGAGTGAAAAAATAGATGCATATATTTATTATTTTATTTCATTTTGAAAAGTAAATACTGTCTCGCTCTGCAACAGACAGTTGAAGAGACGTGGAAGCGGGTCTAACTATGTAGTCATGCATCAAAAGGAAGGAGGACTATAAAAAGAAAGAAACGTATATATGACTGGCGGTGGACACCTGAAGAGGTCACATTTAAACCTTTGGGATTGATTGTAAGCGATGCAGTTTTACTGCAGCAAAATAATAGTTACATGTATATTTAAAAGTCTTAGAAGTGACAACATATCAATAAAAAGTTTCCTTGATAACCAAACTAAAAATTAACAATCAAAATAGGCAAAAATTGACATAATACAATTGTAAGTTTTCAAAATGTTTTGTTCCAAAGGCTGTAGACAATTCCTAATTTTTTTTAATAGGACTTAATCTTTATTTCGATTGGCCCAACTTACACTACTGGCTCTAAAAAACCCCGTCCGTCCGTATAAAAATCCCTTGTCTTTCCCTGTCACCCCCTGTTCACCCTGTAATCCCCTGTCAGCCACTCTACACATACCCTGTGTGCCACTGTAAGCCCCTGTCATCCCCTGTCATCCCCTGTATTTCCCTGTACATGCCCCTTACACCCCTGTACAGTTTTTGACTGTTTATAACAACCTTTTCTGTAATTTAATTTCAATATTTTTCTTAGTGCAATTATTTAACTCGTATTTGTTATAGTTTGAGCTATAAATCAATTTTTGCACTCAACAGAGCGCCGATTCACAAGACACGCATCTTAATTTTTAGAAATAATATGTTTTCATTAATAATTTATTGATACTTAAATAATCATGCTAACAACTAAAGGCTCGAGTTTCACCGGGTGGTAAATCTCAGGTGAGAGCGGGGATTATTTTCGGTAGGTGTGAAAGCCTTCAGGGCATTTAATCCTATAGCGGTCGAGAACATCACTACTCCGTAATATATCAAAAATAGATATAAGAAATATCGTGAATTATTTTACAAAGATCAAGCGCAACACATGGTGTTTAGCATTTGGTTTTGTGTATCTAAACAAATATTTGCACACTGAAACCATGCAGTAAATCAGTCAAAATGTAGAATGTACAAGTATAAGCAGCCGTGATACGATAGAGCACGTCTTTTCTTATAACCAAGTTCATGATTATACCTTTATTAATTTCCCCATAATAGCAAAATAAAGCTTCAATAGCTTATAAGTTTACATAAGAAATAATTTTAGGATGTTTTTAATACATTGTAGGTTTCTGAGCGGCTTATTGGACCTTTGAATTGAATTTTAACTGATGATCAACTCCCATAAACAATTTAACAATCTCTAAAATCTTTTTTTCAATTCCGTTTTACTGCGAAGTGGAAGATATCAAAGATAATGTTATTTAACCTATGATGCTTCCATTGCCCCTATGTTAAAGGCGCTTGTGGATAAATCAGTAAAACCTATACGCATTGCAATTATCCCATATGGGATAATTCAGTTATACCATATGGAATAACAGGCACATCATGAAAATAAAAATATAACAGCATTTCATGTCAACACATTTTAATGCAAAAAATCTTTTCTTAAAAACAAAAAAACAAAACAAAACAGGGTACCACTATAGTACATAATATACAATGTAAATGGGAGTATTTTAGCGATAATTCAATAATCCATCTGAAAAGCCACTATATATAGCCCAATGCAATAGCCTAATTCAATATGACAATAAATCTCACGGACCCGGAAACTGCGATGTTTTGAGAAAATTTCAACACATTCGGGCATATATACATATATGTATAAAGAAATGTTACACCACTTTCCGTTTCTATATCTTTCCAAATAAGAGACACAGGCGCCTCCTCCGCGGTAAACATCGCAACTTCGGGGATAACTTCACCATTGACGCATCTGGGGGGGGGGGGGGGTTCCTTTCACAGCTTATGTCGTCCTTTTTTTCGTGTTCGGTGAAATTGCGCGAATAAATTTCAATCATCGTTAACGGGGCTTTAAATGTGGCATTGTTCATGTTGAAATTAATCACAGGCAGGTTCGTCCGAGGAATCAAGATTAAAATCCATGAAAATCTCCAAAACTCGGAAACCACATCGTCTTCTGTTCAACGTAATTTTCTATATTTTGTCCGCTGCATTGCTGAAGATGTTTTTAGACACAATGGCCATTAAAAGTAAATCTTTATCGGGTTTTTAAAGTTTCATCCTGTCACTTCGACCATTTTGACCGCAATGAATAATTACTGCTAGTCCATCACGTGACAAATTTTTGCACATTTTCTAAAAATGATGCAAGGTTAGTGACGTCGACATTGAAGCCCTCAATGGGATATTTTTATTTTGCGTTAAGACAAATGTTTAGCGATGTCAAGTTAAAATACTCTGGCATCAAAGGAACCATTTAATAGCTAAATCATAGGTTAAAACAGATATACCATACATAGTTAAACTGTATTATGGTGTTGTGTAAAATATACCATGGTTTGGGATTCACAACCCCGGGTAACCTCACTCGACTTCGTCTCGTGCGGTTAAACCCGGGGTCGTGTACCAAACCATGGTATAATTTACACAACACCACAATACAGTTAAAAATGTATGGTATATCTATTACTTATGGCAGTGAACAGCAATCTACGGCCGTGGTCAGAGAGAGAGAGATTTGCATTAATTTAGAAAAGTTACAAAAAGTTTACCATGCAATTAATTTCCTAATAAGTTTACGCGCAATCCTAATTTCATTCCCAATTCTGTATTATTATATAGATTAACTTAACGCGATCATATTAATTTTAATTCCCCAATGTTTTATTTCACACCATATCAATTGATCAAAGAATTTATTGAAGTTACAGTTTTCAAAGGAGAAGATGTTGACATTATTTTTTCACTCGGTTAAGTAGTTATATAATAGCTACTGTACACATACCCTCTTGACAATTTGCAGAGCACGGTAATTAAGGTAGGGAAAATGAGTTCACAGACACGCGTGTACATGTGGGTGTTGCTAAAACGCTGAACGGAAAGCGGGACAGAAACAGAAAATGTAATATCCAGATGATTTTGTAGAAATGTTAGAAATTGGTCTAGATAATTTATTTAATGTGAATTTTTTAAACCTACGGAATCGTGTTGGGTAAATTAACAACTTTAACAACTCTCCTTCACCTTTATCATTGCAATTTGTTTGCTTAATCATGGAACAGGGATACATGCAAGAAATATTATAAACTATAAAGTCAACTGTAAATTGGAATGCTCAATTTAATCATTAAGGTATTTCGTTTTCAACGAATGTTGGTAATTCTTTGTATTCTTTTTTCTTCTAGATTTTTTAAAACTCTAATATCTCGCTTTTTTGTTGTTCTATTACATTCAAATCTTTAAGATATATTGGAAATTACCATTTCTTAACATCAACTGAAATCATTGAAATCAACACTTCCGGTAGCGAGTTATTCCCCTTTTAAAAAAAATATAGGCATTCTTGTGCACGCAAAGGCTCTGAAACCGTCCATGACATGTGTTTCAAAGTAATTATAGACCTTGAAAAAGATACTTTCAACGTTGTCCTCCGAGTTATGTTTTTACGATTTTCCCTATTTAAAATTTCAAAAAATTAATTTAAATTTTATGTTTAAAAAAATGTTGAATTTTGGTATTGTTTTTTATCTCTTAACTTTTTTGTTTAAAATTTTTTGTGAACACATACAGAACAAAAAATTTGCAAATTAACAAGGGCTTTCACTTGACACCATTGAAAAAGGGCTGGCCTCTTAAATTAGGGGCCTAGAGCCCGTAAAAGTCTTCGCTTTATAACTCAAAAATGGTTAATATTTTGATATAGCTGTCGGTGGAAAAGTTGTGTATTATGATGTTAACAATGTCGTTACAAAATTATTTGTACCGGTATTGCGTAATATGAGTGTAAAAAGCTTGTCTTGTTAAAGACCCATTTCGTGACCGTACGGTTACTGAAAAACGCAGGCGGGGCCTCATTAAAACAGGTTTTTATTTACCTGGAGTGACCAGAGTCCATCAAGGTGCTAATTGATATACACAATGAAATACACGGGACGTTAAAAAATATTGAAAATATACAAATTACGTATAAATCCATCGTTTCAAAACTCAATAAATCATTACAAATTTAATTTATTTTATTAAATATTTTTCTTGATTTGGCCTAGTATACTTATACGGAAGTGCGATACTTTGCGATATTTAGCGTGACTTGTGCTTCTGGAGATAAACAAACCCCGCGATTTATAGTGCATGAGTCGCATATAGCACACTGATACAGGTTCATATGGCTTTGTCCATTTTATACTAGTTAAACTTTGTCTCGGGGACGAATAAGCTCCATCAGAAGTCGGAGTTTGCCGTTAAGTCCAATCACGTACTTAGATTTGTTTACGAAGCGAAGTTAAATCATGTGCAAGGAAGGGTGCAGGCCAGCATGAGGGACACGAGTTATCATGTAAACGTACGTAACAAATGTTATGATATAGACCTATTGTTACCAGATTTTAATCAATAACATCGTCTTTAGTATTTTCCTTGTTTACTTTAGATTACAATAGGGGATAACTACCCAATACAAGATATTATATGTGATTGTGTAAATGGTCAGGACAAGTGCCACCATAAAGCGTCGCTCCATAAAATCTATAAAAGATACATGTATAAAACTGTTACATTTTATTGTAACGCGACTGGGGGGTAATGATGTTAACAATTATGTCTAACTCCACTTTAACCTCAGACGTCACAAAAATTAATTGGGTCCTGTGCTATTATCCGCAACACGTGCGTCGGATTTGTGATCTTTATAGATCAATGAAGAACAACACCGTGCTTTTGTATAACAAATTGTATTGTAACAAATGTACACCAATATAGCATTACAGTGAGTAAAGCAAGAATAAAAGGAGAAGTGCGTGCTATGCGTTCTCTCACTCTGTATTTATACTAAAGTAACAGCCTAACATAGTTAGGCTCCTATTAGGCATCTATTCGGCTCCAAATAATAGGGCTTCCTGCTACCTAAAAAGATTAGGCCACCATTAGGCGTTAGGCACCAAGCTATAGGGCCTCAGCACCTAACATAATTAGCCTAAATTTCCGCTTATAATTTTGGCACACAACAAGTGTTTTAAAATAATTATGGTTTGGTCAAAAAGTGGAAAATTTGTTAAAATATAGCATCTCCGTCGTTTATAGGGATTTGAGAAAGCAAGGAAAGCAGCAAAATGTAAAAAAGGTAAATGAGTGTGTAATATAATTGTACGTATTGTATGTATTCTCCTCCAACAATTACACTTCGTTTATGTAGCTTGACGACCTCATGTGTCCTCCGGGACAAGGAGAGGATATAAGTACTTGTGTAATTAAAACTACATAACACTGATTGGTGTTTAATCTACAGATAAATATGTTAAAAAACTGGGATAGAAAGTATTTAACAGAAAGGGGGAGGGTGTACTACTGTACTCAACTATATTTTTTTTGGCAGTCTCGACCTTTATTTTTTATGTATAATACAGTTTCATTGAGTATATCAATTTAAGTGACTGTTAGATTGTGTCTTTTTGATACATTTCATTTTCTTCCAAAGTTTGCAAAAACCAACTTGTAACATTTACACTTTCAATATGGGGGTACACATGTTCAAGAGACTATCAAGCAAAAACTAGATGGTCAATTTTGATAAACTATGTTTTTTTGTTAACACAATATGTAACTCATAATAAATATTCTTTAAAAAATGTATGTAAACTAATTAATTGTCGGTCAATTTTGATAAACTATGTTTTTTTGTTAACACAATATGTAACTCATAATAAATATTCTTTAAAAAATGTATGTAAACTAATTAATTGTTAAGAATTTTTCAAAAATATGCAATTTGTGATTTTTTTGGGAAGGTCGTGGCAAGAAAAAATGTAATATTTTTTATATTTTTTGTAGAAAATCAATAAAATTTTTATGATTTAATGATAATCAACTGATTTGCTTAAATTATAACCTAACATGATATATTTTGGTGCATAATTTAATAAATTATGCGATCACGCATCATGGTGATAAATTTTGGCTGTTAAATTTTTGGACCTTGTATGCTGAAGCTCACTGTAGGAAAACAAACGTGCAAAGGTATAAATATTTTGGTCTCTATAGTAAGTTTAAAAGTTGTTTTATTAATAATTTCTATTAAAATTTAAAAAATGTTTGGTTTGACACGGATTTCTAAAACACTGGACTTACCTTAAAATAGCTCTAAAGATGAAATGTTTTTCATGCATTTGCTTTTTCAGAGGGGTAAAAAAGTCATTACATGTACTTTTACCTTGATAAGTTCAATATTCATATAATTAACTATAAAATAATGATGTCAAATTGCATTTAATGTATTGTATCCTTTTGGATCAATTATAACACATCAAACTAGGACCATCTTGTTATGTGAGACAATAAACATTATTTCTTGTGCATCAGATTTTATTTTCTTTAATTGAAAATTTTTATCAATGCAATGCACCTGAGCCCCCTCCTCCCAAAGTAGATGTACCATATGTAGAGGATCTTTTGTTGACAGAAGGATACATAAGTGCCATCGATAAAGTGGAGTGGTTAAAGACAAATCTGAGTGTAACTAATGAACAGATAGAACAAGTAATTATACATCTTTTTTCATTCATCGTTGTATTAGTGTAATCAATTACCCTGTGGAATAATATGGAAATATATAATTTGCAGATGTTAAATACTGATGAAACTTATTACGTTTGCAGGTTGCATAGCTTACACATGGACAACCATCTCAGAAATCCAAAAAACGAAATACAAATTCAAAGCAGCAACATGGACCTCCAAAAAAATAGAGGTAGGATTAGGTGCCATGGAGGAGTGAGCATCCTCTGCTGACCGGTCACACCCGTCGTGTGCCCGTTGTCGTAATCGGGAAAAAACGGAAAAGTCCGTAGACAATTAGATGATAAATGGTGGTCTAACATTGAGTATAAAAAACGTCAGTCAGCATGCGACCCAGTGGAAGATTTTATTTGCTGACAAGGTCGTTGTATCGACTATAGAACTTACGAAAACGAGACAAGGTCGTTGTATCGACCAAAGAACTTACGAAAAGATGACTTCAAACGAGACTGTTCATATTCCTCTTTTATCAACTTGTTTGTAAGTAGCTTGCCTCGCCTTAGAAACTGTTCATACGAAAAGCATTACCTTGCGTATCGAATTAACTGAGAGACAAAAACACCATAAGCAGGTGATGAAGGTATATTGCTACATAAGTAAGGAAAGTTGACTATAGAAAAATTGAAGTCATCGCGTTTATCATAAAGTTTTGTTGTTAGGTTATTATCAATGTCCATTTCCAGTAAAATATCCAAATATGAAACAGATGACGTAGTCGACGTAAGTATGGAAATAACAATTGTTAATTGATAATACGTCGTCGATATACCTGAATGTTGAGTTGAAGGCCACAGCGAGTGATTTATTTTTTTCACGTACAAGTTTTTTAATAAATTCTGCTTCATAAGAATACAAAAATAGGTCTGCCAACAATGGGGCACAATTGGTACCCATGGGAATTCCAACTGATTGTTGGAAGACTTGTTTTTTATAAACTACATTGATGTTGTCTATCATGCAGAAACTTAAGCATCTTTTTAATGTCAACTTCAGAGTACTTGTGTGTGCAATCAGAATGGTTTTCAACAAAATAATTTTTTAGATTTCCAATGACAAGGTAAGCATTTTTACGACTTCCATTTTTATTGAAGAAACAACTGTCGATATCAAAAAGCTTAGATTTTAATTTGTCGTGGGGAATGGTTGTATAAAAATCGTACGTTTTGATGCTATTGATTTTGGTAAGATTTTGTGACCTCAAAGTTTCTAATAATTCTTTAAGAGTTTTTTAGTATCCGCATCTGATTCACACCACTTCTGGAGTATATTGTTGTACAGTACTCTCGAAGTTTCTCTATCACTACTGTAAGAATTTTAGTAAGGAGTAAAGAGAGAGGTTTCGTAGAACATTTACTGGAACCTGCTATATATCTCTGTAAGGACTTTTGTGAAGCTTTGGAATCCAGTACAAATAAGGTAAATCAAATTCATTTTGTTTATTGAGGATATTAAAGATATTCATAACCGATTTATGATTTTGTAGTATTTCCTGCTTGGAAAGGCTGCTATGGGTGTAAGTAGATTTACCATGTGTAGAATCGAAAGCTAGTTCTTTGAAAATGCAATTAATATAATGTGCCTTACAAACAAAGAGAATGTTGTTACTTGCCTTATCAGCAGGTCCTCTTTTTCAGATTTTGCCAATCTCTTGGCGTAATCTTCAACAGAATTCATGATATGTTTAAATTACGATGCCATGTGAAGGATCTAGGCTCCCCAAATTTTGGTCTTTCATAATAATGCATGGCATTTAGCGATGTACTTGATTTAGCGGAAGCTGCATTCCGCTAAAAACTCTAATTAGAATACACAGCCAAATATAATACGTTTACAGTACCTTGAAATGGCATTTGGGTCCCCAAAGTCAAAATACGACCCTTGGTTCCAGGGAAAGATAGTGGGTCCATTTTCCTTTTTTCCAGTTTTGAAGTGGCAACTGCATATCCTGTCAACATCTGACACTCTCCTATCTTGTCTCCTAAAATATATTTGAAAAGTTATAAAGCTACATATATTTCCATGTTATAATTTTAATCTAAATAGACCTTACTGATCTTTAATTAGCGCTCTTGATTCAAGCAGGGACGTATACATACATTATACTAAGAAAACGTCACTGTTGCAAACCCCTCGTGTTGTTGCAAAGAACATTACTGTAAAAAGCAGCTATATTGTGTTTTGGATATACATAATTGGACTCGCAATCCTTTTCTTTTACATTTAAAACGCAGCCTTATGAAAAACTTTGCAGGTAAAGACCTTTTAGTACTTACACGTATCGGTCAGAGGAACGTCGGATCGCGATCGAGTACTCTTTAGTTTATGTATGTGCATGTCTAGTCACTTTCTATGTGTTTTAAGTTTAAATGACATGGTCATATCACATACCACACTGTGTTTCAATAAATTCTTAGTCAAAATGTGATACTAATAAAAACAAAGTTGCATGCAAAGCTTTTCATTCTAATGTCCATTATCATTTAAATGATGTCAGGTGCATTGAGTATAACTCAGAATGATTTTGCTTTAAAGGGGCATGGTCACGATTTTGGTCAAATTCTATTTTTCTGTTTTCATTATTTACAATGCTTTAGGAATACATTTCCAATGACCAAATGAAATTTGAGAGTCAGTACTGAAGTTATAAGCAAGATACAGGGCTCACAATTCTTTGTCATGTAAACAAGGCTCGTGCCCTGTTTTTGTTTACATAAGTTCAATATACCGGTAAAATTTCTTTTTCAAGCTGATTTTTCTATCTTCTTATTCATTTTAAGCATAAATAAACAGATCTTAACGTTTACGACATTCATTTTCGGTCTAATACTGGAGTTTTCATTTTAACGTTCAAAATGTAAACAACAGCTTAGTTTACATAGCAAAGAATTGTAAGCTCTGTAACTTGCTTATAACTCAACGAATGACACTTATATTTTAGTTGCCTATTAAAATAGTTTTACTAAACCATTGTAAACATTAAAATCGGGAAAATAATTTTTTACCAAAATCGTGACCATGCCCCTTTAAGGGCATCAATCACCTAAAGTGTCTATGAAAAAATGACAATAACAAACCGTCAACCATCTCAAAAATCTATAAAACGAAATACAAATTCAAACCAGAGAGCAACACAGACCTCCAAAATGACAGAGGTAGGATCAGGTGTCTAGGAGGAGTAAGCATCCTCTGCTGACCGGTCACACCCGCCGTGTGCTCTTTGTCGTAATCGGGAAAAAACGGAAAAGTCCGTAGACAATTGGGTGATTAATTTTGGTCTAACAATTAGTATGAAAAACGTCAGTCAGCATGCGACCCAGTGGAAGTGAGTCAATGTCAGAGCATATAACTGTATACACTGTTGTCTGTATCGTGTGTTCTCTCTCATGGAATAAATCTAGATAATGCTTCACACAAACAGTACTTGTGGTTTATTATTGTGCAGTGATCTTAGTTTAAAGATCATAGCAGACATCAATGAAACAGATGTCTATTCTATGTTGTCTCTTTCTAATGTCAAATCCACTTTTAGTTTCACAAGAAAAAGTAAGGGGTGTGCTGTGACCCTGAACTATTTTTTTCAGTGAATAGTTACGCAAAGTGCTTTTCGATGTCTCATCCTTTAATAAAGCAAGGCTATTTGAGAAGTTTAAGATCCCAATGATGTATAGTTGTGAAATACAAAGAACAGAAAATAAATTAAGAATAAGATCTAACATCCTTTGATCGGTCAATCTCTTTACGGCGAAAAATTTATTATAGAAATGGCATTTGCTGTTAAGCAGTTGCTGATAAATTCGATCCTCATACATGTATTTGCACACATTTCAACCATTAATACGCTGTCAGATGTATTGAAAAGAGAAGCCACGTGTTTTCCGTGACTGAATTATTACTGGATTGGAATTGCTGTGCTCTTCAATACAGGACTGATGCATGCTATCCATTTACTCTTTCAAAGCACTAGTATATAACATCATGCCTATTATTGACAATCCGTTTTCTACACGAAGCTGCAACGGAAGATCTCGTTGTTTTGCAACGAGCTCGGCTCTAGTTCAATACTAATATTGAAAAACAAAAATTAAGCTCAAATTGTGTCAAAGTTCTTTTGAAATCACAGGACTAACAAAAACTAAGTAATCTTTTTGGAGTCGCTACATTATGCGTTTGTTAACTTTCTTGCCGAATAATGTTTAAAATGTATGATGTATCATTTGATTAAAATCGCCATTATTTGTTGAAGTCAGCGATTCTGTAGTTTGATATCGGTGATTGTTGTCTAAGTTCTGAATTTTTAACCCATTTTAGAAAACAAAATGATTTTTAATTATGGGTCCTCCACACACCTGGGAAACGATCTGCATACAAGAAAATTATTCTAATTAACGTAAAGATATGGATTTCTAAGCATGTGTTGGACTTGAAAATTACAGAAAAAATATCAATTTTTGGGGGAAAAAATCAACTGTTCTAATTTTACCGCTATTAATGAAAATAAAAGTCCCTGCAATATTCGAACTCGGGACCTGCGGGTCGGTAGATCGAAGCTACTACACCCATTGCACCACAGAGATAGACACCCCATTTTGGCGATATGAACTCTTTCACAATGCGTTAAATCACGGGGTGTCGAGGACTCTTAATACTTTTTAGCAACTAGCCTTAAATATTCACTTTTGCCAAAATGATTATGCTATACGTTGCAAGGAGAAAAGTGAAAAAGTTCTCTCGTTTGAATCGAAGCATGTATCATGTGGTAGCCTGGTGTTTACTAAAGTTAGCAACTTTGGCTGAGTGTTCAATCATATTTATTCATGACAATTAAGAGACAAGAGAACTATTAAAGTTCAAACCCTGTAATAAGAATAACATATATAAGCATAAAATACATATAAATTAATCCAATTAGTTATTAAATAAATTATCATCTACTCAATTACCATGACATGCCATATCATATCATATCATATCATAATATAGTTTATATAATAAATAATTTCAATTCAAGAAAGATAACTCTTTGCTTCATATTTCACAGGTAAGCAAAATATTAGTTATGCTCCTTGACAGAGCAAGTTTATAATGAATATTATGCATAAAAATATATTTACAATATCCAAATAAATTTATATCATAACTTTTCATTGTAATTGAATTATACCTTAAAAAAAAATAAACATGATTCAATCACCTGCTTGTGGAACAAGGTTCCTTTAATACAGAAGGTCTACCTGCTCTGTGACACTGACTCTGACTTGATACTAAAATTAATATTTACAAAGGCTTCTTACTCAGATTTAATTTATAAAAATATGAATAACATATTTGGTTTAATATAAAGGAACTAATTATAGGCTTTGTACATTTAACTCGTCAAAATAGTATAATTCACTTCTATCGGGTAATATCTAACATCACAATTTAATAGAAAATGCTAAATGAAAAACTTTCCAAAAATATTATCAACATAATGAACTTGTAATACACTACAAGTGTGTTGTGCTATTTTTATGCTCTATTGATTTAATGAATTGTGTTGTGTAGCAGAGGTCTCTTTTTAGCCTAAAGCATTTTTTTCACCTGTACGGTCATTTTACAATGTAAGACATGTGATTTAAGTCAGGTGTTCATGTAACCAATAGATTTTCTTATATAGTTTTCCCTCTTTTTCTACCCTTTGTCTTTGTCCATATCTATGAAGGCTTCAGAGGAGTTAAGAAGTAAATTCATTTGTCAGCCAGTTTTTCGAAGTATCTATCTTTTCTATTAGACAACTCATCTTATTGTAAGTACATTATTTATTTCAAACACCTGTCAAGTAATAAAAATATTAATTATAAAATACTTTAATTTATTATAATCACTGAAATGAATATCATATAGGATAATCAAATGACTTATATTAATTATAATTCAAAAATAAAAAAATAAATTTAATTCTGTTCTTTCACTTAATAATTGCAATGTGCAATTAGTGTGGGAAAACTTTTTAAAAAATCACACTCTACTACATATCATGCACAGTAAATCTCAGAAAATCTACCAAATTTCTAAAAAATCCACTTAAAATTGATCAATCCTTTAACAGATTAAATAAAGGTACCTAAAGTTTATGATTCTTTGCTTTATTAACCTTAAACAGTTAATAAAATGATATCAGATTTTCCGTTTTTCATTCCGTTACATGTATATACACACACTTCCTAAGATCTGAATGGTCTGTCACTGATTATATAATTATGGCTACTGTACACAGCCCTTCTTGACAATTTGTAGTGCACGGTAGCGAGGTTGGGAACAATGATGTGACAGACACACGTGTACTTGTATATACACACACTTCCTAAGATCTGAATGCTCGGTAATGCTAAACAATTATGCAATATGTTGTTCAAACGCCGCTTATGACTTTCTTTCCCAGTCTGTCAAGTAAAGAAAATAGAAAACTTTGATACATGTATATCAGTTCTAAGAATACCACACATAAAAAGAAAGGGCATAAAATTCGGAACATTATTTGACACAGTCATTTGAATTAAACCGTACTGCTATCATATTTTTCAAATTCAGAATTTAAATAAATGTATGTTGTTTTTTTCTTATCTAAAACCCGGAACATTGTTTTAAGATAATGCATGCGTTTCTTTACGTTACCCGCTACCGGTATTTGTATACATGTATTAAATTATTCATGAACTGTATCATTGCTTTATATATGAATGAAGACAATTCTATACAATAATGCATATGAATTACTAAACTGGACAATGAACCCTCATAAAAGTTAGAAGTGTCAAAGGACCGGACTAATTCTCCTCCGAGAAAAAATCAAAACTCTCTCTCTCATAATTTATCAGGGGCATAAACAATGGTTGACAGCAAATATCATCGATTGCGATTTACATGACTTATATATTAACTAATTAACTTGCTAAATAGATTCAAAATGCATTTCATTGGGACGGTGTTATTCTATGCATCATTACACCTGGCAAAACAGTCAAAGTGTGAGCATTTCGATCGGTGTGTGATTATATGCACGCGCTAATCATGTTCTGTTATTAAGCGCTTTAACTCAGGCAGGTTACATGGCACAGAACGTTGCAGATTTCCCGCACTCATCTTCCACTTTTATTTTTTTAATTTTTACAAATTACAAAACACGGTCATGGAATAAAATAAGCGGTTTATCGGAATATATTTATCTTGATATGTGTCAATGTTGAGTCAGAATTATTCACGTTTGTAACAATACTGACCTATATGAAATACAAAGAAAAAACAAACCCCGTCTTAACCATGCATGAATGCTTCTCTTGCTTTCCATTTCCATATGTATCAGAAAGTGCTAAATATATACCGGTATTTACGAAAACCCGAAAACATAATTACAAACTTTTTTTTTACTTAAGCAAGCACTTAAAGACCGTACAGAGGATGTCAGGGGCATGTACAGGGAAATACAGTGGATGACAGGGGCTTACAGTGGCACACAGGGGATGTCAGCAGAGGCTGACAGGAGATTACAGGGTGTACAGGGGCTGTGTACAGGGGATGACAGGGAAAACAGGGGACGACAGGGAAAGAAGGGGATTTTCATACGAACAGAAGTTTTCAAAGCCAGTAGTGTTATTATGATTATCTCGTCCTTTTATGTTGCTAAGGCAACAAGAGAAAAGCAATGGTTTTAACAAAACAAAAAAACAAAAAAGAATTCGGTCACATCAATTTAATTTCTTGCTCGTCAAGCGTGTGTTCATATTTAAACAAAAACCAGACTAATAATATTTTAAAATTTATGCTTCCAGAAAATTTTGTTTTATTTTCTAATCTATTGCTGTTCTATTTTATGTAATTAAAATCGTTTTAATTTATAAACCATAAAAAAAAACTATTATGATCCGCTCAAATATATTTATGTTCTTCCTAAAAAATTTGCCTATAAAAATTATAATTTTATCTTCCGCCCACCGTATTTTTTTTTTCATTAGATGTCTGATGAATAAAAAATTTGATTGGCGTGGCCTAATTTCAAATTTAAATAAAATTCAAACAAGATCAAGGTCTTTAACATTCAAGCTCACCTGATCATAATAATACATTTAGGAGGTTGGCACCTGAAATAATAGTAATGTCAATCATCCGAAAACCACTTGGATATAAAGATGGGGACCTAAAATGTTCATTTATTTTATTTGTGACCCATGTCACATGCCATTTTTGGGAAATATAGGGCCCCAAACAGAAATGATAATTTTCCTGAAATTTTTGCTAAAATTTGACATACATGGAAATTGATAATTTGAAGAAATCAAACAAATATTTATAGTTTGAACTATTATTTAGTTATGATTTTAATACAGTATGAAGTTGAGCACATGTAGTGACTATAAAAGTAAAATCTAAGTCAAAGTTTAAAATTCTTGCTTCATGGTGGCTTCAAAGGCCAGTACATAACGAACACAACAACAGATGTTACAAAATTTTGGAGTAATCAAATTATAACGCAAATTAAAAAAAATTATAGTAATGTCATCTTTCTAAAACGTTGCATACAAATAGACATACATTTAATGTCTCATTTAAAAGTGAAAAAAGTAGGGGTCACATCTCGAAAATTTGAGATATAGCATGAAATAAGCTAATTTTAGGCCAAAATTGGAGTTAATTTCTTTTTAACTTCTATGAAATATAAGCTAAATATGCCAAAATATATCTATAGAAATATCAAAATAGTGTTTAAATATGATTTTTAGAACATCATGAATATATCGTAATACACCAACTATCTAGAAGTTTGGTCTGCGCTGAAAATTAGGAAGCTAAAGTAACAGTACTCTAAAACTAGTGAGTTATGAAAATTGTTCATTTCCTTCTTTAAAACCTTCCGCCACAAAATATAGTCCCTATACTATGTAAAAATGTTATTGTCCCCCGCCGCAACGCGGAGCGGGGACATAGAAATGCCGGGCGTCCGTCCGTGGGTCCGTGTGTCCGTGCGTCCGTCCGTCACACTTTTTTGTAAGCGCTCTCATGCCTACAAATTTTGACAGATTTTCATTACATTTATACCAAATGTTTATACTCCTATTACCTTGGTCAAGTTCGAAAATCAGCATTGGTCGATACTTTTTGTTGGAGTTATGGGACTCTGACCACAATACTGACTCCGTTTTATCTAAAAATTGACCTTGTAAGCGCTCTCATGCCTACAAATTTTGACAGATTTTCATTACATTTATACCAAATGTTTATACACCTATTACCTTGGTCAAGTTCGAAAATCAGCATTGGTCGATACTTTTTGTTGGAGTTATGGGACTCTGACCACAATAATGACTCCGTTTTATCTAAAAATTGACCTTGTAAGCGCTCTTATGCCTACAAATTTTGACGGATTTTCATTAAATTTATACCAAATGTTTATACACCTATTACCTTGGTCAAGTTCGAAAATCAGCATTGGTCGATACTTTTTGCTGGAGTTATGGGACTCTGACCACAATAATGACTCCGTTTTATCCAAAAATTGACCTTGTAAGCGCTCTCATGCCTACAAATTTTGATGGATTTACATGAAATTTATACCAAATGTTTATACCACTAATACCTTGGTCAAGTTCCTAAATCAGCCTTGGTCGATACTAGTATACTGCTTGACCGGCGGGGGACCCAGGAATTCTATTCTTGTTTTAAAATAAAAATTTATTCGATAAAGTTTATTTGGCATAGTTAAATATAAATATACTACTAGAATTAATATGTGATACAGAATTTTCAGACTAGAGGTGACCCAAAATGGCTACCCAAAACCTAAGGAGCGAACCTCTTTAACAAAACTATTCAACGAGCTCTAAAACACATATTAATGAATTGAATTGAAAAAGAAAATGAAATGAACAATCAAAATCAAACTGCATTCTGCAAATATGCCACACCTAAATTCATTATCCTGTGAAATTCCACAGGCCTATGAATCACTCATTTGAATCTATCAAAATCATTGGGAGAGTTCAACATAGCTAACTGGGTCGAGTAAGCACGTTCATTTGTAAGTACATCTCCTTCAAAAACCTTTTCGATTACTTTGAGGTTTTCTCCTTGACTATGGCTTACAGATGTCATGAATATGTTCGAGTATAGTAATCATGTCTTCTGACTTATTGTCGCTCTTGTCTGTCTAGCAAGTCTAAGATTGAGAAGTTAAATTTCTTACTACATCTTTCAACATAGGTAAGATCACAATTCTTAAAGATGAACATGAAGTCAAAGTAATATAATGATTTTCTTATTTCATTAAAATATTTGTAAGCAAGTAAAACCAAAATATTCTTCTATTTTTCTGCTAACCAATACTGCAAATTTGTTCTGAAATATTGGCATGTAAAAAACATTTATACAACATGATAAGTAAATACTTTAATAGTGTAACATTTTCACAGAAACCAATTCAATACTAATACATATGTATATATACCATCATATCTTGACAGGTAAATTTATATTATTAATCCCATTAAACTTCTGGATTTTGCAATTGATTTATACAACTCATTCTAATACTATCTGCTGGTGGGTCTTTGAAGAAACGTTTGTTTCTGCGCTAAAAGGATCTTGGAGTTAAAACAGGCCTCTTATGAAAAGTCACAACTGTTCTGTTTACCTTATTAGGGGTCCTCTTTTCCACCGACATTTGTTTTGAGGTAACTAATTTTTTCAGCTTCCGAGGCGCGGGACTATGAATTATGTGTCTTTTTTCTTGTGCGGCTGCTTTAGCAGGAGAATATGTCAAAACCGTTTTCATCTTGGCACGCACTGCACCAAGAATTTTCTTCTTTTTTTTTTTAAGCTTTTAGTGACGCTTGTTTATATTCAAAATGAAAGTCGATTTTTGAAAGGCGATTTAATTTGGTGAAGCATGATATACATACATACTGATTAGTATGTATGCATCTCTGCAATACTTCTTCTATTTGATTTTTCACATGAAATCCTGGGGGAGATACTAACCGCCGCTGTTTAGGACCAATTTCGGTTGAACATATACAGTTTAGGACCAATTTCGGTTGAACATATACACCACTTTGTATTATTACAGGTGGCTGCCATGCTGTTATCATTCGGAACATTGTTTACGCACTTTTTTCATTCTTTTGAGTAAACAGTACAGAAACATTGTCGATCATATGAGATGTGTTATGCTTTCTGATTGGTCGACTGGTTATAGTAAACCCAAATCAGAATTAGGAAAAAAATCCCGACTTCTGATAGCACCGTATCCCGAGGGTTTGTGAGAGGCGGTGCGGATCAGAAACCATAGGCTAGCGAAGATGCCACATATACGGGCACCTGAAAATGAGTGGGAATGGCATGACTTGTAAGTAGGTCGTCTCACAATAGGGTCAGCATCATTTATGAGTTTCTGACTGACTCTTCCCGGGACCCACACCTACGTACGGGGTCTATATCATCTAGGTACTCGAGAGTTCGGTCGAGAAAAACGCGTTCTCTACGATATGTTCTGCGAAGCAGCAAGAAGGTCTCCATTATTTAATGTTTAAGTCTATAGTTACTATGTAGCAATATACCTTCATCACCTGCATATGTTGTTTTTGTCTCTAAGTTGATTCGATACGCAAGGGCAGGCTCTTCGTATGAACAGTTTTTAAAGCGAGGCAAGCTACTAGCAAACAAGTTGATAAAACAGGACTATCAACAGTATCGTCTGAAGTCATCTTTTCGTAAGTTCTATGGTCGATACAACGACCTTGTCAGAAAATACAATCTTCCACAATTATACAAAATTCAAATGTATGACAATTATAATCCATTCTTTGTAAAACTATACATTAATATTAAATCTTGACTATAGGAGAGAACATAATATATAGGCATTGTGCCTGCTGTTTAATCCGATTCACGTATTCTTATATACTTGAAAAAAAAATACTTATTAAATTAAATATAATCTTCCACTGGATCGTAGTTTTTCCACGAAAAAAGAGCATACGGCGGGTGTGACCGGTCAGCAGGGGATGCTTATTCCTCCAGGACACCTCATCCTACCCCTTTTTAGGTCATCTGAGTAAAATGACCTATTGCTATCTGTTTTCGTCCGTCGTCGTGCGTTGACAATTTTATTTTTTTAACTTCTTCTTGAAAACTACAAGGCTAATTGTTACCATTTTTGGTGTGAAGCATCTCTATGGAAGAGAAATCTAAATTGTGAAATTCATGGCTCTACCACCAACGGGGCGCCACAGGCGGGGCCAAATATGCTAAAAATAGCAAAATTTTCAAAAATCTTCTCTACTCCAACACATGTGAGGAAAAAACTGAATGCATGATTATGATGTCCATGAAGCCCTCTACCAAAATTGTGAAATTCATGGCCCCTGGGCCAGGGGTTCAGGCTCTAGGGTTGGGCCGATATGTCCATATAGTAAAAAATGTATTAAATCTTAGAAAATCTTCTCTACTTCCATCTATTTTTGATAAAAACTAAATACATGGTTATGATGTCCATGAAGCCCTCTACCAAAATTGTGAAATTCATGGTCCCTGGGTTAGGGATTCAGGCTCTAGGGTGGAGCCAATGTGACCATATAGTAAAAATGTATTAAATCTTAGAAAAAGTCTTGTTCTCTACTCCCATATATATTTGTTAAAAACTAAATGCATGGTAATAATGTCCATGAAGTCTTCTACCTAAATTGTGAAAATCATGACCCCTTGGACAGGGGTTTAGGCCGTAGGGCGGGGCCAATATAGCCATATAGTAAAAATGTATTAAATCTTAGAAAATCTTATTCTTTACTCCCACACATGTGGTCAAAAAACTGAATGTACGGTTATGATGCCCACTAACTCCTCTACATTAATTGTGAAATTCATGGTCTCTGGGTCAGGGGTTCAGGAACTGGGGGGGGGGGGCAATATGACCATATAGTGTTAATGCATACAATGTTTAAAAAAATTCTTCTCTTCTATCATACATATGGAAGAAAAACTGACTTCATAATTATTTTGACCAGAAATACCTCTACTAAAATTTGAAATTACATGTCCCCTGGAGAATGGGGTTTTGACTCTAAGACAGGGCCAAAATGAATGCATAGTGTTATATACATATAATATTTATTTAAAAAAAATTCTTATCTTCTCCACACACTTTTAAGGAAAACTGCGTTCATGATTTTGTAGAGCAGGAAGCCCTCTACCAGAATTTTAACTTTCATGTCCCCTGAGGTAGGGGTTCTGACTCTATGGCGGGGCCAAAACACTCAGAGTGTATAGGGTAGGGGTTCTTATACAGGATGTGGCCAAAATGATAATTTTGTGTTAATATATATTTATAATGTTAAAAAAAACGTCTACTGACATAGAATAAAAACTGACTGCATATTTAGAAAAAAAAACATCGAGCTGTCATCTTAAGTAATATTTCATGTCACGGACATGTAGGGCAAGGGTTATAGCTGGGAGGGGGTATATATTATTCTGCTCAGGAATTTCTATAAAAGAAATGATTAAATTCACAAATATAGAAAAGAGTAAGAATGGAGCTGTCTTTCAAAGTTAAGATATTGTGAAAGCATTTGGAAAGAGTTCAAGGGGGGGGGGGGGGCAGCCATAGAGTTTTGTCTTAATTTAAGTCGGGCGCAAAGTTACGTATTTTAGTGAAACGGTCCAAATATTTGAAGTAAGTCCGGATTTACGCCGGGCGTAAAGTTATGACAGGCGTACGCCATTTAGTGAAACGAGCCCCAGAACTTTCCACAAATCAAACCAAGTCCATGATTTTGCCCGTGATTTGGGCATATGTTCAAACTGCCTACATCATCAGTAAATAATCATTTACGCAACTGCAATAATCTGCCGTTTGATGCAACTCGAATTGTTATCATGTACCAAACCAATTGCCACGCATCTATTTAAATATCATATTGACCCCTAAACACAATCTTATTAGTGGAAACCTTACACAAATGTAACAGTATTTCCACAGGAGATGGATTTTCCTCCAATGGCTTCTTCAAATAAACAGGTTGTCTTCTTTATTTCTCTTTTAATGTATAAATAACAATACTTTATGTATTTGCTACAAAAGAAGTGTTACAAATCAGTATTTTCAATTTTATGGAATAGTTTCATTGTCTATTTATTTTACTATTTCCAATGCTAAAGTGTATGAACAATTTCGACAAGTTTATAAATAAGATAAACAAGTAATATAAATCATACTTATTACGATGAACACATCCATTAACAAGTGTACATTTGAGTATCAGGATCCGGTTCTTATAACGTTAGTTTAATATAACTAGCCGTTAACTTGACGTTTACGTGACGTTAAAATTAATGGAAAATAAAATCGGTTGCACGAACCTTAACAGTTAAAGCTTAGTTTATATTATCTTACATAAGTTACAGATTTAACTGAAGTAACCTAGGTACATTAAATATTTAATTAAACATTAAAATCAAAATGGCGGATCTATTGTTATTTGGGAACGTGTATGTGTAGAAAAAAAAAGAAACTACAGAGAGAGAGAGAGAGAGTAAGAAATAACAGACTTGAGCGACACGCAAATCTGATTCCGATTTCAATTTTAACGAGATTCGATTTCGTATATTTCAGATATGGTGCGTAATGATCTGGAAAGAGCAACAAAACGAAGTCAGTCCATATCGGTGGAAATGCATCAAATGTAATGTTAAATGTGTTTTTGTAGAGTCTGAACATTGTATGTCTCTTTCTCTCTCTGTCTCCCTCTCTCAAGTACATGGCATTTACCCTTGTATGCCTCACTTGTGACGTCATATTCGTATTAATAGCATTTATGATGTATCAATGTTATGCGATCCTGAATTTAAATGGGTATCCCAAAATGGTTCCTAATCGACTGTTGGCATATTAAAGGATGATATTTACACGTTCTGCAGATTCGGTGACATTGAAGACACATTTGAATATTTCAATCCGTAGGATACCATGTTTGGAGCCTGAGATCATGTATGGAGCGACAATTTAGGACTTTCACTTTGTCCATTATACACTGTATATAGGCTTATCATTTATAGTGTATATGATTTAAAGTACAATTATAAGTGTTGAATCATTGCATTGCAAGTGATAAAACAGTAAATAAGGACTGAGAAATCAGATCAATAGATCTGGAACAACTCGGCCTGGATCTCTTAGTCTTATTAAAATTAGCTCTTCTGTAGAGTATTTAAAATATGACCTCATCAATCTGTTCACATTGTCAGCCGAGAACGTAAACAATCAATGAAACGTTAGATTTATTAAAATTTTAATTACTTCATTACAAGGATTTGAGTACACATAATATTTTATTATTTCAAGTTGATTTTGAACTGTGAATAAGTTTTCTGTCCATTTAAAATTTTAAAATATAATATAATGTGGTTGACACAGATGATTCGAACCCCCCCCCCCAAACAATTCACCTGAAATTGGGCCTATTCTCTATCAAGTCAATGATCTTCTCAGTGGCAGTTGGAGGTTTTATCGGAGGACCTATGCCCGTTTTTCTCGCATGTTTACGGGCCCTCGGGGAAGGTCTTTTTGCCCCCTGTTACGGGTTCCCCCACTTGAACTTCACGTGTTCACCGATCTGCGTTGAACGCCCACCGCATCTACAAATTCAGTTACCTCTGCCCATTTACTATTCTTTTTCGCATTGGTAATCAAACTAGAGCCGAGCTCGTTGCAAAGCAACGAATAGGTCTTCCGTTGCAGCTTCCTGTTGGAAAAGGATTGTCAATCAGTCTGATTAAAAGCTTCCTTCTTCTCCTTAGAGGGTCTGACAGGTATTGATAGGGGGTCATCTTCACATGACCTAAACTTCTGACCAATCAGGGCTTTAGAAAATTTATTGGAACTTTTTAAATAGAGACAGGCAAATTAATGCATGCCTGTATTCTATGTAACCCCCAGACTGAGTATTGAAGAGTTGCACCTCTCATTAACAGATAAAGTCATGTATTTGGTAACTGAGAGTATATTTAGGTTGTGTGGAAATATGGAGATCATGTGAAGATGACCTGTTATCGATACCTATCAGACCCTGATGAATGTAAGCAGAAGAGGGTTGATTTAATCAGACTGGATTGTCAATATGATAAAAGTAAGTTCAGAAAATCAAAAATAAACGATGACGCCTTCTCCATCCTGAGGGTGCGCTGTACGAGAGGTGCTCAGCGGGAGGGAGAACTCTCCGTATAATGTTTAGCCATGCAAGCACTCAGCAGTGTTTTTGCTTCGGTGAACAAATTTATCCGAAATGTATTAACAAGCAAATAAAAGAAAAAAACTACTAAAATCATCAACATCTAATCCGTGGTAGTGGTAGGGGAGGGGGAGTTGTGAGGCAGCTAAAACTTATTTTGTTTAATATAATTTGTTTTCAATTTGCCATAAAAATTTATATTGCCTTCTACTAAAATGTGTGTTGGGGAAGGGGGGAAAAATGTCCCAAAATTCAATTTCCTTTATGTTAATTTAAGGGAATTTTAGTTGCGAGAAAGGGGGAGAGTGCTCTATGTGGACCAACTGGAGGCTCTGTGAGCAACCTCACAAATAATTCCTCCTCTCCCCACTAAGAAAAAAAATCATAACTAAAGTATTTCTCTATTAGAAAATAATGGATGCTTCTTTTTCTTATAGTGACACTGAACTTGCGCAAATGATCAAAGTTCAAGTCAGGACATATTAAAGTACATGTCAAAAGCAATCTTTGTGTAAAATTTTAGCTTCTAATCATTCCATGTATACAAAATATGACAGACAGGGTCTCCTCGGCCATGTGTGCGGGATGATCATCATTTTTTGTTGATTTAAAACATTATTTGTACAGTTTTTAAAACATTTTAGACTTACAAACCAACCATTTATTCATGTCTGACGTAGTGGGGGGGGGGGGGGGTATGTGCAGCACAGCAATGAGTTTGTTTTAACAATGAAACAAACGATCATACAGAAGAACTATAAAGGTGATCAAGTGACCGCTAGAATCAAAACAAAACTTGTTTAAAAATTATATGAATATTTTGAAAAATAACCACTGATTCCCTCAATTCCGCACAATTCTTTTATCGTGCCAGCACCTACCGCATACATGTTATATTGTAACACGGAACTTTGAATTTAATTTGATTTGATTTGAACGTTGAGAATGTTTGATTTTTTTTAAATTCACTTTTACTTTGTACACCCTGCTAAATTTTTGTACAACTCTTAAGAAAACTTCTTTTACTTTTACACGATTTTGTGTTGGTCGAATATTAATTCCCACACCAGTAAATATATAGATAATATTGTCTCAAAAGTTTTAAAGTCTGTAAAAAGTTTCAGCATTTATAAACGGAAATAATCATGGGTAAATATATTAATCTTATGTTGAAACATAAGTTGATTTAACACGTACCGGGCAAAATCTCGGCGTTGTATTGTATTTAATCTTTTAAATAAACAATTAGCCTTAATTGCATATTCATATTCGGACTGATGTCTTACTTTTATTTCATTGATGGTCAAGTTTCTATATGATTTTATGCACTATCGTTTACACCAAAGCCAAATCAACTGTACAAGTAAGATACATTTATGGTTACATCTTAAACCAATGTAGTTGAATTGAAAATAAAACAAACAATTTAATAGTGGTGTTCGTACAGACTATCAATAAACATGCACGAGTGATAAGATAGAAGCACATGAAACTACCGCGGATCACTTGTCCACTCCCGCGGTATCTCCTCGGCCATGTGCGAGGGATGATTATCATTTAAAGGGTAAATCTGTGTGGGTATTTTGTGTTGATCTTAAACATTAAACATTATTTGTACAATTTAACAATACTAATATTAAAACTTACAAACTCACCTTGATATATGTCTGACGATGCTTCTGATTTGGAATAATATCGCTTTTATTATTTTTCAGAACACTTTCTTTATTTACACTCTATCATTTCATTAAATCAATTGAAGATGAAGAAACTTTTATAGCCGGCATAAACTTAAAACAGTTCTTGTGTTTGCTGCTAAATAAAGACATACACTGTATATGTAAGACGCGAATCGTGTGTATTAGATAACCGCTGACCGCTAGGTAGTCCAGCCGCGATCGATCTCCTCGGCCGCGGACGAGGGATGGATTACGCTCAGAACCCAGTAAGATTTGAAATACTTGCAGTATAATGATTAAAATGTATCAAATAGAAGTTAATTTTTTTACTTAAAAACCCATATTTGTTTTATGTCTTATTATGCTTCAGATTGGGTATGACATTGCCTTTATTAATTAACAGAACGATTTATTAATTAACAATCTAACGTTTTATTCAATTTAAGAAGCATAAACCTTACATGTATATGTATTCAAAAATTAAAAACAATTCTATATGTTTGCGGCTAAGCAAACCCATATGTGTCAGACGAGAATCTTGTGTAGTAGATACCGCTGACCGCTAGGTAGTCCTGCCGCGATCGATATCCTCGGCCGCGGGCGGAAGATAGGTTACGTAATGGTATACACACACGCAGCTCAGATCCCAGATAGATTTTAATTGCATGCATTATAATAACTAAAATATAGTACATAAAAGTTTTTTTTAATCAGTAATTTGAGTTTTACTAGAAAAGAAATGGAATTTTTATTTTCTGTTTCGCGTTTTTAAAGGATTGTTCACTATGAGAACTTAACAAAAATGACTTATAGTCCTCAAATAAAAGCATGTATACTTAAAAAAAAACCTTATTCTTATGAATGAAGGCATCCCGTATAAACCGGTATACATTCTGTGGTAACTTTATGTCATTTATACGCACAAAGACTTTCGTTAACTTTGCAAAATTGCCGCAAATACTGGTCTACACGTAATACTGTTTGCCCTCATATTATGCAATACTCGATCACAAAAACAGATTTATGAGATTAATAAGATCACAAACAACATTTTTTACAGCGACGCCAATATCGAAAAATTTATCGTTTTAGAGTTATAAAGCAAAGACTTTTAAGGGATCTAGACCCATAATTAAAGGGGCTAGCCCCTTTTTTATGGTATCCAATGAAAGTCCTTAATATTTGGCACAACTTTTGTTCTATATGTGTTTAGGAAATATTTATTACTAAAAAGTTATGGAGCAAAGATGTAAGCAAAATTAAGCATTTTTTGAAACATAAATTTCAACGTGATTTTTTAAGATGTATACGTGGGTTAATCAAACATTTAAGACTGGGAGGACAACGTTCAAGATGTCTACATTAAAGATTTGTAAATTAAAACTACTTGCTACGGATCAACTCGGAGCCTTTGCAAGTACAAGAGACCCACTAAAAAAATATTCAAAGGGGAATAACTCAAAACCGGAAGTAGCGATTTCACCATGTTTTTGTGCTATAGTGAGCTATTGGCATTTCTAAAAGACCCTGAAAATTAGAATAAAATCGGGTGAAAAACAAGCGAGATATTAAGGTTTAAAGAAACGTCTAGAAGAAAAAGAAGAAGAAAAATAATAATGAAGAATTTCCAACAGAATCAGTACAAGGTCTTCCGTTGGAAACGGAAGACCTTAATTACTTTGCTTTGCTTTGAGAACTTCATTCTTTTTACGAAATCTGTTAAAATGGTTCTTTCGGCCAAGGACCAGTTGCTACTTCTTTCTCTTTTGAATGTGACAACCAATTTTATCATCGTAGGTAAAGTAACATGTGCAGACGAGATTTAAATACTTAACTTATTAACATCAATTGAATCTAAGCTGATTTATTTTTATTTATTTTCAAATTGTTTACAAAAATTTAACTGAAAATTACCTAACTAGCCGTTAAATATTTAACGGCAAGTTACGGCACTAACTTGCCGTTAATTTATCTAACATTCGTGCAACCCAATCCCGTTAATATAATTCATTATTAAAACTGCATTTAGACTTCAAAGCAGAATCACTTATGGTATTTTCACTCCAGGTACTACAACCGTATATGGCATGTTTATTACTGTTTTCAAATGTTTTAAATGTTTATCAAGTATTCATTTGCATGGAAATATGAATGTAAAATTTGTTTTGGGAGTTAAATTTGAACTGGAATATTTTTCTATAAAATAATAGAAATGGTATCCGTTATATTTTAAAATTTTCCGTGTTTATCATTTTATTTTGAACAGATATAGTTTATTCTTTATTCACAATTTATTTTTAAAAAAAGAAAGAACAGGTTACACTTACATTTGAAATTTGTGTTATCTAACAAGAAACACCTATAAGAAGTGTCATCGTTTAATGTTTTTTTCAGAAATAATACAAATTGCCACTTGATAATTAAAGGATACTGTATTTATTTATATGTAACCCAGTGTAAAATCTATTCCAAATGACAATTTGAGTGCAGTTCGCTTTAGGGATAGTAGCTTTACCCTGCAATAAGACTTCATAAATATTATAAATATTTAATTTTCAATGTAAAGCTAATATTTAAAAAATATCATTCAGAAGGAAAAAATGTGTTGTAATGCACTATTCAACACAAATATTTGAATTAAACATGAAGTTTGGAGATCAAATCTTTAATTTATATCAAATTAAGTAAAATGAATAAAAAAACAATAACTGGTGTGGTTGACATGAGAACAAAAGGATATATGTCTTGGTAACTTTTTTTAAGAAAGACAACTTTTAAGCATCATGTCCAAAAAATTTGAGGCAGAAATAATTCTTTCTACACTCCATGTTTATAAACGCATTGGCCAAGACATAATGACATTTTCTAATACTACCATGTTTCATGCTTGTATCTTTTTCAAAGTATAATTGTATATAATGTATATTCATTTTGTTTTTTAGGAGATAGAAGACATATGGTTCTTGAAAGAAAATATGTTTAGAAGTGGTGTGAAAATATATATAATTTTCCAAAAATTGCATTTTTTACAGCCAAAAATGATAAAATTGATCGTTACGCTGTATCATTATAAAAACATCTTTTTCAAAATAATTAAATAATTTGGTTATAAACTGTTTCTTTGTATTGAATAATTTTTTTGTGTCTCTAAATGTAAAAAAAAACTCACATTTTTATTGCAGGTTATTTCATGAAAATCAAACAAAAAATGTCGGAACTATGCTTAAAAGACTGACCCATATACTTTGTTACACACTTTATGGTTTTTGAAGCTTTCTGAGAAGAGGGACTGTTTCTCTTTCAGACTTGTTTCCCACGACTTGTCTTAATTCCTCGATCAAGGGGTGCGAGAGATCCTCCCGGAAAGGAAGAAAACTTAATATCTCCCTTTAACTCTTGGGGGACACCCCCCGGATGAAATCGTCTATGTGACTAAGATTCTACTTATGTAATTCATCTTTGGCTTTGCTGCCCCGCATACCATCAGATCGTCTCATCGCTCCCTTCCTTCTGGAGCTAGGTTACTTTCCTTGATATGAAGAATGGTTGTCTCGTGGAATAGATTAATTGACAACCCGTGCATGTGAAAGCAAATCCCGAATGCTGTTAAACGATGTCTCTTAAAAACTAAAAACTTGCAATTAAACGTTAGGTAAGAAAATCATAGTTTGCAATCGTATTTTTCTTCCGTCTTTGCCATATCATAAGTAATATTCATATTTTGTATTTTTGTACAAAATAAATAACTTTTGAAATACTTAAAAACATTTCTATGATCATGGCAGATTTGCATTATGGCTGATTTGTATTCGCAAATCATAAACTAATGAAAATATTATTTTCTATAATCTAGGTACATATTGTACAGACCCTGAAACGCACTACTACACCTAAAAAGCGTATGAGAAGCGTGCAACTTTCGTATCGTATTAGAAGCGTATCGTATCGTGCGAGAAACGTACCGTACCGTATAAGAAGCGCATCGTACCGTGGGAGAAACGCATCGTATCGTATGATAAACGCATCGTATCGTATGAGAAATGTATGGTATCGTATTAAAAACGTATTGTATCGTATTAAAAACGTATCGTATCGTACAAAGCGTACAAGAACCGTATGAAAAGCGTGGGAGAAACTAATAACTTTTTAATGAGATTTTACTTCCCTGTATGTAACGAATAACAAGTGTGCTGTCCCGGAGACAGTAGTTTAACCTTTATTGCGTAAAAGCAAGGTAAAAAGCTGAAAATATACAAAATACAATGACAGCAATGTGACATTAAAGTACAAATAAAATGATTTATGACATGAACAGTGTTCCATACTTTTTTAGAACAAATAGGGGTAGTGTGTAAATAATACAAATTTCCTAGAAATATCTCGCTAAATTATCTATAGATAACATTTCAATCACATACAAAAAATGGAAGAAAGAATTTATAAGTAAAACTTTCCTAAATTGCAATGATCAAAAGTTGACCTATCAATCACGTGTAGTACATGTGTATGAAAACATTTAACAGTTATTTTGCAGAAATAAGACACTATGCATACAAAGGGTTGAATCAGAAGATAGCCTACATTCATATATAAACATTTACACAATGCATAAGACAAATAAAAACATTTCACTTACACTGTGGTAGGCCACAATTGTCTCGGACTAAAAACACAGAAACATGGCTGACGAAAGTTCTTTACAAGGGCAATAACTCCAAACGAAATGAAAGGAAAGATAACTCTTAAAACACAAAAGCAACACAACAAGTATTCCGTGTGGTGGCCGGGTGATTAAATTCTACAGTTTAGTTTTTTTTTATAAATATCAAAATGTTAAATGAATTTGTCCACAGAATTTGCTTTACAGAAGTTTATTTTGAACTTGGACAAGCATGAGCTGAAATTTCCATTCTAACAATTAAAAAAAAAGCAAATATGAAAATGTCTTGATTTTCTTTCATTTTATTGTTTGTTTTTTTGTGGTTTATTTTTTCGACAAACCAACTTTTCAGGTTAAGTACATGTAAAATGTATTCAAGTTCCCGATTTTTACACCTTGCCGCGAGCACCTGTTTCACCTTACAATCCCGGCGGCGCGTGTGTATACTGCTGTGTAACGGCGTGTGTATACTGCTGTGTATATGTTGCATAATCTCTGTTGATCAAGACTGCTCTTTTTGGGACCAATTTAACGAAAATAATATATTTAGATACATATATTATACACTGAGAAGTAATAAATGCGCTGTAGATTACCAATTAGCGTGGATCTACTACCCCGTGAGATTAACATGCAGTGATGGTATATGTATATGTAAAAATACAAATTAATACTCTACGGCTATTTTATAAACTTTAAATAATTATAAAGAATCGCTGACAGTTCAATTAAACAATAAAATGCTTTCTTTGGTGATTAATGCGGGTACCGAGGTCATTGCAGAAAAATACATGCAAGAAATAGTAGAGAAAATGCCCGGCAGATGAAAATATACTGCGTTAAATCAGACTTAATTGTGTTTCTAAATGTCTTTCATTTCTTATTTAAAGTGTGGGGGTATTTCGTTGTTAGTAAGATGTTTATTTACCTTACAAAAAATAAATTCAGAAAGAGAGAGAGAGAGAGAGAGAGAGAGAGAGAGAGTACGTGGTACATGTTGTTTACATCGAATAAACCCTTAGTAGGAATGATTAGTTCAGCAATGGATAAACTCGGCTAGGATGTACAATGTAATTTAATTTGATATCATACAATGTAATGTTCCTTTTCCCGGCTCGGGTGACTTAACAGAAATCGTTTTTAAACAGACAGTACATGATTGTACATAGCACATTGCTCTTTATTCCTCTTTTTTTGTCAGAATTCTAATCTTGTAATGTTTGCGTTTTAATTCTAAAAGAAAATATAGATGCGGTTTTAAGACAAAACCCTACCAGAGTAAAGTAATACAGAGATTTTAATGTAGTTTTTAATTGTCTATCCCTTCCTCCTAAAAAGAAAAAAGTACTGAAATATAAAACTAATTACATGTAGTATTTGAAATCAAAATGCAGTTTTCGAGAAAATCGGCATTAAATGATTCGTTAAAAAAATTATTATTTTAAATGTAATATTTTCCTGCGCAGTATGGACTTATAGGTACATGTTTGCAAGTTTTAAATTTTCAAAAACGATAGCGGTAAATGTTTTATGTTGCCGTTTGCGCTAATTAAAGTCGACTAGGAAAGTAGTGATATTTAATAATAAAAGTATATAATTTGAACTGAGACATTTCCTGTGTGTTTGAATTAATTATTCTTGATAGACCTTTTTATTCACGGCCTTTACAGGTAAATAACATTTGGTGTAATTAGTCCGTCCCCGCAAACAGGGACGTTATCGGGCGAGTATTTGCCTATAATGCCATTGTTTAAATCGTTCCATATTTTATATTGTCAATAACGATATATTTATCTAAACTTGTGATATTCTAATAAACTAATGAAATACTTTATAATTATTGTGAATTAGATGTTTTAAAAACTAAATGACAAGCGATTGTTAAAATCATATTGCACAGTAACCGTACAGACTGTATGGAAAGCGTATAGAAAACGTATCGTATCGTACAAGAAACGTATCGTATCGTACAAAAAGCCTATCGTATCGTACAAGAAGCGTACCGTACCGTGCGAGAAACGTATCGTATCGTACAAACCGTATAGCGTGTGAGAAGCGTGCGAGAAACGTACAGCTGGTGTAGTAGTGCGTTTCAGAGTCTGTAATATTTAAATTTAATTCCAACATAACCCATGCTATCATGATACAGTCCCTGAAACGTTCTACTTTCCCACTTGAACGGTGAGCGAACGGTGAGCGCACGCTGAACGGAATTTGGTAAACGCTAATGAACGGTGAACGATGTGCGAACGCAGAACGCTTACGTAAACAAATAGGTAAGCGGTTACATTTTTGTTTTCATATTAATAAGTGGTATGAATACACCAGATAAAGAACTTTTATTTATTGTTTAAAGAAACATTAACATCATTATACCTCCCGCAAACAAAGTTTGGGGGGGGGGTATAGGAATCACTCAGTCTGTCCGTCCGTCTGTCTGTGCAAAATTCGTGTCCGGTCCATATCTTTCTTATTGAGAAACATTGGAAGTTCCTACTTCATACAAAGATTGCTTATGACCTGAGAGTGTGTCATGACCTTGACCCAAGGTCATTTGGGCAAGGTCAAGGTCACTGGCAGGAAAAGTACAAAATTCGTGTCCGGTCCATATCTTTCTTATGGAGAAACATTGGAAGTTCTTACTTCACACAAAGATTGCTTACGACCTGAGGGTGTGTCATGACCTTGACCCAAGGTCATTTGGTCAAGGTCACTGGCAGGAAAAGTACAAAATTCGTGTCCGGTCCATGTCTTTCTTATGGAGAAACATTGGAAGTTCTTACTTCACACAAAGATTGCTTACGACCTGAGGGTGTGTCATGACCTTGACCCAAGGTCATTTGGTCAAGGTCACTGGCAGGAAAAGTACAAAATTCGTGTCCGGTCCATATCTTTCTTATGGAGAAACATTGGAAGTTCTTACTTCACACAAAGATTGCTTATGACCTAAGGGTGTGTCATGACCTTGACCCAAGGTCATTCGTGCAAGATCAAGGTCACTGGCAGGAAAAGTACAAAATTCGTGTCTGGTCCATATCTTTCTTATGGAGAAACATTGGAAGTTCTTACTTCACTCAAAGATTGCTTATGACCTGAGGGTGTGTCATGACCTTGACCCAAGGTAATTCGTGCAAGGTCAAGGCAAGGTCATTGTTTAAAAAATGCTTTATTCCTGTCTTGTATTAATGGAAATGATTATAAGGTACAATTTGACACAAACCTTGCCTGTGTCTGGTCATATTAAATTAATTGTTAGATTATCATCCCCACCTGCCTATCTGGAAATTGCCTGCCCTGATGTATTTTATCTTTTTTTGTGGAAAAAAAATTTCGGAAAAAATCGGGCTCGGGATACCAAAAATTCAAAATATTTAATGGCTGCTTGACATGTAGATTATGGTTTGATTTCAGTCATGTTTGTTATCATAAGGATGCAAATGTCTTTATGAATTAACAGTTAAGTTGAAATAAAATGGAATTTAAATAATAGAAATTGGTTTGTGTACTCATATTAGCATGAACAATTTAAAAAAATTGAGCAGTTGTTATTGATAGGACATGAACGGTTAATGAGATAGCATCCATTATTTTCTATAATAGAAAAATACTTGAGTTATGATTTTTTTCTTTAGCGGGGGTATCAATCGTGAGCTTGCTCACAGTACCTCTAGTTTTTTCCTTATCATAAATTATGATAATCAAGTGAGTTTACCGGTAATCGGCCGATTCGTTCGGCTAGAAATGTAAACGTGATTCGGCAAATAAAAATCACTTACAAGTAACTCTCGATGGCTCGAACTTCGATCGCTCGAAGTTCTTAATCGCTCGAAGTGAGTCTAGGGTCTCGATTTTTTTCCTATATAACTAAGCAAATTTACTCTTGATTTCTCAAACTCTTGATCTCTCGAAACCCTTGATCCCTCGAAGTCAAACTGCAGTCCCGTTATTTATAGTTTTTTTACTCTCGATACCTCGAAGTGGCTGTGTATATCCAAGCGTTACCTAATTAACACCTACTTGGTCTTTTAAATGGCTCCAGGCGTTAGACGCGGGACCCGTGTCACGGGTTGTTTATTCAGGCGACACTTGTCCTGCCAGGTGATAATTGTTTGATGATTTACCATACCAGTACCTAATCTATAAGTAACACCGACCGTTTTACGATAATTTGAAGGCGCAGTGAAAATGATAAATTAATTGAGACGGAACGATAATTTTGAGCCATGGTAAAAATTTTAGAATTATAAAACTGTAGAAATTGTGCTTATCAGCATCATTGTCATTTTAATGATTATTGCTGAACAAGTTCTTACAGCTGGTGAAGGACCCGTAAAGTGGGAACAATGGTTGATAATCAATTATCTAATTTACGACATGTCGTCTCGCAGTCCAGTAGCACTGAGCAATCTGATCACAATATGATGCATAAAATAAATAATTACAATGTATCATGAATTTATTCAATATTTGTTTCTATTTAGTTTTTAAAACATCCAGGTCTGTATATTTAACTGAAAAGAAAACATTGTTTAAGCATGTGCCTTAAGGTAAGCACTTAATAAATGGCTTAATCATAACATCCGGTAAGACTAATTTTAAAACCCGTCGGTCAACCCGGAAAACTCCGAACTCTTGAAAACTTATTCACGATCGAAGTTTTTCCTCGGTCCCATGGACTTCGAGTTATCGAGAGTTACTTGTAGTAAAAACATCACATTTATTGATAAATCATTTGAATTTGGATTTATTGATAATCTATAAATTCACACGCATTTTTAGTTAGCTTTATTTGATCTGTTCAGTTTATTGGCAGGCATGGATTTTGTGATCAGACATCGAAGGAATTATGTGAATCGTGAAACGCCCATTTCTTATTTATAATGTTGTCTATTTATATCTGTTTTGAATCGTTCGTCGATTGCTCAAGAATGTAAACTTAAATTCTACGGATTAAATTCTAATTTAAAAAATGATGTAAAATATAAGTTTCTTTCTACCTTTTCGCACGCGATCTATCCTCATTTTCTTGCGACTAGCAAATGCCGATGTTCCGAATGAAATTGAAGGAAAACAGACCGAACGATAAGTTAACGCTGAACGCACGGTGAGCGCAAGGTGAACGCTGAGCGCGAACGAAGCGGAGCGGAGAGCGCAAGTAAGCGCGCGGTGAACGCACGAAAAAATGAGAAAGTAGAACGTTTCAGGGACTGTATAATACATCATTTACAAATAATATAATAAGCAAACTTGTTAAATATATGCATACATTCTGTTTCTATATGCACTAATTTTTCAAAACACCCCAAGAATACATCTTATTATACTGTACAGTTATACATGTAATTATGTTATGAATTTACTTCTCACATCCCAATACACATTCCTTGTTACAACAAAAGTCCAATAAACAATATCAAGAAGTGAATTTCTGTTCAATACATCGTATGATGATAATTCTCAATGTGTTGAGATGTTTTATTTATGTATTCTTTGTTTACAATTACCAATTCATTGTCGAAAATATCGGCGAGAAATCATCCCGAATTTCTTCGACGGCATTGTCGGTCAGTTGTTTTATCCCATGTACATATTAATGCATTGTTGATTTTGTTTTTTCCAGTCACACATTCCAATGATTGATTTGTTATACAAATGATACATGTCAGTCTCTTGTTACAGCGCTTTTATTCGCGTGATTCAATTCTCTATTGTAAACTGCTTTGCTCGAACTATGGCGGGTATATGCATGTTGAGATCATGACGTCAGAAATATCGATCCCTATGTCAATAAATAACGAGCGCAGCTGTTTGCACAGTCAGTTAGATTCTGCATTTGTGCAGATATGCCAAGGCAGGCAAGGTCTGCCCCTGACTCCCAGTTCTGGAAATGGCAATGAATGATTAATAAATATATTTATTGTTAATTGTGATTAGCTGATGACACATTTGTGTCGATAAGTTTATTATACATAAGTTTAAGCAATATATAACGTGTGAGGTTTGTAGGAAAGGACTCCCGCACGGTCTTGCGGGATATAGAACTTTGTTATTTCGTAAGGGTTTTGATGCATATGATTATTCATGATATTTGTATCACCATCCCATCAAGTTTGGGAATTTATTAAATGGTTTTATATGTACACTCCCTGAGTCTTGGGATTAGCATTATTTAATAAATTGGAAATATCTTTTATTTAAATCCTGGCTTTGAGTTTTCTTTGAAGCCAATGCACAGATTGTGGGACCCACAAATTGCGAATAACATCCCGGGTTAATAAGATAAAACCCAACATTGGTGTTATATAATTTATATAAGCGGGATATCCAGCAAAGCTGCAACATTGTTGGCAGAAGTGGGATACTAAAAAAACGCAACATTGTTGTCAGAAGTGGGATGTTGTCAGAAGTGGGATACTAAAAAAACGCAACATTGTTGTCACAAGTGGGATACTAAAAATCGGAACAATTTTGTCAGAAGTGGTATGAACTGCATGGATGATGATGAGCTGGATGGTGATAAGCCGCTCGAGGAGTATGATATTTGGTGTTTCCTGGTAGAGGTGTGAGTCGGTGCTGGATCATAATTTGGATTGCTTGGGACCTCAGTGCGTGGTGAAACGTCCTTTGTAGCTATTGAAGGGGGACTGTCAGCTGGAAGAATGATGATGACAGCCTGTGTTGTCTCTTCCCCCTGTAGTTGGACCTCCTCTGGTGGTGAGCAAGCTTTCTCTGTGACCTGTTTGGTAAGAGGCTTGGCGTTGCAACCAGCGTCTCCTTCACTCCCAGGATTGTTGGCTAAGGAGATTTTTTTTCATGTTGTATACGGTAGAGGGTGGTTCCATGCATATGGTTCTCTTAGTACTCTGAGTCTTTGGGTACACATCTACCTTTATTTCCTGCATGTATGGTTACACGTGTTGTCCTCGAGATTTCTGGAAGTTAAGGAATTCTTTCTTCTCTTCCTCTGTATACGTGCCTGTCACCCTCTTCACTACGCTAATTTTGTGATTCTTGCAAGAGTGCTTATGGTCTCTCCTATTTATGTTTTATGGATTTTTTCGATGGTTGACAGTTTGTTTCTGTCATTTTTCATGTCGTATCTCGTAGGATTCTAAACACATGAAGCCAAATCCCGAATGTGCAGAGGTTATATGCCTCTCACAATGCATCAACTGGGTGGAGGCTCTTTGTTCCGTGCATAGTAGACATTGGTATCGGTGAACCTAGTGGATGAAATTATTAAGTTAAGAACAATTTAATTTATGTTGAATTTTGCAAATGTTAACTGTTTTATTGGGATTTGGATTGCATGAACCATTTGGGTTTGTCAGTGCCCTCATATGGTTTAAATCTATTGTGGTGGATTGTATCCCCCTTGTGTTTTCCATGTTTTCCCGCTCTATCCATGTGCGGAACATCATTTATTTTCTCCAACACTAGGTAGGGTCCGTGTCATTGGAAGTTTACGGACATAGCAAGACGATCGTATAACTTGATAGAGAAAAACATTGAATCTGTGTGTAACGAAGATTGTAATACAGCTTTTGACAAATCAGGAGGAACAGCTAAGGATTGATCGATCCAGGAGTTGAACTACTCTGCAAGAAAAATGAAGCAATGGTGATGTGATAAATTATATGCTAATTATTACCTGAGATTCTATTTGTTTATGTATCTATTGATAAGTTAAAAACAAGCATAATTAACTTTTTCTAAGTTAGGTAAGAAATTCACTTGAGATCAGATGGTTGATTCCATTCAAGGACGAATGCTTTAAATTTCAAGGGAGAAGGCTGTGTTACGAAATTTATTTCTCACATTTTTGAGATGGTTGACGGTTTGTTATTGTCATTTTTTCATCCCAATACACATTCCCTGTTGCAACTAAAGTCCAATAAACAATTTCAAGAAGTGAATTTCTGTTTAATGCATCGTATGATGATAATTCTCAATGTATTGAGATGTTTTATTCATGTATTCTTTGTTTACAATAACTCATATGGTTTAAATCTATTGTGGTGGATTGTATCCCCCTTGTGTTTTCCATGTTTTCCCGCTCTATCCATGTGCAGAACATCATTTATTTTCTCCAACACTATGTAGGGTCCGTGTCATTGGAAGTTTACGGACATAGCTAGACGATCGTATAAGTTGATAGAAAAAAAACATTGAATCTGTGTGTAACGAAGATTGTAATACAGCTTTTGACAAATCAGGAGGAACAGCTAAGGATTGATCGATCCAGGAGTTGAACTACTCTGCAAGAAAAATGAAGCAATGGTGATGTGATAAATTATATGCTTATTATTACCTGAGATTCTATTTGTTTATGTATCCATTGATAAGTTAAAAACAAGCATAATTAACTTTTTCTAAGTTAGGTAAGAAATTCACTTGATATCAGATGGTTGATTCCATTCAAGGACGAATGCTTTAAATTTCAAGGGAGAAGGCTGTGTTACGAAATTTATTTCTCACATTTTTGAGATGGTTGACGGTTTGTTATTGTCATTTTTTCATCCCAATACACATTCCCTGTTGCAACTAAAGTCCAATAAACAATTTCAAGAAGTGAATTTCTGTTTAATGCATCGTATGATGATAATTCTCAATGTATTGAGATGTTTTATTCATGTATTCTTTGTTTACAATAACCAATTCATTGTCGACAATATCAACGAGAATTCATCCTGAATTTCTTCGACGGCATTGTCGGGCAGTTGTTTCTTCTCATGTCCATCGTAATGCATTGTTGATTTTTTGTTTTCCAGTCACAAATTCTAATGATTGATTTGTTATACGAATGATACATGTCAGTTTTTTGTTCAACGGTTTTATTCGCGTGATTCAATTCTCTATTGTAAACTGCTTTGCTCGAACTTTGGCGGGTATTTGCATGTTGAAATCATGACGACACAAATATCTATCCCTAAGCCATAAATAACGAGCTCAGCTGTTTGAACTGTCAGTTGGGTTCTGCACTTGTAGAGATCTGCCGCGGCAGAGCAAGGTCTGCCCCTGCCTCCCAGTTCTAGATCTGGGAATGGCAATGATTAATTATATTTATAGTTAATTGGGATTAGCTGATGAAACATTTTTGTTAAATCGATAAGTTTCTTATACATGAATTTATGCAATATATTAAGTGGGAGGATTGTAGGAACGGAACTCCCGCACGGTTTTGCGGAATTTATAACTTTGATATTTCGTAAAGGTTTTGATGCATATGATTATTCATGATATTTGTATTACCATCCCATCAAGTTTAGGAATCCATTAAATAGTTTTATATAAACACCCCAGAGTCTTGGGATTAGCATTACTCAATAAATTGGAAAAATCTTTATTTTATTTCAATCCTGACTTTGAGTTTTCTTTGATAACAATGCACAGATTTGGGAGACCCACAAGTTGGGAATAATATCCCGGGTTAAAAAGATAAAACCCAACATTGGTGTTATATAATCTATATAAGCGGGATACCCAGCAAAGCCGCATCATGGTTGTCAGAAGTGGGATACTAAAAAAACGCGACAATAATATCAGTATTACTCGAGCATTGAATAACAAGACACTATTAA
Source organism: Magallana ariakensis (assembly GCA_020458035.1). Classification (NCBI taxonomy): domain Eukaryota; kingdom Metazoa; phylum Mollusca; class Bivalvia; order Ostreida; family Ostreidae; genus Magallana; species Magallana ariakensis. The sequence continues at coordinate 46,067,635 of CM035816.1, forward strand.
GCAAAAACAGAAGTTTTATTGTAAATATTATACTAATACTCTTCCTTTTTTCTGTCGACCCATTTTAAGTCGTACTACATGTATTATTTTTACTAGGGGATTTCTTTTTGTGCACTTCTTGTCTATCTAACCATGTTGGAGGATTTTCTCCTTTGTAAGGTACCAGTTTATTCACTTGCACTCCTCTAGACTTTTGTTCTGGTTTTCCTTGTATTCTATATGATATTTCATCATTGTTGCAGTGACTAAAAAGGGCCCTTGGCACTTTACTCTTACTTCTTGGAATTACATTGGCTAGACTGATTGTAGAACCATACATCAGTTCTCTCATTCCATTCGACTGTGGATAATAAGGAGATGCTTTAGCTTCCGACTATGCTTAACAAGGAACTTGCTTCTGAAGGAGGTTGGCAACTGAAATACTAGTTGAAATACTAGTAATGTTAATCATCCAAAAACCATTTTGATATAAAGATGGGGACCTAAAATGTTCATTTGTTTTATTTGTGACCCATGTCACATGCCATTTTTGGGAAATATATGACCCCAAACAGAAATGATAATTTTCCGGAGATTTTTGCTAAAATTTGGCATGGAAATGAATTATTTGAAGAATCAAACAAATATTTAAAGGGACATGGTCACGATTTTAGTCAATTTTTTTTTTCTGTTTTGCTTTAGCAATGCATTTCTAATGATCAAATGAAATTTGAGAGTCAGTCTTTAAGTTATAAGCAAGATACAGAGCTTACAATTGGGTATATTCCACTAATGCATTTTCCATAGGCGGTAATGTTAACTTTCGGGCTCATAGCTCCGGCCCTAATTTTCGTTCAGCAACGAGGGGCCTCTTGAATAAAAACTCATCAAATTGTCTCTCTCCTGTTAAAATTTCATGGTGTGAAGTCAGATTTGTTTTCCGGCAAAATGCGTCTGTATTGAAAAACTCTGAAAATGAAAGTAAAAGTAGGGCATTTCACAGTTTTGGAAAGGGTCTACATCCTTTTTGATATCATCGACAGTTGTTTCTTCAATAAAAATGGAAGTCGTAAAAATGCTTACCTTGTCATTGGAAATCTAAAAAACTATTTTGTTAAAAACCATTCTGATTGCACACACAAGTACTCTGAAGTTGACATTAAAAAGATGCTTGAATTTCTGATAGACAACATCTATGTAGTTTTTGGAAATCAAGTCTTCCAACAATCTGTTGGAATTCCCATGGGTACCAATTGTGCCCCATTGTTAGCAGACCTATTTTTGTATTCTTATGAAGCAGAATCTATTCAAAAACTTGTACAGGAAAAAAATAAATCACTCGCTGTGGCCTTCAACTCAACATTTAGGTATATCGACGACGTATTATCAATTAACAATTGTTATTTCCATACTTACGTCGACTCGATATATCCCAGTGAACTTGAAATAAAAGATACCACAGAGTCAGCGTCATCTGTTTCATATTTGGATATTTTACTGGAAATGGACATTGATGGTAACCTAACAACAAAACTTTATGATAAACGCGATGACTTCAATTTTTCTATAGTCAACTTTCCTTACTTATGTAGCAATATACCTTCATCACCTGCATGTGGTGTTTTTGTCTCTCAGTTAATTCGATACGCAAGGGCATGCTCTTTGTATGAACAGTTTCTAAGACGAGGCAAGCTACCGACAAACAAGTTGATAAAACAGGACTATCAACAGTCTCGTTTAAAGTCATCTTTTCGTAAGTTCTATGGTCGATACGACGACCTTGTCAGCAAATACAATCTTCCTCTGAGTCGCATGCTGACTGACGTTTTTCATACTAATTGTTAGACCATAATTAATTACCTAATTGTCTACGGACTTTTGCGGTTTTTATTTTCCCGATTACGACAAAGAGCACACGGCGGGTGTGACCGGTCAGCAGAGGACGCTCACTCCTCCTAGGCACCTGATCCTACCTCTATCTTGGAGGTCCGTGTTGCTCTGCTTTGAATTTGTATTTCGTTTTATGGATTTTTGAGATGGTTGACGGTTTGTTATTGTCATTTTTTCATCAAACAATTTCAATTCTTTCCTTCAAATGATAATTTAATTTTGACACTTGCTTTTAAAATTGCAAATCTTTTTTTCTGACATGTGTCAAGCATTCTGATTTAAAATGTCCCAATAAATGTATATACACTCTGCAAGAATAGGAACTATTTTGCTTAAAGGCACTACTTTGTTGTCCTACCGATTACCCAATAACGCAATTGTATGTAAAACAAAAACTTTACACAGAGTAATGGAAACAGAAAAAGCAACTTATATTCATAAAATATAATAACAATCAATCAATTTGTCCAAGTTTTAGAAAAAAGAGTGGAGCCATTTTGAAAATATTCCGCCCGAATTTCCTCTAAACGCTCTTCTCTACAAAATGTTTATCATTCTCTACAACTGCTCTAAATTTGTCTTCAGTTACAGTTAAATAAAAAAACATGGAAAATGAACACTATACCATATTTCATGAACTATATATCACCTGAACAAATATCATTTGTAGCATAAAAAAATTAACATGGTTAATGTTTCATAATGTCCTTATAATGCCGTCCATTGCCACACAATGAAATATAAGAAATTTGATTAGGTATTACATATTTTTCAACATAAAGAATAATGAAAATGAAAAAAAAACCATGTTATTTTCATTAAATATAAAACAATTCATCAATGTGTACAGATTTCAGAAAAAAGAGTGGAGACAGTTTGAAAATATTCAGCCCGAATTTCCTCTGAACAACTTTTCTTTGCAAAATTTTCATGTTACAATTTACAGACTACTAATTTCAATCACATTTCTAAATTATACACTTATGTATTGAACATTACCATGGTTTAAATTTTATGAAATGTTTTACCTGAACTTTCATTTCAAGCAATATAACAACTATTTGAATAAATTAGTATGACTGGGAATTAAAGCCTGAACAACTGGCTTGTTTCGTGGATAAGTGTCTTCAAAATCATGAACTGTGTTACAATTTTTTTTTCATAATTCCAAAAAACAATAATGCATGAACAAGTACAGGAACAGCATAATTTCTTTCATTATGGCCAAGGAACACCACACTGTCATTGCTAGACAAAAAATCCAAACAGCTTGTAAGACCTGTAGTAATGTTCACTGCTTTCAGTTCTTTGTCATTGTGGTACATTTTCTTGTCCTCTGTCTTAATTCCAGTTATTTCTCTTACTTTTGGATGAACTGGAATTTGGTTGAAGTGGTTTTCTCCATTGATGGCAGCAATATGAAGTATACCTTAACATTGCTGCGTAGAGCACAGGGCGAAAAACAATCTTTAAGCAAGTCCTTAAAGGTGACTTAAAGGTGGCTTAAAGGATATCCAATCTTTAAGCCACCTTTAAGTCACCTTTAAGCTGAGCTTATAGGTCCTTAATGTCCAAACTTCTTTAAGTCACCTTTAAGCCATCTTTAAGCCACCTTTAAGCATCTTTAAGTGGCATTTACGCTCCCTTTAAGTTGTCTTTACACCATCTTTAAGTTCCCTTTAAGTCAGGTTTGATCAAGCTAAACAGATTCATCTTGAAACATATATTAAATGCAAAAGCTCTTTTATAGGGATGGGAGGGGGTGATCCGAGTGATGATATAATTTCCAAGGAAGGGGGGTGTTCCAGGCGGTTTTAATTGTCGCTCCATTAAACACAGATCGCTATCATCAACACCGCTCCAATGGACACAGATTGCCGTTATAAAATACTTTATAATTTTTTTGTTTTTGTTTCAAAATTATTGTAGGGGTGAGCGCAGTCTCTGTATCTAAATCTGCGCATGAAATTATATTAAAGTTTCCTATTATAAATTAATCGGTGAAATCTCTCTCTCTCTCTCTCTCTCTCTCTCTCTCTCTCTCTCTCTTAGTTCATCGGTTATTAAAAAAAATAAAAAAAATGAACCAATAATGCATGATTTGATTTAATCGGTTTAAGATATGTATTTTTTTTTTCAATTTTAATTATTTCTAGGTCTAATTCTATATATGCTAGATACATGTTAAAGATGAAAAGACTCTCAACTGCCTTGGTTATATCGGGCGGGATATTACCGCTTTGTTTGTCTAGACATAGTTTTGTTCGTTTGTGTATATCTAATTAGAGTCTATTGTTTGTCCAAGTTAAGAAAACCCCTGGAACTAACACAGAATATACAAGATATACACAACAGGTGTGTAGTGTGCCCAGGTGCACGTCAGGGTTTCTAAAGGCGTTGAAATCTTAGAATGTACGTGTATACGATAAGTCTAGTGAATGAAAGTTTAATTACATTTGTAATTCATTTTCAAAGTATTATTTCCTAGCTGTGGGTTTTAAAAATGTTACGTCTACAAATTAAAGATACATGTATGTAAGCGTAAAATCTAGAGGCTAATTAATTACTGTACCGGTGATCATAAATGGGGGTTACTTATTTAAATATATGTATAAGGGTAAATATGTCACATACCCGGCCTGGTACATCATACAATTGTATGTACAAGTATATGCATACATCATTTGCAATTGCCACATGCAGTAAATACGTCACCGGTAATTGGTAATATTGTTTGTTATAGAATTGATAGTTTAAAAATCATGTATACAATTAAACATTTAAACATATATCATTTCATTTGTTATTCTAGATCTGTTGTAAATGTATAATAATCAATATTATTAAAATTATACATACTAGAACGGCGCCGTGATCATGAAAACCGGGAAATTGCATAGAACTAATACCCTAGCTAATAGTTTCAATGCATTTAATAAAAGAAATAGTTTCATCTTCTTCCTAGCACTTAATTTTATTTAGCTATGAATTAGATGTACATGGCCTATATCTACTTGGTTTAAATTTATTAACTAAGTACTAGTAAGCCTAACGGTTTCCATTTAGGTATAATATATTTTTTTCACTGAAGACCAAGTTTCGTATTTCATTCTAAATACATGCATGCATTTAATTTATAAATTAGATATAATTGATTGTTACAAACTGAATGGAAGTCAAAATATTTTCAAGTAAAAAATACACACTCAATACATTGATTCAACAGCCACTAATTTATATGATATAAAACCTCCTTAAATATATAAGTTGCCGTGGCGCAGAGGGAGTGAGGTGTTGCTGGTAAACGAATGGTCCCGGGTTCAATCCTCGTCTTGGGCGTTTTGAATTTTTTTTTCATTTCATTTTCTTGAACAAAAACCGTTTTAAATACCTTTTCTATCATAAGTTATTACATTTTGTTGGTAAATTAAGCACAATATTGAATTAAAAGATTTTTTAATGGCTTAAAGGTGGCTTAAAGGTAGCTTAAAGGTGGTTTAAAGAAGTTTGGACATTAAGGACCTATAAGTTGTCCTTAAAGGTAGCCTAAAGGTGGCTTAAAGATAGTCTTTACGCTGCCTTTAAGCCATCTTTACGCTTTCTTTAAGCCACCTTTAAGCAACACATATAGCTTAAAGGTGGCTTAAAGATCGTCTTTAAGCTACCTTTAAGCACCTTTAAGTTATCTTTAAGGAGAACTTAAAGATGGTCATTCATCCTGTGGAGGGTACGGAACAGTCGTGATTTTTGTGCCGGATTTTAATAGCGGATATTGAGCATTCGTGATTTTCGTGCCATTTTTTATTATTGATGACAATGTCTCAACAGATTTTGTATTAATAGGTAATGTTTTTGCTGTATATTTTAGCATGTCTTTTATATGTTTTGTGTTGGTGCCAAGTAGAATATTTTATAGAATTAAAGAATATTTCCGTCCGCATGTCCAATACTACAATAACCATTTTAAAACCTGAAAATCGTCGGCCGATAACAGTTGTGTCCATATGAGTTATCCAGCAAAATTAAACATTTGCACACATATTGCGATTCACACAACCTTTCACTACCTTTGTTAACTATGCAATGACAGCTTCATGTAAATCTAATGACATGAAGGTAGTCTTTCACAGCTTCGCGCGTGACAACGCGAAAGAGGTATAGCGCCTTTTCCCATTATTTCGCCTACACCTATGTTTAGACGGAAAATACCTGTTACTGAAAATAGCTTCAGGTACCTAGCTGTCGCACTATGATTTTGAAAACCTAGATACATGTAGTAACAAAATACTGGTTTTATAATGGTGTCTGTAACAACTGATTTTTCATAAATTCAGGAAACTGAATAATGTTAGTTGATATTCTGAACCGTGATAAGTTAAAAAAAAATGCAATGGATCTAAGTGTAAATATACATGTAGTACATGCATAGTGTTAATGAAGAGATCTGTTTATATTGGGGGTGCTCATACTCAGACTGAATTAAACAAGATCATTAAAAAAAAAATCTAAGATTAGATACATGTTCCCTATATCTCTATTCTTTTCATGTTTCAATTAATGAAAAAAATATTTACTACTTGGTGGATTCGATCCAGCGACCACAAAATCAAAAAGACCTCCGCGTTACCACTAGGCCACGCATCTAACATTTTCTGAAGATGTGTTTTTATTATATATGGATATATAGATGTTTGTATTAGAAAAGACGCTAATTGAAATTTTTGTCTAATTTTCAGTACGAAGACCACGTTAAACCAAAACTAATTCAATGTAAATGTGCACTACAATACCTGTAGAACATAATTTTAATCGGATTTCTTTCGTTTAGAGTGGTTCAAATTGTCAAACATCCAATTTTTTATCGTATACTAACTACTTTTCTATATATCCCTAACAAAACCGAAATATTTTAATGATGTCGTGAAAAATAATTAAGACTCTTCCAGCATGGTAATTGTGTTATTTGCGTTTCTTTGAATATATTTAAACTAAATATTGTATAATATTGAAAATGTCTGATGTTTGTAAAAGTGCTATATTTTAGGCCAAATCGTATATTAAGTGCGCTATACCTCTTTCGTGTCTGGAGATGAACAAAGCGGCGAAACTTGCCATTGTCGGCTTCTACAAAGCGATGGCCTCTTCGATTCTGTACTGGTCAAACTACACAGCTGGAACGTCCAAATTAATTAGAAAATCAGAAGTTGCTGTTAAGTCGGAACATGTTTTAAAGTTTGTGTTTGACAAATTGTACACGCCTCTATGCATGATCGGAGCTAGCAGGTTACGGTAAGTTCATCATATGTCAACGTGGTTTTTTTTTTCAACCCCATTAACATTTTACATAGATGTAACAGCACATATGGAATCAAATGTATTAGGACTATCACTTATCCGTATTTACTCAGTATAAACATGATAAATACCTAATGCTCCTGACCAATCGCCACCCGAATTTCTTAATCACTTGCCATGTTGAGAGTCATACATAATAGATATTGTAATATTTAATGTCAAAAAGCATGTTCATTTTATCAGATATTTAGATAAGAAATATAATCATGTTTATATTTTATAATTGTCTGTTATTATCTGGGCCTTGTACGTGGTTTAAAGTTGAGCACACTTGTATTATATATATAATTATATATATACAAAAGGATCTGAAACTTTAAGTAAGAAATTCCATGTCAAAGTTTTGTTTTCTATATATTTATGTCAATGTATTTTGTAAGTTATTGTATAACTTTCTAGTGTACATTGACATAAAACATCACTAGAGCAATAACTAGACCAGTTAATGACACTGATCGATACTTCCTGTACCAAAAGTTGACACAAATAGGAAGGTTTTCAGGTAAAATATGAAACCATTATCTTTAAATGTTGACAGTTTAATTTTACCGTTTAAGGTTATTGTTGTTTCTTTTTTATAGTATTACCAAAATTATATTATATTTAATTGTTTTGGTTATGTTTCATTATCCCAAATTATTTTGATATATACATTGGATCTCCTTTTGAGTCGCAACTAACAATTGTTCAAACTCTTTTCTTGCACCACTAAACAAAATTGGCCAAATTTTATTAGAACCTACATTTTTTGCAATTTGTAGCATCCCCTCTAAGTCATAAGGAAGCATTTATCGCCAACAGTTTGCTAAGATAGGAATGAAATGTCGAATTTTCACACAGACATGATCATCCCCAACATCCAAACCCATCCTTGCATATTCAAGATTTTCTGTTTGAATTCTGAAAAGCTTAACTGAAAAAAAAATGTTGATTCCTATTTTTATTTACTGTGCCAATTCTCTTTTAATTATGATTTCTTTGGGTTATTTGGAATGTGGAGCTGAAACTTGGTATATTCAATGTTTTCAGAAGTTCTAAAATTAAGAATTTTATGTTGTTTCATTTTTGTATACTGTGCAAATGCCTCTTCAACTTTTCCATTTGTTTTTGTATACATACCTTCAAGCACACTGTGCAACAATCTAGGTGTCATTATGTACTCCTTTGAAAATTCATCATAAACTTCCTTTTCTTTATCTGAAATGCTTAATCTGTGCTTATAATAATTCTTGCTCTCCTTGTCTTTTTTCGATAAAATGTATTCTAAGGCTCTCCTTCCAAATGTTGAAAAAAGTGTCTTCTTCAAGCTGAAATTCTCTTCCAAATTCCATAAACTTATGTGCACTTGCAGTGAAACCTGTTTCAATGAGAATGAACTGTGGAGATGTAACTTGCCGCTTCTCTTCATCTCTTGTTTCAATGCTATTCAAGTCAACGTATTGAACTGCGAGGTCACCATTTTCTCGACATTTCAAAACATAGTAAATAGATGATGATGATGACTTCCCCAAACCCTCAAGTCCGTTTAGATAGATCGAGGAGTTTTTTTTATATCTACTGTAGGTGCTAGCTTGTAGCCTCATATCATTACCAGGAACATCATGAGTAATCTCAGTTGCATCTAACACAATACGACACGAACTGAAATCGCCAAAACTTGCTGGCATTGACCCTTTGTGTTTCTGCAAAGATGGAATGTTGCGCTCTACAAGACCTTCAAACAGCACTTTCACTTTCTTGATTGCACATATCTGTGATGTTACTATATTATTTAGTATTTACTGATGTCGAACTTGTATTGAACCCCTCGGCAAGATCTAAAAGTGGGGTGTTCATGGTAAGTTTTATAAGGGTCATTAACAGTTAATCACTTTGAGAAATAAATGAGGGAGTCCATCCATTAATATAATTTATGGTGAATCTTCTAATCAATGCATCGATGGCTTTAAACATGTCTTGTTTCTGTATTATAACATAATAGTAACCTTTATGCCGTGTTTACTTTTGTATCATAATAATATTTAGAGAGTTATTAATGAAAATATCATATATAAAATTCAACAATATTCTTTTATATGAAATGAATAAAAAAATCTTACATTTGTATGTAAAACAAAAACTTTAATGATTTCAATAAAAAAAGAAACTGTCCAGCAGTTTCATTTGGAAACACATTTTCACTTTCAGCTTCCAATTGATCATATATCCTTGGTTGATGAAAAAAGTGGATTTAAAGCTGTCCAGCAGTCGATCCATTTTCTTAATAAACACTAAAAAATAAAATAATAAACCACAAAGCATATTGTTCTAAAGCACACTATAGCAAATATTAACTATAAAAACAATTGTAAAGACCTTGTAAATTGTAAGAGCTTGTGTCCTAACCATATGTAATGTATCATATATATACAATAAAATATGTTCAAATAAAATCAATAAAACCGATTACAATTTGAGAAATAATATAGTGATAAAATTTATCATACAATTAACATACCTTCCTTTCATCTCCTATTATGTCCTCTAATGTTAAGGTTCTTTTCAAAGACATTGCCTGAATCTGGTTTGTAAGTTCCCTAACTTATAGCTTTAGGTTCTAAATAAATGAATTTAAAGTCAGACACAGAAAATACAATAATTCTTGAATAATTCATTTTGTTAAAAAAAAAAAAAGAAACCAAACTTTGTGTTCCTTAATCATTCGCTCAAATGTAAGTTGGTATGATTGGTCATGGGAGTGTTTTGGGAGATGCATTTAAAACAATAGTTACCTCGATATTTTATTTGGATGAGAAAATGACAATAACAAACCGTCAACCATCTCAAAAAACCAGAAAACGAAATACAAATTCAAAGCAGAGCAACACGGACCTCCAAGAAGATAGAGGTAGGATCAGGTGCCATAGAGGAGTGAGCATCCTCTGCTGACCGGTCACACCCGCCGTGTGCTCTTTGTCGTAATAAGGGGGGGGGGGCCGAAAAGTCCGTAGACAATCAGGTGATTAATTATGGTCTAACAATTAGTATGAAAAACGTCAGTCAGCATGCGACCCAGTGGAAGATTGTATTTGCTGACAAGGCCGTTGTATCGACCATAGAGCTTACGAAAAGATGACTTTAAACGAGACTCCTCGAAATCAAAAACGGGGCTTCATGAAAAAAGGGTAGGACCGTCCTTGAAATGGCAAATAACCCTTAATAGTTACAATTAAACACAAAGCATATAGTCATGACCTCTGTTTACTTTGTTTATCTCCGGAAGTTATACACCGGAAGAAGGGTTGCGCGAGACTGTGTTAGCCTATTACTTTAAAAAAAATATTCTAATGCCTTTGCCTTGAGATAAGAACTTTTATACAGCTACATAATGGTTAAAATCACAATTTCTTTACATATATAATAATTTCAATCGGAAGTACACTTTAACTACTAAGAGTAAGTTTATTCATTCCTTGCTACTTAATAAATCAACAAAACTAAATATCCTATTTAACATGTTTATTGCATGTAATGTTTTTGCATAAGCATAACATTAACATGAAGCTGACATATACTATCATATGGCGATCATTCCCTTAAAAGGAATACTTGTTTTCCTATGTTTTTAGGTTTACAACACATATGCTTAATGGTTAAAAGTTAAAACTTCCATATTCTGAAAAATCAATATTGTAAATACCATGAATATGATGAAGTGCAATGCATTTCACTCAGTATCACAAATCAGATATCTCAAAGTTTATTTTAGGTCTCATCGAGTTGGTTTTTAAAAGGGTTATCGATTTTTACCTATATTTTGATTGATAAAAATCTTGACATCTCCTGAAAAATAATGAAAAGCGACTGTCAAATCTTACATGTACTTACTGAAACAATCACAGAAATTAAAACAGAAATCAAAGCTGTCATTGTATGAAGTCACTAAAGGTGCTAAAGACCAGGCTATTACAACACTAGAACAAGTTCGGCTAAAACGAAAAGTTCTGAAAGAGAAAAGAGAAAACAAAATTTAAACTTGAAATCTTTGGATTTGGAAACAGCCAAAACAAAATACCAGATACCTTTCTTGTCATTTAAAAAGAAAAAACTTAGTGAAGGAAAATTTAGAGCTCAAAAAGGAAATAAAAGATTTAGAGGAGAAAATAAAAGCTGATGAAGAATTTGATTCCTTTTTACTAAGTCAAGAGGAAAACCCCGAATGCAATAGCAAAGGAGACCAATATGTCTAAAGTCAGAAGGAAGACAACAGCGACACTGAACTGCCAGGATGCAGTAGCCAAGTAGACACTATTCTTGAACATTAAAAAGTTTTTTTCATATTGATACTGAACAGCACACTTTGACCCAAGAATTCTTTATTATTTACAGAAACATATTTCTTCAATTTCTTTAATTTTTATATACAGTAGTACTGTTAGAAATGATTCCTCATATATACAGCAAGAGGAAATACGAAATGTTGTTTTTCAGAAGGAAGCTAAATGTATTCATTTGATAATTTGTAGAGGAGTTCTCTTGCTTTAATTTTTTTAACACATTTTATTGTGTGGTATATCTTTTGTTGCCTATATCTTTTTTACTGTTCTATTACAGATTTTTGTCTCGATAGACTTTAGTATACTACTGTATTAACTGATGGATGTACTTTAATATTAAAATGTGAAAATTTTAATAAAACATAGACCTTGTCAACAAATACAATCTTCCACATGCTGACCAACGTTTTTCATACTAATTGTTAGACGATAAGTAATCACCTAATTGTCTACGGACTTTTCTGTTTTTTTCACGATCACGACAAAGAGCACACGTTGGTTTTGTCTGGTCAGCAGAGGATGCTCACTTCTCCTAGGCACCTAAACATAGACCTTGTCAGCAAATACAATCTTCCACATGCTGACCAACGTTTTTCATACTAATTGTTAGACGATAAGTAATCACCTAATTGTCTACGGACTTTTATGTTTTTTCACGATCACGACAAAGAGCACACGGTGGTTTTGACTGGTCAGCAGAGGATGCTCACTCCTCCTAGGCACCTAATCCTACCTCTATCTTTTTGGAGGTCCGTGTTGCTCTCCTTTGAATATGTATTTCGTTTTATGGATTTTTGAGGTGATTGACGGTTTGTTATTATCATTTTTTCATAAATGTAAATTTTGTAACGAGGAAAAGCGTTCTGTTGATTTTTGGGAGTTGATTTTAATCAACTCTCCTATGCAGTTTCTCAGACAAACTGAAAGTGAAACAGTGTTTGGACCCAAGCACAAATCAACACCGCTGACAACAATTAGTTCTTGAAAATAATCAATAAATTCGATGTAATGTATTCTAAGCATTGTTTTTCAAGGAAACCTATTTATAGATACCTTGTAAAAAGTCATATTTTAAATGGTACGAACAATTTTGATATTTTTTTGTAGTCGTATGTTGTATGTATTCCTACGCCAGAGTTCAATATAGTCTTGTTCAACCAGACGCTCGGCTGTCTCCGTAAATCTCCGACAAGCAGAGAGTATCTCTTGCTTGTCGGATATTAACAGAGACGGCCGAGCGTCTGATCCATACACTTTCTGAGAAATGTATCGATTACTGATACGTAGTTTGATGAAATTAATTCTATGAATATTACACAACATGATTCATATGGTTTTTTTTACGAAATATTTGTCGGAGAATTCATATTATAAAAAATGTGCATAATTCAAATACGTATTAGAAACTACTAAAATCAACTCCCGTCAGTACTTCAGTACTTTGATTTATATTGTTACAAAATGCAGCTTTACATTTTGAATAACAATTACAGATTCTGATGGATCAACTGAACGACGGATAAATAAAAAGGAACAACGAGAGGGAACGAAAAAGATTGGAAAGGTACAGACAACAACAGGTATTAAACAAGCATTAAAATAGAATTGAATTAAAAGCTTAGAAACGTTTTATCTCAAGTGTGAAGAATTAAAAACCTCAACAACACAATTGCAATCGAATGATGATGAAGATACAACAATGCAGTCAGAAAATCCAGAAAACCAATATGTTGAACTACAACCAACACTACAAGATTACAATAAAAAAAACCGTAAATATGTTTTTAATGGTCATATTTTCTTTACAAATTTGTTCCTTTTATTCTTTCCCTAACAGAATTCAACTTTACCATGTGTAAGCCTTCCTCCTGAGTAATCACCAACTCCAACTGTTGGTTACCAAGTAGTTTATGAACAAGCGTGATCGTATAGTCAATTAAAAGCAGCTCAAATCAAAGATCTACTTAACATAATTTTACATGAGTATATATAACATTTTACTTATGATGGACAGTTCTGACTAGTTCGGCCCATCTACGATGATCATGAGTAAACATTTAGTGTTCAAATTCCAGTCATATTTTATTTCTAAATAAAGTAACAAAACTGTCAGAAAGAATATTGTGATGCGGGTTTTGAGTCTCAGAATCCGAGTCTCTGAGTCCCCCACCTGGGTATGATGCATCGCTTACTCATAATACATTCATTTGTACATGGCTTTAAGGTTACAAAGGTTAAATAGATTGAACAAGCATGACAAGACTAACTTGCAGTATGAGGGCCTTCATTACATCCACAGGATCGCCAAATATGACAATTTAGTTATAAACTCCCAAATTGAATATTTGTGCCCGCATTATGCACCTGGCTTCATAACATCATTTATGAATACTACGCATTGCTACAATAGTCACAGAGTTCATTCTATTAGTTATCATTAGCACAATTCATGGCGCAGTATCTAGGTATAGATAAGTATCGTAGTGACCAATTTGTAATACTAACAATTCAACGTCAAGTCATAGCATGGCTATCTGTTTACACATGCAATAATGATGAAGATACAACATTGCAGTCAGAAAATAAAAAAAACCAAAATGTTGTACTACAACCAATACTTCAAGAATATGCTGGAAAAAAACCCGGTATAAGTATATTCTGAATTGTGATGCTTTTGTTATTGTGATTTGTTTCTTTATATGCGTGACTGTGTGGTCTAGTTTTAGGTAGCAAACTTTTTAGGTAGCAAGAGACAGTTTCGGATAAATTTTTGTAAAATTAAGAGTTGCTGTACTTGAAGGCTTATGAGTGTCACTAAAATTCATTAAATTATTTTTAATGATTATCATTAGTTAGAGGGATGCCTCTTGTTGAAATTGACATGCAATATGTAGGCCCCATATGTTAGATACCTGAGAATCAAAAGTAAAATGCGAAACCGCGGCTATGACTGTTGTGTCGACTTTACACAGTGAAATTGCAAGTGACAGACGGGAGGTAAAATAACCCGAAAAGTAGGTGGATGGGACATTGTTAACTATACACCGGTAAGTTTCTGACATGTGATGGTGCAACATGCACACGGTACAGAAGGTCAACCCTTTGCAGGGAATTAGCTGGGGGAGGTCTAAAAAGCTGAAAAATCATGAAAAAGTAGCAAAAAATGAAAGGGTCAAAATCTCGTAAAATCCAGTATGTAGAAAATTTTACAGGTTTTGACTAGTAATTTTCTATAGAAATTGGTAATTTGCCCTATAACAAGTGAATTAAATGTATTTGTGCTCAATGGGAACTGAGGAAATTCTAGTTACAGGGTTCCGAAAACACACATCCCCTGGTTACAATGAATTGTATAAAAAAAAATGTCCCGTGCCACCTTAATTACTCCCCGCCTTAAAACGCACCTGAAAGTGCATTAACATGAACAGCCGATTAAGTTTTATAATACTATACAATTGCTTTACCGATGGTAATGACCCATGTGACCCCTAGCAGCATGGACTGATTATTAATCTTTATAATATAAAATCAGCTTTAAGTTATGGAATACAAACTTTTATTGAACTCAACGAGAAAGGGAGTACTATTATCTTTTTATGATAGGCTGGAGGATAAATTCACATTATTTATTATATGTATGTTTCCTTTTTTGTTAAAAACAAAACGAGAATTGAATAAAACAATTTGGGGTTTCAGTAAAATCAAAAACTGAATAATATACTTTTATTGCATGATGATGAGAGAGACATGAATTCACCCGTGAAAAATCATATTCCCTGAGGGCAACGCCATATACATGTAATTATAACACAAAAACATGACAAAAAAGTGAGATATCCCATTCTTAATATTATTACAGACTGTATCGCAGATAAAATAAATATACAATATAAAAGCTATACGTTAAATTTTAACAACCAAAAAAAAAAAAAAAAAAAAAAAAAATCGATTTGAACACATTACACAACAATATCCCGAACAATTTGGTCTGAAGTTCAACATTCCCATTCCAAATGGAAATATGTCCATCTAATTCTGTATAACTGATTTTTTTTATTAAGCTTACACAACACTTTCTATCTCATTTGATTGATACTTATCATCAAGCAGGCCAAGTTCAAAGTCCTCTGCAAACACACTAGCCAACTCAATGACATTTCTGTACCAGCTTCATTTTCGGTTGTCGATGGTTGCTGTCCATAGGCGTTACTAAAAGTTGCTGATATTTTCTTCTCCTTTCCATCACTGATGAAATAAGAGCAAGAAACTTTCATAATGTGACGTCCACTAATGCCCGCAACATCCAATACAGTGATATTTGTATCACGCACCGAATGATTCTTATATACTTTAGAGAGTTTCCCTACATTTGAAATATTCAGCATAATGCATTTGCATACCACATATCGTCTTCAGGTGATAAGGAATCCCTAAGTCCTTACAACCAGCAAATTCTGGTGATATGAAGTGAATACATGAAATGTTAGTGTTGCACTTTCCAAAATTTATTTTCAATAAACGTTATGAAAGCACAAGTTATTAGAGACCTATAGCCAGTGCCACATATATATGACATGAATTTAAAATTTAAGACGCATTAAAAAAAGTCACTTAATATATGTGACAAGAGTCACATACATATGTCAGGATGAGACATGTGACAGGAAGCAAAGTTGTAGTTTTTTTTCAAAATGGAGGAATGGTTCCAAATTCTGATATCTATTGTACTTTTATCTATTTTTGTGGAACTTGCAACAGGAATTGCATTGCTTTTTGTGATGTTCAGGCGTTGGTCATTGCTTTTTAATTTGTGGAATAGAGATCTCCAGTAAATGACATGCAGTTGTATGAGGTATACATTGACGGTAATGAATACTTTTGTCAGTTAAGATTTATTATGGCAATTATACTGGAATTGAATCTACACTGCCAACTGCTAACAAAGATAAAAAATGCCTCTACAAGATTTGGTTTTGGAACATTTTCACTAGAAGTGGCAGAAATGAAAACATGTTTACTTATTAGACTGAAAGTTCCGTTTGAATGTGAATAGGTAAGTATAATCGATTGCAATGCCTACATTATGACTATGATACACTGAAAATCTCATTTTATTAATCACTTGATCTAAAAATTATTTTGAACTTACAAGTGTAGTTAAAAAATGAAGGGTTAAGTAGTAGATAGAAAGCATTGACAGGAACAAGTCACATAGTTAGACATAAAAAAAAATTACGTTAAACTTTGTTTCCTGTAACCCGACCGACCCATTCAAATTTGCCCCGGGTGGATTTTTTTTCCCTGCCAAATCTGTGTTTGCTCTTTGGTTTGATCAATCAGCTGATTCCAAAAAATATTAATTGTAGCTTTATTTGAGATATAAAATATGTCAACCTAGTCAATATTTACCTTAAATATAAAGAGTAATCATTATTGTAACAACAATTTCCACCCACAACTTTTTGAAGATCATTTTCTGTCGCTAGGCAGCCATGTTGGGTGTCTACTGTAAATATAACACCTGGTTAAGTCCGGGGATGTTTGACCCAATATCCATAAGCAAAAAAAAAAATTCCCGACCAATCGGCCCTTGATTTTTATGCCCCTGGATCGAAAGATCCCTGGGGTATATTGTTTTTGTCCTGTCTGTCTGTCTCTCTCTTATCAACTATAACCTAGCCCATAACTATTGCGCTGTCAAGGGTAAGGCTTTAATATTTGACATGAATGTTCATTATGACAAGACCTTTCCATTGGTACAGAAATTTTTTATCATGTGACCTCAACTGTGACCTTTGACCTACATTTGAAAAACTTTAACATTGGCCATAACTATTGCAATGTAGTCTACGTCCCACTCCAGAATTGTGTTACCATTGGGGGATAGTGTTTCACAAACACATCTTGTTTGGGAATGTTACAGGAAACAAACATAATTTTTTTTTTAGGCCTTATATGGACAGATCCTTAGACATTGTATATTTATGTAGGTTAAGTAGTAGATAGAAAACATTGACAAGATTAAGTCACATAGTTATATGGACAGATGTCACATAAAATATCCTTAGATTTGTATATTTATGTAGAGTTAAGTAGTAGATAGAAACCATTGACAGGATTAAGTCACATAGTTATATGGACAGATGTCACATAAAATATCCTTAGACATTGTATATTTATGTAGGGTTAAGTAGTAGATAGAAAACATTGACAAGATTAAGTCACATAGTTATATGGACAGATGTCACATAAAATATCCTTATAGACATTGTATATTTATGTAGGGTCAAGTAGTAGATAGAAAGCATTGACGAGATTAAGTCACATAGTTATATGGACAGATGTCACATAAAATATCCTTATAGACATTGTATATTTATGTAGGGTTAAGTAGTAGATAGAAAACATTGACGAAATTAAGTCACACAGTTATATGGACAGATGTCACATAAAATATCCTTAGACTTGTATATTTATGTAGAGTTAAGTAGAAGATATAAAGCATTGACGAGATTAAGTCACATAGTTATATGGACAGATGTCACATAAAATATCCATAGATATTGTATATTTATGTAGGGTTAAGTAGTAGATAGAAAACATTGACAAGATTAAGTCACATATTTATATGGACAAATGTCACATAAAATATCCTTAGACATTGTATATGTAGGGTTAAGTTATAGTCACATAACACCTTGACATAAATCACATAATATCCCCTTAACCATGTGACAGGAAGGTCTTGGGCAGCCATGTTGACCAGAGTCAGCTGAAGTGAAAACATGGATGACGAACTTCCCATTGGATTTTTAGCATTTGATTCAGATTTTGAATTTTCACAAGCTTGTTCTTTCTCCTCAGATTTTTCCCTTGATGTTCTAGAGCTTTTTATTAATGGAAAAAATTTTCTGTGCTTTTTCTCTGCAGCTGAATTCACTGCATGTACATTTTTTTGTCATCTATTGGGATTTCACTTTTCAAAATATGTACTTGAATAAATTTTAATGCCATTATTCCACATCCATTCAATGAGGACACATTGGTGAAATACAAAAAGGTACGGCCATGGCCACATTATTTTACGTCATCACTCTCACACAAAACCCATTGTGATGTCACAAGGGGGGGGGGGGGATATCAAGACAATATTCAATGAGGAATATCCATGGGATATAGGGGTAAACATGGGATAAAGAGATCTATGAATTGCTCCTGTGCAGCATGGACAAGAATCCCTAAGATATTAGGGGTGAAACGATACGCCTCCTTCAAGATACGATACGAATCAGAAAATTTTTCTAGGTTTGGTTTTTTTCTATACAATACATTTTGATAGAAGGAAACAAATTCAACGTTGTTTTATGTATTGTATCACTGAATCCAGTCACTTAATCTACTTGCAAATTAACTAGAAGAAGTAAATTAGAATGAATTGACTGTTTAAGATTATTTTACATAGTATCAGTCCTCAAAAAATTACCTTTTTAAATATTTTTTATGTTGAGTAGCGTGTTTTACCTATGCCAAACCCGACTGAATAACGATCGATCCTGACCGAAAAATGAACTGAACCAAAAATGGAGATTTTGCACCGTGTATCAAACTGAGAAAAAATACCACAGTGAACCGTTTCACCCCTATAAGATATGTGACAATGTCTTGTTGAAACAAAATTAAAAAATAAAGAAGTTAATAATAGATAGTTTTCAGTAGACCCAAATTAACAAGAGTTATTTCCCTTCGGCTGTCATATTGTGGGTCAACATGCTCATATTCCTTCATAATTCAACCAACTTTAACTTTTTATACTGGCTATTGTGGGCTGGAAAGCATTGTTTTTCTGACAATTGTACATTTGTTGGAGCCTCCATTATTTCATAATGTTTATTCCATAACGATTTTTCCCCAAATATTTCTGCTTCACCTTCTTATATTTGGTAGGACAAAGAAGGAAAATTACCTGGTTGACCCACAAGATGGCGGCCGACGGGAAATAACTCTTGTTAATATGGGTCTACTGAAAACTATTATTTTTGTTTGCAGGAAACTGATCACTTTATGTTTATAATGAATACTCGATCTCGGCTAATCAATACAACAGTGACAAAATCTAATTGGAAGGAGCCTGATGGGATACGAAGAAGGTCAAGGTCACAAAACTCCATTCGATCCATAACATCGTTGAATTCTGTTTTGGATCATAACAGTTGTGAATATCCAGACATCAGTGAAAATGCTTATGAGAGAGGAGAACATAGTAGAAATATGGAAGATGAGAAGACAGTTCGGCTGGTTCGCAGACCAGCCAGAAACACAACCACCTACAAGGAGTGAGGAGCTGCAAAGAGCCAGGAGAGAATAAGTGTGCAACAGAAAAACCGGATAACAGCTTTTCAAGAAGTCGGGTATGCTGATCTTTTGTATAGCGTGGTATTGTGAAATAATGCACCTAAATAAAGGAAGAAAAATGGTGATCACGATGGTCAGTACCTCAACTTAAAATTATAAATGACATAAATATTAATTCTGTTAAGGCACACCCATTATTTTGAGATAGGTTTATTTTAAAAAATCAGACAATTATTGACATTAATGGTGATAAGTACAGGTTTATTTTAAAAAATCAGACAATTATTGACATTAATGGTGATAAGTACTTTAAATTTGCAGTTGAACTGAGCCACATCAAGGATATTCCCAATAGAAAGGAGTCAACATTTGATCTTGAAAATCTACATAAAATCAATTTATTTTTCTCAAAAATATACAAGCTTCTTGAGAATAAATTGTATTTAAACTGTCAAAATCTTCAAAACTGTTTAATCTCTCGTTAATCGTAAAATTCATGTTTTCGATTTTAGGTATGAAGAAGTGCCACTGACTTACTAGAACGACTTAGGTCATACAACTGCATGTGTTAATTATAATTATAAATGTGTTTTTACAGAATGAAGAGAGTTCAGTTTTGCTGGGCCAGGCTACCAGGTTTACCAAAAACAATGATGTTGCCAGTGCGCCGGGAACCTGGTAGCACCATGGACTCTGAAATACAAGTATATTGTAAAGCAGATAATGCTATGTAAGTACTACCATACATGTTCATAACCATAAAAGTAAAAATTATATATTCCGATGCTGATCTACACATACTCATTTTTTTCTTACTACATTTTTATATATATATCTAGATTTACAGTAAAAACATCCGACACAGATGAATTGCTCACAGAGCATTGGGCAGATATAGGACTAAGTAATATTTTGTATCATTTTGCATGGGTTAAAGATTTTTTAGTTATTTTTTTTGTTGTTGGCTCAAAAGGCTTAATTGAGCTTTTCTGATTGATGTTTGTCTGTCTGTCATCTGTCAGCTTTTTTTTCCCCTTCAATTTTTCATTTATCCCGGTACATTTTTTCCAGAATCACTGAGTTAATTTCAAGCAAGATTGGCACAAAGCATTTTTACTAGGAGGTATTCTAATAAATGGTTCTCTTCTTTTTTGGTGTTGGGTAGATAATTGAAAAATTGGATTGCAAATCTATGCCAAGCTTGCTTTTTTTCCCTTCCAATTATTTCCATCATATGATATAGTATTTTATTCGTTATTCTATAACCAATTTTGAATTTGCCAATAATGAAATTGATGAATCTCAGCTTGAGTACTTTTGTGTTGGGTCATTGAAAAATCTTTCTCTGTAGGACTATTGTGGCAGAAATAATCACACTAATATGGAAGCCTCATGATACACTGTAGGCTCTTATTTATTCTAACTAGGGCATTGATGCCAAAGGGTAGTAGAATTCTACAATTTTTACAAGGAAATTTATTTTCAAAAATCTTTTAAGAGTTTTTGATCCAAAAATTTTGAAACTAATATGTAAGCATCATCATGTGGTGTAAATCTTTGAAAATTTTCTTCTCTGTCTCTGGGTATGAAGCAGATGAACTACCTATATAGTTATGATGAGCAAGGGCCCTAATCTTGCAGATTTGTGAATTTCAAGGCCCCAGGGGTGGGGGTGGGGCTCTACTTATATACTGAAAATGAATTAATTGTTTGAAATCTGCTCCTTTGTATTTATAAAACATTTATTTATTTTTTGATAGGCAATTTTAAGGGTGCCTTTTTAAAATTTGCGCAATGTGTGGACCTAGGGTCAGGGGTTTATTTAGCAGTGTTAGGGGCACTACTGATTATTGCTGAATATTACTGATTAGTTGGAATGCATTTTTTGTTCCCCTACCTTGCATATGGGTATTCAGTACCCCTGCGAGGTGATCATGAATAATTCATGAATTTCCTTGAATTTTTCATGAATTTTATTTATGAAATGTTCATGAAACATTCATGAAGATCCTATGAACTTATTATTGGACATTTTCAAATCAATATATAAACCAAGCTAAGCAATTGCTAAGTGTATTGTTATGATGATCAATGGTGCCTCTTTCAAAATTGTGAATGCCATATAGCATCTGGCTTAAAACATGAATCAAATTCAATAACTGGAAAGTTGTTGCAGAATGCTCAGGTGACCTATAAGGCCCGTGGGCCTCTTGTTTAGGACTTGTATATATGATTGGGACTACAATGGTGGATCAAAGTTTCACATGGGAATATATAGGGAATATCTTTTAAAAATCTTCTTCTCAAGAACAGGAAAGGTCTGATTAGTCTCATTTTCTAAATTTTATAGTTATTCATCAGTTACAGCCATTAACTGTAGGCAATCATAATTCAGCATATGTTCATTTCCTTGCATTCACTATTTATAATACAATGTACCATATTACTTACCTACATTGGTTTATGGACTTTTTGATTTGAACAGGGCTCTTCCAAGTGATACAGTGGATGCCACTGAAAACTGCTATTTAGAGGAGGCAGGATTGGAAGAAGAAGAGGAGGAGGAAGAGGAGGAGGACGAAGTTCAGACCAGGAAAAAAGTGAAGAAAACAACGCGGCAACGGTGGACTGATGATGAAGTAAAAGAAATCAAAGAGTATTTCAAAGATTTCCTGAAATCGGGTACCACCCCCAGATCAACGTTCATAGATCGAATGAAGCAGAAAAGCAAGGTCAACAAGGGGGTGATACACTTAAGAGAGAATCATTTAATTATAAAGAAAATTTCAAATATGAATCATTCCAAAAAATAAGTTAATATCTTTGGCCCTTCCCCCCACCCCCACCCCCTTACCCCTTTTCAGCTTTTGGTCTCTAGTTCAAGGATGGATGTAGCTAAGAATCTAAGTTTATTGCTACAAGTTCATTTATTTAGAAAAGGGGGAAAAAACCCTTAAATGTGTACTTATGCATTT
The DNA here is from genome assembly GCA_020458035.1 of Magallana ariakensis. Classification (NCBI taxonomy): domain Eukaryota; kingdom Metazoa; phylum Mollusca; class Bivalvia; order Ostreida; family Ostreidae; genus Magallana; species Magallana ariakensis. The sequence goes on from CM035816.1 coordinate 46,090,502, forward strand.
GTATTTGGGGAATGTTTTCCTTGACACATGTATACATTATGTACAGTATTTGACTTTTTTTAATATTGCTGTTTCACAGAGTGAAGGTATCTTGTGAAATATGTATGAAAACAAAAAACATATAAGGGAAATTAAGGTAAAGACACATAATGTATGGACACTTTGCTATAGCCTATAGGCAGTGCCACATGATGTGATTGAAAATCTAGAGACATTGCTGTATTATAGTTTGGTAAAAAAAAAAATTGCACGTTTCAGGATGGACTTGACAAGAATTTTTTTCCCCCAAAACTAAAACCAAATGGAGGAATAGTTTTTAATTCTGATATCTATTATGTTTGTGGGACTTGCATAAAAGTACCATTGCTTTTTATGATGTTTAGGCATTAGTCAGTGCCTTTTAGGTCACCTAAGTCACCCAGGTGACCTATTGCTATCTGTTTCTGTCCCTTGTTTGTGGGTTACAAACTAAACATTTTCATCTTCAACAAAACTGCTGAACCACTTTTTGGGGGAGCAAATATTGTTAATTTCCTGGTTGTCCTATTACATGCAGAGAAGTAAATAAATGTACTTTTGAAGTAGTTTTAGATTACCAGAAAAAACTTCAAACAATCATTGATTGCCCATTTTCTTTTGTTTGTGATTAACATACCTTCCCTTATCAATTTAGTTCGCTATATTATATAATTATAGAATGCTTTTCTGTGGATCTTTACAGAGTTGTATCATACTCAGGTGACTATTAAGGCATTTGGGCCTATTGTTTTTAACTTTTTTTTGTTCATTTGTGGAATAACTGTAAGGTATACATTTATGGTAATGAATGCTTGAGGCAAAGATTTCTTATTAATGATTTATATGTACATTGCAAACTGTTAACAAAGATCTGCAAGATTTGGTATTGGAATATTTGCGCTAGAAGAGAATTTATAACAAGTGTACTTGTTAAACTGAAAGTTCGAATATGAAAATTGGATTCCAGTGTCAGTATTTTGTTTTTATATGTATCGGACAACTTGTTGAATGTGTTAAGCAAATGTAAAGAACATCTGCTATCTATGAAGAAAGTCTTCCTTTTTTTTTCCTCTTACACTTGTGACCAACTTGTCAATGAATCAAATGTTATTGAAACTGATTTTTAGGTCACCTGAGTAAACTCAGGTGACCTATTGCTATCTGTTTTCGTCCGTCGTCGTGCGTTAACAATTTACATTTTTAACTTCTTCTTAAAAACTACAAGGCCAATTGTTCCCATTTTTGGTGTGAAGCATCTTTATGGTAAGAGGAATGTAAATTGTGAAATTGGTGGCTCTACCACCACCAGGGTGCCACAGGTGGGGCCAAATATGCAAAAACAGCCAAATTTTCAAAAATCTTCTTCTCTACTCCTACACATGTGAGGAAAAAACTGATTGCATGGTTATGATGTCCATGAAGCCCTCTACCAAAATTGTGAAATTCATGGCCCCTGGGTCAGGGTTCAGGCTCTAGGGTGGGGCCAATATGGCCATATAGTAATAATGTATTAAATCTTAGAAAATCTTCTTCTCTACTCCCATAGATATTTGTTTAAAACTAAATGCATGGATATGATGTCCATGAAGCCCTCTACCAAAATTGTGAAATTCATGGCCCCTGGGTCAGGGGTTCAGGCTCTAGGGTGGGGCCAATATGGTCATATAGTAAAAATGTATTAAATCTTAGAAAATCTTCTTCTCTACTCCCATAGGTATTTGTTTAAAACTGAATGCATGGATATGATGTCCATGAAGCCCTCTACCAAAATTGTGAAATTTATGGTCCCTGGGTCAGGGGTTCAGGCTCTAGCTATATAGGGTGGGGCCAAAATGGCCATAAAGTAAAAATGTATTAAATTTTAGAAAATCTTCTTCTCTACTCCCATATATATTTGTGAAAAACTAAAGGCCTGGATATGATGAACATGAAGTCTTCTACCTAAATTGTGAAATTTATGATCGCTTGGACAGGTGTTTAGGCACTAGGGTGGGGCCAATATGGCACAGGAAGGGCCCAAATATTTTGAAAACGGTTAAAATCCCCACCCCTAAACCATATATATTCTTGTTCCTTGTAATAAGGGCAATCAAATGGTATGTAGGTCATGGGCCTCAGGGGTGGTTCCTGACCCCCCTCAAACAGGAAGAGCCTAAATATCTTGAAAACGGTTAAGAACCCCACCCCTAAACCATATATATTCTTGTTCCTTGTGTCAAGGGGCATCATATGGTATGTAGGTCATGGGCCCTGGGGATGGTCCTGACCCCCCTCAAACAGGAAGTGCACAAATAACTTGAAAACGGTTGAGATCCCCACCTCTAAACCATATATATTCTTGTTCCTTGTGTCAAGGTGCATCATATGGTATGTAGGTCATGGAACTTGGGGTGGTCCTGACCCCCTCAAACAGGTAGTGCCCGAATATCTTGAAAAGGGTTGAGATCCCCACCCCTAAACCATATATATTCTTGTTCCTTGTGTCAAGGGGCTTCAAATGGTATGTAGGTCATGGGCCCCAGGGATGGTCCTGACCCCCCTCAAACAGGTAGTGCCCGAATATCTTGAAAACGGTTAATATCGCCACCCCTAAACCATATATATTCTTGTTCCTTGTGTCAAGGGGCATCATATGGTATGTAGGTCATGGGCCCCGGGGATGGTCCTGACCCCCCTCAAACAGGAAGTGCACAAATAACTTGAAAACGGTTGAGATCCCCACCCCTAAACTATATATATTCTTGTTCCTTGTGTCAAGGGGCATCATATGGTATGTAGGTCATGGGCCCTTGGGGTGGTCCTGACCCCTCTCAAACAGGTAGTGCCTGAATATCTTGAAAACGGTTAATATCCCCACCCCTAAACCATATATATTCTTGTTCTTTGTTTATGTTAGTTCACCTGATATATAGTTAAGGACCCCTGGGAACCACATGAAACTTTGTGGGTCATCCCTACTCTATATGATAGCCTCGTTCGTTTGGGAGACTTTATAATCGCCCCGATTATAATTACATCTTGTTTTCCCTTGCTTCTTCCTAATGGAGTTATCTTCCTTTGCTTGTTCATATGTAGTAATTAATCGTTGAATATAATGTAATTATAAAGAAGTTGTATGATCAAAAGAGTTATGCAAGGCTTTTTATCATTTGAAACAAAAACAGTTTTTGAACTTTCAAAATAAACAAATAGACTTGTTAATAGTAAAGTAATAATTGGCTAACTAAAATCACTGATATATAAAGGTAAAATGATTTTGGTATATATGCCAGATGGTGATTCTCAACGAATGTTGAATATTCAAAAACTGGAACAGGAGAAGTGAGTAACTCATGATGGCTTTTATCGATAAAGCTGGGTTTTTTTTTCGTTTGTTTAAATGCCCATAGGGAGAGTTTCTGTCTGCCCCGGAGGGATGGGAGGTTGTTTTAGATAAAACATGAATAATAGCCACCTTGTTATTATTATTAAATTATTTTCTATCAGAGTCTTGCACCTTTTCAATATCAGGTCATGCATTCTTTTATGATCTTTTAAGTTTTTCGCTAAAATTATAGGTTTAATAGTCGTTTTTGAAAGATTTCAGGCAGGGAGGTGGTCGTCATTACAAATTAAAAATTTTTCTATTCCAGAATAAAACTTAACTAAATGCATATATGAGACTCCTTGACAAGTTTGTGTATGGGTTATGCTACTCAGGTGACCGTTAAGGCCATTTGGCCTCTTGTTAAAGGAAATTGGTTATTTAAAAGCTTCAATCCCAACAGAGATTTGATTAAATGCAACAAATATATCACCACCTCTTAGTGATGGGCAATCAGAATTTTTTTTAGGAATAATTTTTTTTTAACTAATACTTTGATTTATCGATTATCAAAATTATAATGGGGGGGGGGGGCATTTTGTTTGGATAATTGATTAAATAAATTAATTGCTGCATCACTACCAGCTCTTTATACAGTTAACATTTTCCAAGATTGATTTTGGCATCATACCTAGGATAGCATAAAGTTTGGTATGTACTGTACACATTCTCTTGTACATGTCATGGAATTGCATGCATGTAAGACAAAAAGCAGCAAACACATTTTTTGATGATGCATATTTTTAAAAAAAGAATTAGTAAGAAATGTAAAAATTGTGAGGTCTGCAAAATTAAAGAATTAACAGTGTAAGATACTTATATATATTGTGCAGTTATCTTTATCTGATTGTCTAATAGTGCCCTTTGATTATAGCTTCCATGTTACACTGCATTACTGTGGACAGAAAAAGCAATAAGGGTGGCAGTATGATGAGTTGGCACTATATATGTACATGAATTTTGTGTATAATAAACACATACCAGGTTTATCAATAGATTTTTGTTCCACATTTTGTTAAAATATTTTTTTTTAATACCTGGAATTATGAATTTTGTGTATAATAAACACATACCAGGTTTATCAATAGATTTTTGTTCCACATTTTGTTAAAATATTTTTTTTAATACCTGGAATTGTACAGATGATGTACAGTGTACATGTACATTCCTTTAGAATGTGAGGTCATCTTAGACTAATGGAGGAGTTTTGGTTGTTATTTTTTTTTTTATTTTATGTTTTTTTTTACAATACAAAGTATTAAAAAGTTTTTATTGTGGTTATTTTTTGAGGTTTATATTGAGATTCCTGAAAATTTAAAAAACTACTTATAATGGTAGGGACTAAAAAGTTGTGTGAAAACTGAAGACATATCCGACTAGAAGCTGTGTTTCTGTAAGCTACAAGAATTTCTGATTAAGGCTTGAGGACTCTTATTCAGCAAACCATTTTTATGGACATTAATATTTAAGAATTTGTGCTTCCTAGAGTTGTTCAGATGTCAATTTCATACCTTCCAAAGCCATGATTGCCCATATATTCGGCAATAACTTATAATTAGTTCATCATATACATACACAACAATTTTGGCAAATGTAGATAATGGACGCGACTGGGCATGTTTATAGGTTTCAACCATTTTTGGCCTATAGCATCTATGGCTGAAGGGGAACAAAAAAATGAATTTCATGGTCCCCCCAACCCCCGGGTCCTGAGGGGTGGGGCGAAAACCACTAAAATTAATGCAATCTTTAAAAGTCTTTCATCCTGGATATCAAGCAGTCAAACTGTTGCATGATTGTATTGAGCATTGAGCCCTTTACCAAAATTATGAAATTCATGGCCGTTCTGGTGCTAGGGCAGGGCTCTGTTGAATATATAGTGAAAATGCATTATTTCTTTAAAAATTTCCTCCTCTTCTCCTGGGTATTAAACAAACTAAATGCATAGTTATGATGAGGAAGGATACCTCTTCCAAAATTTTGAATTTCATGGCCCCTGGGTCATGCCTAGGGTTCATATCTTAGGTACCATGTGAAAGTTCAACCAGACGCTCGGCTGTCTCCGTAAACTCTGACTCCGCCGCTAAATTTGGAAAGACGACAAATACAAAGCTGTAAAGCTTGCATGCAATACAGATCATTTCAGTTGTTAATGAAAATATAGAAAGTCAACGCTTTTTAGCCGGGCTTATTGCTCAAAGAGCAATTGCCGGCTTATGTGATCCTGTTCAACGCAGGATGTTGACCCCATAGTCGCCATTTTAAAGTTACGTGCAAAAATATAGTTCTTACTCTCAACCGCTTTTGAGATAATACAAACGCTAAATAAAGCAACAAAAATAAAACGAAGTTTTATCTATATAAAATAAACATTAGTAGTAATGACTTTGAAAACTTCATAAGTCGAAGAACATAGCTCATTAGCGTAAGGGTTTTTGATAATCAGTGTTACCGTAGTTCTCTACACAAACGAGGTAAAGCAGGAGAGGGAACCAGACTGCCCTGTTTGTTTACATTCAGCTGCGGTACCAGATTAAAGCTGAACACTTCTAATAAATAGGCACTGTCAGACGGGTATATAAACCGTTCGCTTTCGTTACACCCGATTGCACACTTGAAACTGGGGCATGGACACAGATTTGAAGTTAATATTATGACTTATTTGTTGCTATAGCATTTCACACGGAAATATAATGAAAAAAAATATTTTATCTGGAAATTATTGAAATTACGAATTTCGGGACGCGTTTGATTGACACATCTTTGCATTTTCACAAAGTAAACTTTATCCTTAATACTTAAGAAAAATAGAAATTTTGTTGTGTATTAATGAAAAATATTAAAACTATAATCGAGAAAATTCAGAGTAGAAATGTGAGAAAGCAAAACCAACTCATCTGTATTGTCAGTTCGTGCTCAGTGATGTGTGCAGAGTTTAACAAATTCAACACCCCCGGTGTTTTTGTAAATAGGGCACGAGCTCTTGTTATTATAGGTGTGTTCCCCGACCGTCTAAAACCTATATAAACAGTATAATTATCACACTCAATTAAGAGGCCCTCTGAGGGGCATAGGTAGCGTTTATTTGTGTTACCTGTGTCTTAAACTGGATGAATAAACTACCTGCATTTATATGACTGTGCCAAGACTTATAAGTTATATAGGAAAAGTCTTAGCGATATAAGTCCTATCAAATGAATTAAATGTTGTTCAAAGTTTTAAATATTTTCACAGACTTATATGTATGGACATTTGTATACATGTAAATCGTTAATATCAATTAATTCTGCTCCTGAGAATGACAAATATGCTTATCAAGATAACATTTTACTGTCCCGGGCAGATGTTGATTTAGAATATTATCTACCCTTGCCCCTCAGAGGGCCTCTTAATTGAGTGTGATAATTATACTGTTTATATAGGTTTTAGACGTTCGGGGAATAAACCTTATTATACCCCATGCAACGAGTTGCATGGGGTATAATGTTTTTGACCAGTATGTCAGTCCGTCGGTCCTGTTTTTAAACCGCTACACAGAATTTCGTCAAACTTTGCAGATATTTAGGACACAGGAAATTCCGATTCCATTATTTTTCTGGGAATTTCGACACTTTTCAACTTAGAATTTTTGCCTTATCTTGAATATAGAGATGAACAGTTTGTCAGCGCAACTCCTCTTAAACGACTGCACAGAATTTCGTCAAACTTTGCAGATATTTAGGATACAGTGTGTAGATGTGCATATTACCAGTAAATTCAGATTCCCTTATTTTTCTTAGAATTTCGGCATTTTTCAACTTAGATTTTTGGCCATATCTTGAATACAGAGATGAACAGTTTGTCAGTGCAACTCATCTTTCCTGAAACTCTGTAGGTATTTTAGACATGATGTGTAGATTTGTATATTACCAAGAAATTTTGATTCCATTATTTATCTAGGAACTTAAGCCCAATTAAATTTTGTAACAGACAAAGATTTAAAGGTCCTTATATGCAAGAAGTTTGATGTGATGAATTTTTGCAAGTAATGCCGCTTTTTGAATTATACTGTGTTTTTAAAGTGCACCGTATCATTCATTATGTGTTGCATTTTCAAGTTTTGGGGGAGAGTGGGGTATGTGAGCTTGCTCACTTTTTCTTTCATTGTTAATGTTTACATTTCACGGGGTGTGTTCAATTTATTAAACTGTTCACATCACTGAGCAATACTGGTGATTTGGTTTTGCTTTCTCGCATTTCTACTCTGAATTTTCTCGATAAATGTAATCAGTTGAGAATTTGGACAATTTTCCAAACTTCTCAAAAATCGCCTATATTTGTGACTTGCAACATGCTGGATGCATCTTATTTATGTTGACATGCAAGATAAATGTTGATATGCAGGATATTTTTGTCAACATGCAACTTATATATGTTGATATGCAGTTTATTTATGTTAACATGCGAGATAAATATGTGAGTGTCGACATGAAACTTATTAAAGCTGACATGAATTCATAAAAGCATTTGGTCGCCATATTAGTTTCGATCGCTCCTCGACTGCCACTGGGGTATATATACCGGTTGAGAAAGTTACGGTCGGTTGCTTTCCGATCGAGGCATTCACGTTGCACGGACTTCTAAATGCATGAACTACACATTGTAGTAAAATGTAGTAATAAAGAAAACAACAATCAATGAAATACAAATATATTTATTCTTTGAAATGATGTTCAAGGTATCCGTATTATTTTGCACAGACAGTGCTGCCTTACTTCGCATGTACATCGAACACGTGTGCCGTTCATACAGAGTGCATAACGTCTGCATCTTCTTTAAAACCCCGGCGACACTACATCCAACACAGTAGATAAATGATAGTAAATCCAAGAAAGTAACAACGTTTCCATCCGTTCCTACAAAAACTCCCCGTTTATAAAATCCATGCGATTATTGACATTGCTCGATCTGCCACAGTGTGGGGTTTGCGCATGTGCGATGTTATACACATGAACATACACAGGGAAACGGTCTACAATTATCGAGGAATTTTTGAAGTAGCAGCGCCTGGATTTCAGTCTGTCTTGTTTCGTCGTTTATTGGATATATCTTGCCTGTGAAGTGGTTGTCATATTATTTTTGTTCCAAACGCGTTTTTACAAGTCTTTTCGTCCAAGGTAACGTGTTCGGATGTATGAAATTCCTGAATGCGGTGAAGCAAGACGAGAGCTCTCGGCCTTATATAGGGGGTGTTTAGCGATGAACAGAACAATAGAAATCGACAACTAATATGGCGGTAGTCGGAGATAAAAGGGAAATAATGCGTATTTATGAATTCATGTCAGCTTTAATGTCGACATGCAAGTTATTTATGTCAACATGCAAAATAATAATGCACGTATATAACACAAACTCTAGTACATACTACTTCATACTACTACATAAAATGTACAATATGTATATGTTTGCATGAAAGTTACTAATACAGTCGCCTCGGATATAAAGGATGTATTCGCTTGAACAAAAGAATCAACCTACAGGAGAGAATTATTTCCTGGAAAAAACGACATTTAAAAATCAATATGTATTTGTTGTTTTCTACCGTATATATGTCTAAATTTTTCAAATTTGTATTTGATACCTCAAATTTATTATTTACAACTTTACAATAAACCTCCAAAGTTGATCGAAACACCATTTTGTCCATAAAAGCATTGATTTTTGCATGAATTTTGGCCTTGAAGTCCTTCAGGGCAGGCCTGCCCTTAAATAAAATTGTGATATTTTGATAGGTTAGGATGTAAGGAATACATTAAGATAAGATTTTTTTAGGGGCACCCCTGCCCTGGGGTCGAAATTTACAAAAAAAAACCTACAAAAAATAAGGAAACCTGATTTTCATCACCTGCTTAAGATTTATGCCAATTCTTCTTATAGTCAGACTAGCTCATTTGATATAAGCGCTGACTTTTGCACCTTGGATACTTTCTTTTTGAAGTCGGGGGTTCGAATCCACCTGGTACAACACTTTTAAACTTTAAAATTTCGCCTTTTCAAAGACTATTTAGATTTTTTATATAGATTTGTGTATTTTTCCTTCAATTATCTATCCTTTATGCATGCCCATTCCTGATATATAAGAAACACTGAAGAGATATCAAATCGTAACAATCCAATGTACAGTTCTCAGTCAGGCGGAACGAACCTCAGTATAAGCAAACTTTCTTCGAGGACAAGAATAACTCACTCTTTGTTACTCAATACGGGTATTCTTGGCAGCATTGAGCTGCAATGAATTTCAGTTGTATATATTCCTTATAATTAAATCACATTGATTTTGGCTACATATTTCAGAAAATGCACTCCCTTGGGTTTCATTTAGGCCTATATATTTTGCACACATTAATGACTATTATATCCACGGATAAATGGCCTAGACATGAACAGAATTCAGAGACAGTTGACACTACCTTTATGAACCATGAGAAGTAAAGACATATATCAATTAGCACGTATGGAGATAAACTCAGAAAATCAATGAAAGGGTTCCTCCTACCTCTACTAACTGAAATAAAAAATTAGGAAAAACAAATTAATATATGTATTTAGCCTAATGTCATTAATCGGAACGGAAATCGACAAGCTTTTTGTAGAGAAAAAAACCAAGCCCGGTCCTATAGGTCAGATCCCTATTTATAATGAAGTGATCCTTTGTACCAAAACAACTATGTTTCTTCGAGCACCAAATTTGTACCCGACGGTCCTTAAAAAAGATCGTTTTTCTTATAATTTTTTAAATATTCTTTAAATATTTTTTACACAGAAGTTCAAGTTCAGTTGTATTGTAATGCTGAAGGTGCTCTATGTTGTTGTTTAAGTAATTCCAACACATCCATGATTTAATAACCCGGGTTGAACTCATCGTGACGGGTAGCTGCAGAACTCAGAAAAAAAAATTGACAGACCGGATATCTGGCTCCGATTTCACATAAAAAACTTAAGTTTTTACCTAAGTTTAATCTCAAATCCTGTTAATTTACTCAGCTGAGATTTTTCTCAAATTGCATTTCACAAATCAAACTTAGTCATTTCTCAGCTGAGATGAATTTTTTACTTAGCTGAGTCAAGAATTTTCATTGTCACAAGTGGCCCCTTATAACTTCTCCTGTTTTTATTTATTTATTCTTAATAAAAACAATCGTCTGCTTATGTTTTCAACAGAGGAAAATCGGATTAAATTAACAAGAGTCATAAAATGTTAATAAGTCATGAAATGTAAACTTTGTTATGCTAAGTATAGATGACATATCTAAATGATCTTATATATTATATAGCAAACAAAAGACCACATTAAATACATTATGGTTACCTTAAAATCATTAGAAAGTAGAATCACTGCACAGTTATTCCATTTAACACAAACAAATGAATTAGTTCCCTTTGTTTACATTTTTGTCAAGGGAGATAACTCCGCCAAAATTAATTTTTTTTAATGAAAAAAATATTTATCAAACCTGCATGAAATATTGCATATACGCTGATTATTGAGTGGAATAGATCTAAGAAATGAACATTACAGACAATATGATACTATATTAATGATGTTAATGACATATTCATATTTGAGATTTGACTTAAGTCTGCTATAGAGGTAACTTAAGTTTTTTCTCAAATTGAGTAAAAAACACGACTAAGATTTTTTTGTGAAATGCAGAGATTTGAGTTTTCTCAAATTTGAGAAAAAACTCAAATATTTGAGAAAAAACTCAGACTTAAGTCTGAGATTTGACTTAAGTTTTTTTTGTGAAATCGGAGCCTGGTCATCCATCCCAATTTTTTCAGACCAGCGAGCTACAGATCTGCAGCTACGTGACGGGTAAATTGCGGAACGCATGCTAAGGGAGAATTCCGCACATTTGGAAAAAAAATCATTTGTACTTTTCCGCAAAAGTTTCATTCGGTTTCCGCAAAAAGTATACAGCTTATATGTATATCACGCCAACATAATTACCTCGTATGTAAACATAAATAAGTTGCGTGTCGAAATTATTATCTTGCATATCAACATAATTATAATGCATGTAGACATAATTATCTTGCATGTTGACATACTTTTCTCGCATGTTAACATAATTTATCTTGCATGTAGGGGGCAGAAATATGCCGCCATAGAAGTCACATACCGGCGATTTTTGATATTTTTGGAAAACAAAACAAATTCCTAGTTCATAATATTTATGTTGCATGTCATCATATTTATGTTGCATGTTGACATATTTATGTTGCATGTTGACATTATTATATTGCATGCTGTCATAATCTATAAAAGAATAACTTTCAAACAGGTGGCAGAATTATGCCACTACACTCTTTATCTTTTCCATCGTCAACTTTCTTTATTTGTGAAGTAATATCCCGCTATCACCTGTATATATGGCGTTTACTTATTCCAATCTATTCGAGGACATGTTCTGAGTACGATCAATTTTTAAGCCGAGGCAGGCTACGGACAAATAAGTTTATATCATAGGGATTTCAGCTACCTTGTTTAAAGTCAGCTTTACATGAATTCTATGGTCGCTATATTGATCTTTACAAATATAACCTTTCATTGGATCTAATTTGGCTTATGTGTTTTATACAAATTGTAAGGTTTTTTAAATACTGAATTTGACTACAATGTAAAAAAAATAACTAGTGAAAGTCACTGGGAAGACTAGTCCATACAATCACTATCTTAAAAGTAGTTTACTAGGTATTGGATAGATTTACCATATAACATTAGTAAATCTAAGAACTTATAAGTAACTTTCTCTAGGTATTTAAGTATCTTTACGACCACTACTCCACTATTCACTATCTTAGCTAGTAAACAGAGTGATTACTAATCACGTCAAACGCTTTACTAGGCACACTAGTTAAATCAACTAGGTATTTCTTTCAGTGTACGGAATGTTATGCCTATCTGATCAATAATAATTAGGGCTCACAACCGGGGTGTGACAGGTCAACAGGAGATGCTTACACTTCATAGACACCTGATCCCACATCTGGAATTTCAAGAGGCCCTATTCACCGAGATGTGTATTATTTATTTAAAATTAAAATCTGAAATTTAAAAAGAGTGTCAAAAGTAAGATTGTCATGCATGAAAATAAGTTAAATCGTGAACTGATAAACAGTATATTTATATACTCGGACTGATATGCTTTGTTACAACGCGAAATGTAATAACAATGCAAAATGTAATAAACTGGGATTATTACATTTTGCGTTATTATATTTTGCGTCGAGATCAACGCAGAATGTAATATCGCAAAATGTAATAACACGGTTTTTGGATTTTTACATTTTGCGTTGGGCTTAACGCAAAATGTAATAATGCACTTTTTGGTTGTTACATTTTGCGTTACTTAATTTTTGCATCGAGGACAACTTAAAACGTAATAAAACAAAATGTAATGAAACAAAACATAATTATATTTTTGTATTGTGTTCAACATAAAACATCACAAAATTAATTTAAACATATAACAATGGGGAAACTCGCTTTACTAAATATATAGACAGACCTATGACTATGAGGCAAACATTACGGCTTTTACGGACATTACTAAATCTAAATATTTTTTCTAATTCTGTAACGCAGAATGCAATAATCCCGGTTTATTACATTTTGCGTTGTTATTACATTTCGCGTTGTAACAATGCTTATTTGTTTTATTCTGGAAAAAGGAAAATTTTGAAAATTTTGAACTGAAATATAAATAGACATAGATAATTCCGTAAAACAACTTCCAGTTCAAAGACAGTCAAAAGTTCTCTAGTTAGAGTCATTATTCAACAGGGTCAATTTTCAACGTGTTGAGGTCATAAGGTAAGGGGAAAAATACCAAGCTGTTGAAAAATAACCCCGGGTATAAATTCCACGACTTTTGTGGTCTCAATTTTCAACGGTGAAAAAGCACCCTCGGTTCAATATTCAACGTTGAAAAATGAACCCCAGGTCAATTTTCAGCCCGAGTTAATATTCAACGTTACACCGGAAAAGTCTGCTTATCTGTAGGAACTACTGCGATCTGGAACCTCTGCTTACCGGTATATGTTTTCATTCAAAGTGCCATTCCATTCTGTTTGTTCATATGACCAATACATTGATTTTAATAGGGGGAGGGTATTTGACGAGGTCAGATGTTTTTTTCATGCTTCTCCTGTCAGATAATTTTTTCCTATTTGAATAAAAATGCAGGAATTAGGGGAGGTATTTACAATGAGAGATAGTTCATCTTTGCCAAAGGCCAGGCAAAATGCCTTAAAATTTTTGGTCGAAATAGGGGTAAGATCCCCTTCCTCTCTTTAATATATATATATTAAATATGTAAAATCAGGAATTTCATGTATTTCCTAATCCATTTAGTAAATACATTTATCATATACTTAGTAGTAAATACACCGATTCTGCACGGTATGATACGGATGACGTCACAATACCCCATATCACGGACCGGTCCGAAAAGCCATATCACGTATCGGACCGCCGGGCCGAAAATCCATATCAAACCAGAAGCAACGTTTGTATTAAGTTAAAAAGTTAATTTACTTGATTTTATTTAAATATTCATATAAAATAATTCTTTAATGACATTTGTGGTCTTAATTTTTTTCCCAGTTATCTAGAATTGGCTCTATTAAATTTCAAAGAAAAAATGTCACTAACAAGCACAAACATTCTTCAACGACGATATGTGAACTCGCATATTAAGTATTTTAAATATATGATAAATAGAATACTACATACTAAAATCCATATCATATATCACATGTATGTTTTTAAAGCAGCATTTATAAGAATTGTTCTACAAAGCTGACGTTATACACTAATTTCCGATTCTGGGCAAGACTCAGTGCATTGTCTTTTTAAAATTCCATTTAACGAGGCCCGATCTAGTTGAAAATTACGAAAAAGGAATGATAAAAAATTTTAATTCTTGGAAATATACTTGTATGTTTTATGCTTAGAAAAATTAAAACGAAATTTTGTTACCTTGCCTTAATTGTAGTGAAATGGGGGCACTGTCAAGATATGGACCATTTTTCGTGTTTTTATCCACAATTACATACTAAAACTCTTCAATAAACAAAGAAATTTACAAATAAAAAAAATACATGATGAAATTCTTTGTTTTTAACATATATCATGCAATTTTCATTCTTCTTATAAAAATGAAAAGAAAATTGGAGGTAGCCTTTATTGCAGTGAAAAGGGGGCATGTAAAAACACAAAATATGGATTTATTCTGTCCAACTACGTGTTTCATAGGTCGCAATGGGTTTACATAACACCAACAAACGATTGCAATACTGTATATTAAGTTTCTAAAAGATAAATATTATTTACAATTTGAAATAATTTTCTCGCCATGCTTTATTTTTCTCTTAACTCGCGACGCTGTTTTTCGTGGAAAAAGGGGGTAGAAGGAGGAGGGGGGGGGGGGGGTGGTAAAGGCGACAAAATTGCGATTTTTACTAATATCATGTACTATATCGAAAAAGAAAATGTTTTTGGGATTCAATTTCAATGATTTATAGACTTATTTTATTTTTTTAAACTGAAAATAATCCATGCATATTCAAGTCGGCATTAAAAAGAGTGTGTATATAAACACTTCAACATGTTCAAAGAGAAAGACTAAAATCGTTTACTTCTAGTTGCCGTGTTTGTTTGTTTAAACTCACAAATTGAAACTAGATGCTGTCATTAGACAGTTATACCCGCACCAAGTGTTTGCCCCTAAATAACACTGTTTTGTACCAGTTTTAGTAAAAACGAAGGCCACGTGCACATAATACACCATCATCGGAACCCAGGGGTTTTCTATCCGTTACAATGCTGTGTAACGGATAGAAAACTCGTGGGTTCCGACGATGATAATACACATGAGCGGCCCTTTATGTACAGTTGTGGTTGAACTGTTTGCATGTGAATTTTCAGTTAATCAATAATCTTTTCATTTCATTTCATAAAAAGTATGGTCTATATAATTATTACAAACAAAATTAAATTATGCCCCCTTCCCTCGGCGGTTGCCGGCTTAATTTAGATTTGCTTCTAGGTGCCAACATCATAGCGTGCACAGATTTAGAGAAGGGATTGGAGTGGGTGGGGGGGGGGGGGGTCCAGACCCTCCCACCCTTGAAAAAAATAATTTATATTGATACATGTAGTAAAAATACCAAACAATACACCTCGGACACCAATCCCCCCACCCCCTGCAAACACAGTTACATACTACTTTGCCACCCCCCTCCCCACACACACACTCCTCATGGATAAAGAAACATCAGAACGAAAGCCTGTACATGTAGTAAAGTGCATTATAATCAAAATTCTTTCACAGTGACGTTTTATAATTTTAAATTTTTACAATACGGGTATGACGTAGCAAAAAAAGATAAATTTTTAAAATTTTGGAATCTGAAGTAAAAAATAGAAAAGCCCCAGCAGCATTTGAACTCTCTACAGACATGTAGTTAATGCTTTAACCCATTGCACTTCACTGTTAGGTAACATTATTTTGGGGGGAATTATTATATTTATACTTTATTGTTTATTTCTGCAATAGGGAGTTCATTACAATATGCCTGCAGGTGTCCTGTACCACCTTAAAGCTGAAATGTGTGCTTTACATATTTTTACCGAATAAAACAGTACAAGGTGTTTAAAAGAATAAAGTCATGAAAAAAAATGCATGTTACAAGAAAATGATCTTTGTCCGAAGTTACGTACACAACACAGGTCTACAGGTCGCATTACCGGGTACTAGTTTTACCCAGCTCTTCAGTTTAGATGGGTTTCACGTGGTGTACATAACGGTATGTGTTTTCCATGTGCAGAATAGGATTAATTAACATGCATAAACATTTCTTTTGTGATGATCAGCTAATTAATGGATTCATATTGTGCTCTAATTGGATTATCATTATGATGTTGACCAATATAGGTAAGCATAATACATGTAGTACTAGCACAATATTATGAGACACCGGTATACATATTTATTACTTTCACTTTCTAAATAAGTGATCTCCCTTTGCCAGCATACTGTATCATCTTTTTTAAAATATCTAAATAAGCTCATCATTGTTACATATCCTATCGCATTTGTACAGTTTCTGTCATTTTAATTGCAAAAGTTATTTTTTTATTTGTCAGATTTAAATATTAAGTTATTAATTACCGGTATATTGTAAATAACTAAATTAAAAGGTGAATTTTGCATAATTAGTACCTACAGAGACCCAATAAGAATCCTTTGATTTTTCTGACGTCTGGTGGCTTTTGTATGAAGCTTGCAAATTGTATTGTATGTTACAACAATATTATTTTAAATGAAAACACAAACATATTTAACAGCTTTATTTACTTCTATTACTTCTATGGAACTTGGCAACATCATTTGGACGCTTTTATTGATTTTGGACCTGTTGATGTTGACATGCCGAAAGAAAGTAGATCATGTAAAAAATATAAAATCTTTGATATGTGCGTCTTTTAAAACATATGTGGCAATCTGTTGGGGATTTATTACAAACGAACTATTGACTGAAAGTTGTAAGGACCGAAGGATCATATGAATTCCAACTTTACTTTGAAGTTATTGTTTCTACGACGATGTGCTCAGCCAGTCAGGGTGCTAGGCTACTTGTAGATCCATGGTAGGTTATAATGTATTCAGTATAATGTAAGAAAGCATTGTTGAAAGTGACTATAAGACTTCTCTGCATGGCCAAACTGTCAAAGGTTTCTCATGAAAACGATTTAAGGGGGGGGGGGGTGTAACATCCGTCCTCGCAGGTAGGCTAGCCAGTACAGATACATTGATCAAATTTGACAATTCACTAACGTATATGAGTTTTTTTATTGCTTTTAACGAAATTTTAGTTCATTATCATTCAACTTTTAAGGCAAGAATTTTCACAAATCGAATTTTCGATAAATGAAATCTTGAAGCGAGGGATTGTGTCAAAACCGGAAGTGCTATTGATAAAGCACCTAGCCCTGGATAAAGCATAGGCTTATCTCATGGGTAGTATCATCCACACATATGCGATAAATATATATATCTAGCTCCTTGAAAATCAAATGGTCATCTTTCTTGTAAGAACTTGATTTCCTGCCAAAGTAACTTAATATATTACATTACTTTATTTCCTAACATCTACGCAAGGCATTTCAATTGAATTAAATATGTCAATTAACGACTCCCTCGTCGTCGCAAACCATAGCCAAAATGTACAAAACAACCCTCTCCCATTCTTGTAGGAGAGGGCTTTAGGTGAACTCCGGACCGTGGCTTGAGACGTTACGATTCACTTTGCTCAAAAGGTTCCACACCTCGATATCTCCGATGTAATTGTAAAAAATCATAATACATATATAGAAGTACATAGTTCTTGTCCGCCATTAATCTGCCTTGTTATTTTAGTTGTAAGATCGCACATTTAGTTGTTGCCGATTGCCGAAACATTTGATATACGTGTGTACTCATGAAATCATACTTTGATGCTTTCTGTTGGAAAATAAACACATATGTAATGAAAATTTTTAATACGTTCTAGAGTCAGAATTACTACTTAGATGTACTTTGTAAGTTACATGTTTGAATATTTAGATGTTTATTAATGTAATTGGGAGTAACATGTATACGTCTGATTTGGTGTATTCCATGTTATATTTTATAAGAACAAGACAATAAAAGATCAACCTAAAAAAAGTTTGAACAAATATAATCATAACAATCATATAGTTGAAAAAAATACAAGTAGGTTCAGGGGAAGGGGTGGGGGTGAGGGTAATATGTAAAGTCTTAAGTTTAAAAAATATCTATACAAGGTGCACGAACAGAAAGTATAACCTTTTTCAACTGTAAAGGAAAATTTTATGTTTTTGAAGATTTTCACTGGTAGATCCCGATAAATTATAATTAGTTATTAAGTGTCACTGTGTTTCAATTACACTCGTATTGCGTTTATAATATACATTATATACCAGATCTACTCAACAAAGATATTATTTGAGCATCAATGTGTGTTCTACGTGCAATTATTTTTTTTCCTTTTTAAAGTGGCCTGTAGAATTTTTTTTTTTTTGGGGGGGGGGGAGGGGGGGGTATGTTATGTAATGGTTACCTAAGTTTTATTATATACCACTAGGTTTATGTGACATAGCATTAAATAGTGAAATTAAGTTACATGACATATATTTATGTGACAGTAAACTAATTTTCAAGACATTTATGTGACATTTACCCGTAAGCTTATTTGACATAATAAAATACAATGTCAAATACCCTTATGGACAATAGTCACATAAGCATTAATTCGACTGAATATGCAGTTTATGATGTCACATTTATTTTTAAAAAAGTCATAAATTGTCAGTACAGTGACCTGCATTTTGTGGATAAGTTATGCAACAGTTACCCAAATTTCAGAATATTTATGTGGCATTTACCCCTTAGCTTAAGTGAGGTAACAATAAAAAGTTAAATTAAGTTTTGTTACATATAAGTGACAGTTAACTGTTTAAGACATTTATGTGACACTTACCCATAAGGTTACGGTATGTGACATTACATAATCAATACAATGTCACACTTATGGACAAATGTCACATTACCATTGATTTGTTAGAACAGTTTATGAAGTCACATATATTTTTTT
Source organism: Magallana ariakensis (assembly GCA_020458035.1). Classification (NCBI taxonomy): domain Eukaryota; kingdom Metazoa; phylum Mollusca; class Bivalvia; order Ostreida; family Ostreidae; genus Magallana; species Magallana ariakensis. The sequence continues at coordinate 46,109,586 of CM035816.1, forward strand.
TAAAAAGTCACATAAATTGTCAGTCACATGACCTGCATTTCGTGGGTCTGTCCGTCCGTCCGTCCGTCTGTCTGTCCGTCCGTAACAAAAATTTCTGTCGCATTTATCTCAGCAACTATTTATCGGAGATGCTTGAAATTTTAACACACTATTTGTATAGGCATGCTTTATCTCGTTGGATGTATTTTTGTACCAATCGGACGTCAACTTCCTGTTAAATGAGTACTTTGTTTATATTTAGCCAAAATTTTCAAACAAATTTCCGTCAAAGATTTCTCAGCAACTAATTATCGCAGATGCTTGAAATTTTAACACACTATTTGTTTAGGGTATGCCATATTGTAGGATATATTTTTGTATCAATCGGACGTCAACTTCCTGTTAAATAATGACTTTGTTTATTTTTAGCCAAAATTTTCAAACAAATTTTCCTCAAAGATTTCTCAGCAGCTATTTATCGCAGATGCTTGAAATTTTAACACACTATTTGTTTAGGCATGCCATATTGTGGGATATATTTCTGTACCAATCGGATGCCAGCTTTCTGTTAAATGTCGACTTTGCTTATTTTGCATATTCACATCAGAGCGGGGGTATCACTAGTGAGCATTGGCTCACATATATCTTGTTGATTTTAAAAGTCATACAATCTGTACATATAATTGACTGCCGTCATGAGAAAAGGGCCCTTATCTTTTGACGTCACAATGCTCAGAAAACGACGTCATAGTAGCGGCATTGTAAACGCAGTTTTTTTTATTTTCTGTTTCTTTTTTTTTTTTTTGCGTCTGTGTTGTGTTTTTTGAATATTTAGAGTATGGCCTTGTTTAAATACCGATAATAATAATTGATAACTAATAATAATATATAAAAAATAATTAAAAAATAATTTATAATAATAAATAATAATAATAATATAATAATTGACGTTCGTGACGTCGCGTCGTTTTCGACCATCTACGTCAAAGTCGTGGTAACATGTCTTACTAAAATTGTCATAAAATGCTTAAAACACGGAAGATTTTGGATATCTTTGTATATATTTGTATTCAAAAAGAGTTGACTAATCGGAATTGAGAAAAAATTGAGTTTGTGAAATTTTGACCTTAAGGGCCCTTTTCTCGTGACGGCAGTCATTATTGTTTTGAAATAGTTGTGAATTGCCCATTGTCGCGAACAACAGTTTTATTATTCGGTGAAGTTATGATTAGGCGTAAAACAGAGAACGGTTGAGAACATAATGTGCTGTAAAAATATATTAAATAATCAAACATAATTCATCCTCACGAATAAAAACTTACTGAGGTTGTGACGAAGAATATAGTATATATACATTTGATACCAAATGAGCTTACGTATAAGCAGCAAACTATATACATAAAAAACAAAACTCGGGATATAAAAGATGGCACCTATTGAAATGAAATTTGGTATACAGATTTATCATATGCATATCTAGGTTAATTTCGACTTTGGGTACGATCAAGCAAATCTTGACAGAGCTATACATCTTGGACTTCGCAAAATTCCAATTATTTGAAGTCTCCGTTGATTTTCGTCACAGAGATCCTCAAGGGAGGGGGGCATATGTGTTTCACAAACATTTCTTGTTTTCTTTTTCGTCTCATTCCCTTTAATTTCACGTTGTATAGATATGCATATACTAAAATATATCATGGTTAAAAAATCAAATGGTGCGGGAAACGCTTATATTTAAAAAGGGTGGATAGTCGTGGCCATTTTAAGACTATCTTGATCTCCTTTAAAAGAAGAGCTCTGTTTAAAAGAAAACACTCAAATTTAAAAGCTAAAAGTTATTGAATTTTTCTTTCCTAAATAATAGTTTTTAGTTTAACGAAGCATATCTTAAAATTAAAGGTAGATCTGATGGGTAATTTGTTGACCATCTAGCCTCTTTAGGACATTTTACTGAAATAACAATTGTAAAAGTATGTCTTTATTTATAATCATTAATTACACTGTCAATCGTACTCTCCTGAAATGAAGCCCAAAAGAGTGAACAATTTCTACATCATTAATAAAAACTTAGCAGCAATCAATTTTGTTTTCAAATTTAATACAAACAATTACAATACATTTTTTATTAACCAATTAAGGGCCCTCAAGGGGCAACAGGGAGATTGTACAATAAACATTTATTATGCACAGTAAAACACATACACAAGAGGGAAAGGGTTGGATGTTTGAAAGAAGACATACATAAACATTTAGTTAGCATTTATATGTATCTTTCTATACTTAATATGTAATATATGTACATGTATATATAGATTAAACACCCATATATAAATATGTCAAAAACATACAAATCGGAAATACATGTACCTGTTGTGTAACACATGATCGGATCCCAATTTTGGAATAATACAAATTATATTAGGACAATGTCTTTTGTACAAAAAATACCAAGAGAGTTTAATATATCTAATTTTTCACAGTTTAAAATCCAAAATATTTTTTGTTCATCTTGCAAACTAGTTAAGTGTTTTACTTTTAGACATATACATGTATTTGATATATTCGGTTTATACAAACTTCCAAATATCGAGTGTGAATACATTGTACGTTGGAGACCAGTTACATGTATATAAATAATGGTCTTTATTTTTAGTTATTTAAACATGGTTTTAACATGGTTACATGAAAACTGTTTTTGTTTTTTAAAGTCCGACAATCTGTACATATATTGTTTTGAAATAGTTGTGAATTGCCCATTATCCCGAACAACAGTTTTATTATTCGGTGAAGTTATGATTAGGCGTAAAACAGAGAACGTTTGAGAACATAATGTGCTGTAAAAATATATTAAATAATCAAATATAATTCATCCTCACGAATAAAAACTTACTGAGGTTGTGACGAAGAATATAGTATATACATTTGATACCAAATGAGCTTGACTTATAAGCAGCAAACTATATACATAAAAAACAAAACTCGGGATATAAAAGATGGCTGCGGTTCAGGAGCCGAAAGAAGTTGATGCTGATAACCGTTTTGAAAGTCAAAAGCTGGATAGTGATTACATGTAAGTTAACGCGTTCGGCAAATTGCTACTAAATTTTGCACAATAAATCTGTTTAAACGCGCTATTTAATTGTATATGAATAGTTTATATTGTACGTGCATATCATGACTTGCGTAAAACAACAGCAATAAAACAGACAATATCGTTTTTGACATCATTTTACAAGTAATTTTCAATTTCCAAATAATATAATATCTTCTTTAAGCTAAACACAACCCACAGAGGTCGCAATCCCTACGTCATCTATGCATGTATACGCTACATATATCTTACATGTAAAATGGTTGGATGGTCATGGTCAATATATAATTAAAACTTCTTTATAAAATGGTACAAAATTCTTCTATAAACTTAAAAAACCAAATTTGAAACAAGCAAACAAGGTTTGTTGTTATTATAGTATTATTTGTTTCCCTGGAGTGAAAAGACGCAAGGTCATTGGATTAAACGCGCCATTCGATTGCCCTCTAAATCTTTTTAGACGTTAAATGACAAAATTTATGGGGACAATATCCTCGTTTAGACTATACCTTAATTAAAACAAAACATTGAAAACAATAAAAAAAAAATGGAATGAAACTTTCAACATTTGTAATTGTTAAATAGTATATCATCTCAACAATAGCAAAGATATAATTTAAACAATGCTAAAAAACGAAACCTTGGACCTATATATTATTTCAAGTCAGAAGAAAAATCGCATCAAATATGCAAATCAATGCATTATACACTGACATAAGTGCACATAAAGCAAGAAATCTAAGCGAAAAGAACGTAAGGAATGTCACACGGCTTGGAGTTTCGGTCTTTATTCGGGTGTATCGAAATCGAATAGATATCAGTATACTGATGCCTAACAACGAGACGTGTTATGCTTCAATTACCATGTAATTCATATAACATATAAAACGGTACAAAGTTCTTTTATAAGTTCGAAACGAGCAAACACTGCTTGCTGTTATTATAGTATTATTTGTATGCCATGGAGTGAAAAGACGCGAAGACATTGGTTAAAACGCGTCATTTGATTGCCGTCTAAATGTTTTTAGACGACAAATGACAAAGTTTTGATGGGAAAATATCCCCGTTTAGTCTTCTAGGGACGTTTCCAACCAGACAAATTTAGTGTGACAGTCAGTTACGAACATAATAAGTAATTATATATTTAAACCTTAATCAAAATTGTTTTTTTTTCCTGCAGATATGGCCGATGGGGTCCATACCAGACGATTCAGATTTGTTTTATATACTTTCATATATGGCAGACGGGTTTTCAACTTTTGATTGGTGTATTCATCGGTAAGAAAGTAAAGCTGCCTATTATAAATATTACACATGAAAAAGGTTTATGGCATAAAAAAGGAGTTGACATAAACTATACTTTAAGAATTGGTTATTGCATAAAACAATAGGTTTTTTTTCTTGCGTTCCAAAATCATACTAATAAATCGTAACTGTTGCATTTATGTGGCATTTCACTCTCACCCTGGGAAGTTTTCATTAACTGATAATTTCTCATAATTAGATTATAAACCCAGATTTTTCACTATATCAATGTATGAAATTTAAAGAGTCTGTGTTCTTCTTATAAAACATGCATTTCAGTTTCGTAAACTTGGTTAAATATAAAAGATTTCATTAACTGATATTTACTCATTAAACCATGTATTTCAAATTTTTTACACTGCACGAAAAGTCGCGTTTAATATAATTTTATAAATTCGTTTACCAAATTATATTTCTTGTTTTAAATATAATCTATGTATAACGTTATATTATATGCAAAATGTAATGTCATATAATTGATTGAATTATTTTAACACGTATAATTAGATTTAATGCAATATACAGCGAGAATAATATAGTTTAATTGAAAAAATTATACTTTTCGTTTAAGAAAATTGACATGCATTAGTATATACATTTATACATTAAGTTTAATTATGTTTCTGGTATTAAATATATGTAATCAATAATGTGTCGATAATACGTTATTTTATACCAAATAAAATGTTGTTTACGTACTCATTATTGCAAAAAAGACAAAATTGTTTATAGCAACGTATCTGATATAATGCTCTGATTTTATCGTGGGAGGGGATCGGAACGGAAAACAGAAAAACCCCAAATGATTATTTTTTCAGACATGTTTAAGTAGATTTGATACAGTATACAAAAAGAATAATGAAGTTTTATAGAAAAAAAATTATATATCTAAAGTTTATGAAAATTGTTTTATATAAGTAAATTTGCTCAGTTATACCTCAAGTTTTACTATGTTTGATTTGCATTAAATATACATGATAGATAATGTGCCACTAATACATCATTTTATTTTGAATAGAATAGTGTTTACATCACCCATGCAATTGAAAGGACAAAAAATTAAAGCATCCAATATTATTATGCTCTGAAATTACGTAGAAAAAATTATCCAGTTATAAAGGATCTCTCTCTCTCTCTCTCTCTCTCTCTCTCTCTCTCTCTCTCTCTCTCTCTCTCTCTCTCTCTCTCTCTCTCTCTCTCTCTCTCTGAGGTATTAACGCATTACATAAAATCAAAAAAAATATTTGAATCAGATCTTTTAATGTTCATAAATGTATCAAATTGAGAATCAAAATTAAAATTAATTATTGATTAAAATATTCTGATATTGGGCTGAACACAGTCTTTAAAATGCTAAATTCTTCCCAATAGGTACTATGAATAGAACTTTCCTATTTCCCACTTTGCCTTGGGCGTAAACAAATTTGCATCGAATTCGTTGTATGGGGAGAAATATCGATGGACCACTGTCATCAAAAATATTGGAAGACCAAACTTCAACAGGTGCCCCACAATGTTTCTTCATCTCCAAATTTGGTGCTAGCCATGTGATTTTAGCTAGGATATGTACCATACTTCTCCCATTCACAACAAGATTATGACGCAAGAAATACTCTACAATCCCTGGCCACAGCCGATCGTCGTTCTCAGCAACGATTTGTCCGTTTCCTGCGTTCCAATTTGACATTATGTAAGCAGAGCGACAATATCTTGACTTAATTGATCCAATAGTTTCATTTCCTAAAGACACTGCCTTGAATTTCATAAATGATATTGAACATAGAAAATCGCAATCATCATTCAATTGATAAACTATTTTGTACATTTGTTTCAAAAAATTTGTCTCAACGTCATCAAGAACTGCAGGGGAGCCATGTTTTAAATCTACATTTTCAACATCATCCCATTTTTGTAGGCTTCTGATGCACGAAGGAAGAGACATTGAAATGAAATCCATCTTTTTTGAATCACTCAAATAACGGCTGTTTGTTTCCTTTTCTTGTGTCAAACTCTCAAAGACAGGTAGAAGTTCTTCTTTGAAGTATTCTGGATAATCAATTTCGGAGATCATTGCATTTCTATTGAAACGTCTCATCAGCTGCAATTCTATTGATCTGTTGTTGTTCGGAAGTGTTCCCAGATAACCATTGTATCGTTCAAAACTATATAACCAAAATGAATGTACCGGTCCATAGTCTAACATACAATCTGCAATGTGTGCATGTAGATGCATATTAGGTGTTACAAAGTTAGTTCCGTAACATTCTTCAACCCCTTTACAAAATGCAAGTAAATATTGGTCAATCAATTTAATATCATCTTTTGAAATTGACCGCGAGCATAAGAGCCTGCTTGCCAGAACGAAGAACCGCCAATGGTGTAATAGCCTATCAGGTATCTGTCCTTTTAATGCATACACGGAGAATAAGTTGGTCCAGTGCATCCACTGTTCGGCGGTGAATCCACCAAAAGAAGAAGAAATTTTACGCGGTATCTTTCCCAATGATGCTGGTGTTTCAATGGTGTCGACCCTTTTCTGAATGATTTCAAAAGAATCTTCTAATATTGTCCCTGTAGATAGCCATACTTTGATCATATGCTTTGCTGACCCCAGATACATATTATGCATGGGATCAATAATTGACATACGGATGGGGTCAAAATAACTCAAACGACTGAGTTCTGAAAATCTAACACCTGTGTCACTCTCTAAATTAGACTTTTCAGACTTGGTTTTCGCTCCCAGAACTTTATCTATACGTAAACTGTGGTCCTTTATTTCTCTTTTCTGCCACTGATCTCTATCAAATCCGGAATAGTCTTTATTTCCCACTGTTCCGGGAAACACTTTATAACACTTCGAACAACCTAGATTAGCAGTGTGGCCCAAAAACCCGCACAGCTTCCTTGTCGCAGGCACATCGCATCCTACACACATAACAGCTAGTTTGACAATGACATTCTTATTTGTATGAACTGAGAAAGCTTCAAACCCTTTGCTCCATGCTTCTTCTAACTCGTTGACAAATGGTTTGACAAATGTATTTGTACTGGGTTCCTTACCCATATCTGGAATTATTCCTATGAGAATGACATTTTCTAATTTGAATCGTAAATGTCTGGGTAGGTTGAGAACTACAGCATATATTACACCGATAGAGTATTTTACGTGTTGAAAAGGCTGAAACCAATCCAGATTAAGCATAAGACCAAATGAATAATCTGAAGCCAAAAAATTGCTGTATTTGTCTGTGTTGAAGTCTTTCCATACCTGCCCATCGTATACATCAAAGTACATATCTGTAGGTATATTACGTTGTCGCCAAGAGTTACAATTTTGAACAAATTGTTTTCGTCGCAGAAATCGTTTGATAGTTTCAATGATTGGTTTATAACAATATAATTTATATGGGTAAAGCTTCTCGTCTCCGTTTGATAGCTTCACCAATCTCATTAAAGATTCATTACACTTTGTTCGTCTACCTTTTTGAGTATGATTAGGAAATGCTACGTATGTGCAATTAGCAGATATCTCCCTTCCTTCCACAACTATTGAACTTTCTTGAAGAGTGTACAATGAACAACATTTTTTGCAAACAACAAACTTTTTGAAATTGTCAACCTTTAAATTTAGAGATTTCCATAACATATATAATGTCCCGGGGAATATGGCTGGCAGACTGTAGAAGACGGGATGTGACTTGCATAACTCCGACAAAAATGTGGAGACAAAGTTTAAAAGCTGATTAATTGCTGTGTCCGATATCATATTCACACCCTGCCATGTACAGATGAAGAGACAAAACCATATTGTCAATGAAGTAATAGACGTGCAATGTGTACTGTTTGAGTCTACCTTTTTTTGAACTTCTTGTACATCCTCGATATCCATCTGAATATCATCTGTAGAAATAGCATTCCAAATCTCTTCCTCTGAATCACTACTATTCCCCTCTGTTATATCTTCATTGGGTAGTTTACAAAGGCGCTTTCGAATAAATTCTCGCATATCATCTCTTAATTTCTCGATGTTGCTACTATCACCGCACTCATCCGACTCATCATCATCAATCAGAGTGGGTACGAAAGAGTTGTCATTAAAATTTTCATCATCATTTGTTGACAATACTGACTTTTTAATTCCACATGTCCATTTATTGTCTTGAAAGTATTTTGGTTTGTGCAAAGAAAAAAAATAAGATCTGGAATATTGAGTTTTACATCCCTCACATATTTTTCTTGTTCTTATTTTTTTTAATGTTATATTTTCATTCCCTACTTCGTTAGCAGAGCCTTTCCTTTTCTCGGTGGCCATTTTGAAGGTAAATTGGAATTCGGAAACTACATAAACTTTAATAGTTAGGCAATATACTCGGCCAATTCAGCATCTTTGAAATTACCTGTGGAATAAATAAATGCAGTCCGTTAAAACCAGGAGTATACTTAATGCAAGTTCATAGTACCATGAATCATTCTAGTATAGTACACTAATTAGTAATAATATTGGAAAGCAAACAATCTCATTTTTAGAATCTTGATATTTAAAAAATGTCAACATTATGGAACTGAAAAGTATTGTTGTTTTTAAAATCAATATTTTGCTATCAGAAAATTAATCAATGATAGTGTGTGTGTCCAAGATCACTATAGTGAGACTGTTTTTAGAAAATAATTGCTTAATGTACATGTAGTAAATTTCGCCTGTGTATGCCATGCGATTCTAAACTTGATGCAATCTAAGTAGATAAACTGACTCATTAGGACATCACTTATCAGTTGCGTCGAAAGGAAATTGAAAGTAGTGGGGGGGGGGGGGGGGGGCTAGTCCTTATCAGAAATCTTGACAAGCAAAATAAAAGGGATTATTGGTGGGTATGGTTAACGTTATGTCTAACTTTCTTAAAAATGTGGGGGGGGGGGGGGGGGGGGCTAAGCCCCATCTAGATCCTTCCCACCGGTTCCGACGCCAATGCTTATAGTATTATTATATGTATTTCATTTCAGTTGGTTTTGTCAATACTTTAACTAAACAAAATTGCTAAAATAGTACAAATGACTTTTTATCTTTGCTCCTTAATTCATAAAACCTTTGAAAAAACAAACAATTAAACAAACACCCGAAGTTTATTTTAATAAAATTTTCCAGTAACCACCCTGTGGATTTTATTGTTTAGTCTCTTAAATTCCATCCATTTCAAATATAACGGATCGCGCTCAAAAGGCATGAGATCCTGTTCGTGACTTATGATTTTCCTGTCAGACTGATGACTTTTCCTTTTCTCGGAATTGTTACTACTTGTTGGGTTTTTGTCCATTGCATAGTCACTCTTACACGTGGGTGTAACTGTTGGATTCACCGTTTTTTTAATTTTCCCCTCTACCTTTTTACGTTGCCTTCTTCTTTTCCTGTAAGCTTTTTTGGTATCTGCCTTGTGTCGTCCCATAACATTAATTAATTAGTGTTCTGAATTAAAAAAAAAATCATAAAGAAAATAAAAAAAGACATTTCGTTTATAACATTAATTCAGGAGGACAGAGAGAGAGAGAGAGAGAGAGAGAGAGAGAGAGAGAGAAAATTACATGTAAATTTGTTCATTAATGAAATTTGTTTTAAAGATATTTATAATACTTTATAATACTGAGCCGTATTTGAAAAATTAATAATCATTCAAAAAATCAATTTTGTTAAAATCTGTTGAATCTAATTTTATTTAATTTTAAATTTTGATCAAAAAGAAAAAAAAATTGTTGCTGAAAAAAGTTTAACCTCTACGCGCATGTGAAACAAATTTAGCCAATCAGAAATCGAGAGAATTCTGAGCCCGCCAAACTGCGCTGGAGAAAAAATGTCGGACTCAAGCGAAGTAGATCTATCGGAATTTAGTGAAGAGGAGGAATCTTCTTCATGCTCTTGGACTAATGAATCATCAGATTCGTACATAGACGAAATTGTTCGAAAAAAATCCAATGGCAAGGCTTATCAGAAAGCGTCGAAAGGAAAGAAAAAGACACCACAACTTCAAGCGGGTAGACCGCTCTCGAGTAACGCTAACAAGATGGCTAAAAAGTCGTTATTTACGTGTACAACAACATCAAAGAGTGTTCAACGTGACCTACCACAGCCAGATGACTCCACTGATGCTAGTATGTCTCCCACCTCCGTCACGTGCTCATCAACCTCGGGACTACCAACAATCGCAGCAACGCCGAATCGGACAATTTTATCGCCTGCTCCCACGACGTCAGTCCTTAGCCCCGCAACGTCAGTCCTTAGCCCCACAACGTCAATCCTTAGCCACACAACTTCAGTTCTTGGCAGCGCCACGGGGATAGGTTCGCCGGCCAGTAGTACCAGTGGTTTGGTAGGTATCGATGAACATGTGCTCTTGCAATTTAATAGTTACTTCCCTTTGTAAAAATGATTATTTCCCTTGTAAGAATTCAGTCAACTCGTACCCAAACTGGCTCGTATCCAAACACATTTGTAATCAAATAGTCCGAGTGAAAAAATGACTTCAATTGTGTTTTTATGCATGCTGTCATAACTATTATTATATAGGGGATGATTAATTTATATTGATATTTATTTAATATTGTCAGAATTGTCATATGATCTAGATATACTGGCATGGGACCAGTTCATGCCAAGTACAATTTCTCACCAGTGCACTGTGACGTCATTTAATCAACACATAAAATTATATATGAAAATGATGTCACAATGTACTGGCGAGATATGGTACTCAGCAAGAACTGGTCTCACGCCAGTAAGGCGCCCAGGGCTGGAAGAATTTTTTTTAGCCAATAGTACCCCTGATTCAACTCTTATTTTTCCAGTGATTGGGATAAGCAGTGGGCTAAATGTGACAATGGCACATTCCAAGACAGTGTCAATGTGACATTTCCAAAATCAATGCGCCAAATGGAAAATTTATGGGACATTGTAAAATGACAAGTTAAAATTTGATGAGTTTATAAAAGACTTCATTGCAATTGTCAAATTACTGAATGACACTAAATAAAAAGCTTCCAAAAATATTTTTGATTTAGTAATGAAGACCATAATTTAGTTTCAGTTCCTTATATTTATTCTTCTTTTCATCCAATTTGAGTCAATTCTAATGCGGATTTATATCAAAATGTTCAAAATCTTTGCACTTTAAATTTATATCCTATTATGATTTGGGCTATTATATCCCATTTGGGCAATTGGTCCCAACCTATTAAACACACAAGTTTCCAATTTAATCAATGATAATAAGGGTTGACAAAAAGGCGAGAAATACTCATATTTTCCAGGAAGGTGGAAAATACTGGTAGTTTACATCAATATCTTTACTTACCTGCATCAACTTTTTGCATTTTCCCCGTGCTGCCTACAATCATGCCTGAACTTTTGAGACCACCCCTAGTGCTTACCCATAATGCACAAGCATACTTCCCAGGATTTACAGGTATTCGTTTCCCGGGAAATACTGGGAAGTAAAGTACAACTACATACTAGTACTTCATACTTTGTCTTAATCAAACCTATTGTGATGTTGACAATAGTTCACCTAGTTAGCTGTGGCATATATATTTTATCATTGTATTTGGTTTTAACACTTAGTTTTGACTAGCCAGTAATGCGCTACTTATAAATACTCCAAACATGGTTCATTCATACACCATCGTTACTTGTTTTAAAGACTAAAGTGTGACTGTGTCACACATCAGTATGCAATATGCAACACACCTATAAGAAGCCAATAAGCCCGGCCCACTCATAGTATTTATCTCCCCGAAACAGGACGAGCACAAATTTGTCAAGGGTTAAACAATTTATTAAAACAACGTGATTATTTAATTGTTGTTAATTGTAACACCTACAGTAAGTATAACAAGATTAAAGTTGATTTGTGGCTTTGATCTGTGTAAAACACAAAACTAAGGTTCAAAAAGCTGGACTGAAACTTGTACCCTGTACCCCAGCTGCTATAGATTTAAGTCCTTGGGAATAAATGATTGGTGAATTTAAGATTCATAATACTGACAGTGAAATGACAAACCATGCTGAACTGTGGTTATATGCTTACTTTTAATATCTTGTTTCATAAACACATGTTTTACATTAAATAAATTAAACAAAGATTTTAAATTTGTATTTCACAGTTTAGTGGAAATTAGTAGTATTTACCGGGATGGGAAATACCTGCATGTACAGTGTATTTACCACTGGTAATTCCCAGCACTGGTATTTATTTTGGCCAACCCTGATGATAATTAGCTATTAACCACCAAAATGAGTAGCCCAGGTTTGCTTCCCAGTATAGTCACTGGGAAAATGACAATCTGTAAGAAATATTGAAAAGATTAAAGTTTAACAGAAGACAAAATAATATGTAATAAAGTCGGATTGCAAATTTTGTGCAAAACAAATAAGTATTTCTTAATAAATCATCAAAAACCATGTTTTCAGTTTTGAAAATCCTGGCTCGGGTTTCGCTACTCATTTTAGTCACTCCTCTTAAAAAAGTCTTTGGCAAACTTAAAGGAGTTTGAGATGACATTAAACTTTGTTTGAAGATATCTACAAAAATCTACATTCAATTATTTCATAACTTCTAAATAATTTTTTTTTTATATCAAAGCCAAAGCTTATCAGCATATCTTTTATATTTACAATCCAAATGTCATTGTTTACAACAGGACCAATTGATTATGCGTCGGTTGGGTACGAGTCGGTCTGAGTACGACTTCACTTGATTTCCCTTTAATAGCTCTTCAATGTCTGTAATTTGAACTATTTTCACTATTTTGATTTGAATAGGACCAGCATCAAGGCCTCTTTACAAAGTTAAGAAAGATTGAGTCTCAGCAGGAAAAAATCTTAGAGGGGCAGAAGGAAATCCTTACTTTACTCTCTGGAAGTAATCCATCGCAAAGAAAAAGAAATAGAAAAGTTAAAATAAGTGTACCCAACCATGTCCGTGTAAGTATATTCGATGTCAATATAATATTGATCTTATCTGCCATATTTAATATATAAACACTGAAAAAAAATGCATGACTGAATTGAAGGTGCAGAATTTTTTTCCAATGATGAATCTAATTTACTTGTAGCTGTATTGGGTTTCGCTAGAATCTTGTTGGGGGGGGGGGTTGAGAAAACTAAGAATTAGTAGATTGTATAGTAATATACTCTCTGACAAGAAACAAAAAAATGAAACATTAGCTAGGCTACAACATTTTACGATCAAGCATTGGTTAAAGTTAATAAAAGAACCAGGGTGAAAAAGCCGTTCATTTTGTTGAAATGACGCCAAATTGAGGCGCCAGCGGGATTTGCTTATTTATATTTAAATATTTAATCGTTCCATGCTTAAAATTATATAAATATAAGTAATAAGGAATCATTCTTTGAATATTATGAGGTGATCATTTTGGTCGAGGCGTTATCAAATCTATCATAAAGCTTCGCGTCGGTTGACAATGGTTTTCTCGGGGTGTCAAGAAGGGCTTTATGATAGATTTGATCACGCCCCGACCGAAATTATCACCTCATAATATTCAAAGAATGATTCCTTATTACTTATATTTATATAATTTTAAGCCATCGTACGATTAAATATTTAAATATAAATAAGCAAATCCCACTGGCGTCATTTGAAGTTATGGGTTATATAGTACAAAATTGGTACGTAGTGTTATCACAGGCAAAGACACTGGAAAATGTAAATATTCATGTATATTCACTCATCCAAAAGATTTGTATAACATGTATAACACACACAGGCTTATACTGTAATGTTTGTATGTATCAAGAGGAGTTATATGAATATCAGCATATTTGTAATTGCATGGCCATATGGTATTGATATTTGTAAATGCATACTTTCAGACTACTGTGCATGATGGATACTCCCATGGAATTTCCATAGGACTGCTGTGGAAAATGAAATCCGATGATGGAAACCAAACGTTAAAGTAAAATTTGAAAAAAATATTAATATCTTATACTTTTGAGCATACAAGAGCTGAAAGCTTGAGTGAAGTGAGCTTTTCTGGTCACATTTTATTGTCTTCCTCAATTCTAGCTGTCTTTCTGTTTAACCATCAAAAATTAGATTAAATGAAAATATGAGGAACAAAAAAAAAAAATCAAGAAAATGAAACATGTTGAAGCAACCTCTGGTAAAGTAGCATTTGGTTTGTTCAAATTATTGTATTGCTTTATTGTTTTCCAAGGTATGTGATAAGAAATCCATTTGTCAAACATATTGAAACGAAAAATATATCAACATATTCTATTTGGCACCCAATTGTATTGATATAAATGATACATGCATATAATACATACTAGTATGAAAATTGAACTGAAGAATGACATTCTAATCACACAAAGGAATAAGGTGATTATTAATTCTATAATTATAAATAATTATATTAAATTCAATTAACTTAATTGTTCCTTGTCAAAGATATGTGTGGAGCATAGCAAGTGTTTGGAGATCATGACCCTATAAGGTGGACACCCCTCACCCCAACCCACCTAGCTGCAGGTCTGTAGCTCCTGGTCTGAAAAAAATCGGATGGACGACCTGGGAGCTACAGGGCCACCCATTGAAAAAGTTGTATATTTATTGCGCAGAAAAAATGTGCGCTAGTTTAAGACTGATTTACCGTATTTATACGCAAATGCTGTGAAAACAATTAGTACCATTAAATTCTTCATGCAATTTACTACTGATATCGCCTCTTTATTTGCCTCAGACTTTCTCCGAAACAAACTACCGACCTCGAAAAATCAAGTATGTTGAATTTACATCGAGATCGAGAGTCGCCATTTTTACATGTAAACAAAGTGCACCACATGAATTTATGGGACTGGTGATGGTGTTTAAAAGACTATCCGAGGCAAGTGAAGAGATGACATCAGTAGTAAATTGCATGAAGAATTTAATAATACTAATTGTTTTCACAGCATATGCGTATAAATAAGGTAAATTAGTCGAAAACTAGCGCACGTTTTTCTGCGCAATAAATATACAATTTTCTCAATGGGTGGCCCTGTAGCTCCCAGGTCGTCCATCAGATTTTTTTTCAGACCGGGAGCTACAGACCTGCAGCTACAACCCACCCTTTCTGCTTTGGTTAATAATTGTATGGCCATTGGACTTGTTGTTCAAAATAGTGATGTCACTCTCATATCTTTTGTATGAAGTATTTTGTAAATATATTTTATTGATAAACAAGGTAAAAATCTAATTATTAACCTATCAAACAACAATTATGACTCGTGCAAATGTTCAAGGAAAATTAATACATCAGTTTATAAATTATTTAGTCTTGTGCGAGTATTTTCTGTGTTATGAAATTTGTAGCAGTGTTGTTTAAATGTAATTCAGGTAATTTGATAAGATAAGATCTTATGTTTCAGACCTTCATCAGATGTCAATAAAGAGATGACTGAACATATTTGTCAGTATGTGCTTGGTATATACCCTGATTGCAAAGCATTTGTAAAAGGTCAGTACAGAGCTTTTTCAATCTAAATGTTAAGTTGTACAATAATAAGGCCAAATGACATTTTTGGGTAGAGTTTGATATATGTTATTCATACTAGCTTGGCTATTGGGTAAACCATTTAGCCATATATTTGTTAGGTTGGGCACAACCTATAGCTCTTGGTCAATCAAGCTATTCTAAAAACCAATGCTCTACTGAGTGAGCTAAAGGATTAACCCACTATAAGCTAGTACCGTACTAGTAGGAGAAAATTGCAATAATTATTATAAAGCAAACACATACAATCATATTCCTAATGTCCGAATGAATAACTACTAGTATTTTAAACGGAGATCTATAATTTTTAATAGCCAGACTTTCTTTTGAGAAGTCGAACTCGCAGTCTGCAAAATGTGGCCAAGAAAACTACATGTATTTCATTATTTGCTTTTTGTTTAAAATATCTTTTTGAATAATTATCATGAATTTTTATATTATATTTTGATTTAAACGTAAACAGAGGATTAATATTGTTCTCTCTGTGTCATTTGTTACAATTACATTTGTTGTATATAATAAAAACTTGTCCACAAATTCAATCTGCTTATTTTAGCACAAGTAACCGCCCTGTGGTTATATAATTGTTCGGAACGAATTGCAATTAACCGATTAGTAATTCTGCAATTTATTGTCATCCCTAATTTAAAGCGATTAACTTTTGAATAATGGCCTTGCAATTGTGTATGAAATAAATTATTTAATCATGCATTTCTATTTGATTTTCAAGTCAAATATCCTAAAATTGCTTATCAGATGTTTATTGTTAGTATGGAAGAAAATTTGCTCACAATGATGGGTATGTTACTCAAGCTGTGGGTTTACAGGTCATGATATATAAATGTTGTACATTGTATCTTGATATTCTAATTTTTGTTGCAATGCTATATTTTAGAATCAATAAACAGATATTTCCAGTCGATGCAAGATAAAGAAAGGCGAATAAGGAAGGGGAGAGTCGATTCTTTCAAGAAAGGAATGGTTCTGTATCAAAGGAAAAAAAGGGTATGTCTTAAATGCATTGCATACTTTAAGAGTCTAGGCCATGCAAATGTTCAAGTGTCTCTAATTACAGCTGCCAAAGTCATGAACTTGTTAAGGCCACATAAAATTAAATTTTTAGATTCTCATCCCGCTCACCCTTCTGAAAAAATGACCCGCCTCAATGCATTTATTATCCTCTTGCAAACTGGTCGTGAGGGGGATGTAGTATCGCTGCTGTGCGTGTGTGCGTCCATTTTCAGCTTTTTATTAAAATCCAAAGAAAACCCTTTTATGAATTTTCATCAAACTTTGTACCATTCTTTGGCATTGTAAAAGGACAAATCCTATAGATTTTCAAGTCAATTGATTAATTTTTTTTTAAATTGTTGTAAACAAACAAAATTAAAACAGGAATTTTATGTACGACTTGACAATAGACTTTTCCGGTAATATTATGTACAACTACTATATGTATACTGTATGTAGTTCAAATCAACAACTTGATATTTTGGGGATTTAAATCTAGTAAAGGTAAAAAAACAAACATTTTGTAGTAATGGAGGGTTAGAAGATTGGCCATACTTAAAAGTTGAAGCGGGCAAGAGATTAAAGTCATCCGATTAAAATCGCAACAAGCAGTCAAATTTCGGGCATTTTTTCTGTATTAAAATGGAACTAGTCCATATTTTCAGAAGATACTTTTAAAGATATCACACATTTATCACCGGAAAATTGTTTCATATTAATAAAAGCTGCATATCTTCTACTATGGGTTAACATACAAGCAACTAAAGTTTCTGCTAGGAATAAGAAAGCTGTACAAACACATAAATGTAAAAAAAGAAAAAAAAAACAATTTATACACCACAAAACTTGGGTATTGGGACAAAAGGATATTATGAATTCGAAGTGGTTTCAAGAATGTGAATACTTGTGTCACATTTATTCTGATCTGATAAATATACATGTATTTTCCCAAATAACGCATTGCCTTCTTCAATAATTTATGTCACGAGGAGATGCTCCGCTTGGCGGTGCCCTTGTTTTATTTTGAAAAGAAAATTTTGTGGGAAAAAAATTTCGGGCAAAAAATCGGGGCTCGGTATACAAAACTTAATGGCTGATTACTGTTTGATTCCAGTCATGTTTGGTATCATAAGGATACAAATTTCTTCATGCATTAACAGTTAAGTTGAAATATAATGGAATTAAAAGGTTACAAGTGGGTTTGTGTACTCATATTAGCATTTTATAACAAGTTGAATGAAAGGAGTAGTTGTTATTTCTAGAGCATAAATGGTGAAGAAAGTTAAAAAAAATAATAATAAAAAATAACCTGCCCACCTGCCCCATATATTTTACAAATCAAGATGAGAATCTAAATATTAATTTTATATGGCCTAAAGTTCTAGACATATGGACATTTGCATTGTACAATTTGTTCAATAAGCGCAAGATTTCTTTTTCACACTTTTAAAAAAAATAGCAACTTCAGGAGACCATGGCTTTGTTTCAGTAACATATAGCTAAATGGAAGTCTTGGTTCAAAATCTTAAGCAAAATTTTGATTGCATTGTTTCGGTTTGTTTCATTGTTGTACTCTTTATCTGTACATGTATTTAAATTTTTCTTCAGGATATCTAGGCTATACTTTTATCCACAGGCAGTGTAGTTTCAAGTTTGTTTCATCATCCATGGGGAAAGGATTAAATCATAATTTTTGCTTGGGGGGGATATGGGTTTATTATGTAGGATTATATACATGCAGTGACTTTTCTATTAATTTGAACTTACCCTTTGGATTAAAAAGGAGTTATGGCATATAAATCAAATTTTCAGACAAGGCAAGAAGTTTAAAGAAATGAAAATTTAAAAGCATTTATTTCAATCATTATTGTGCCCCCCTTCGAACAAGGGGGGCATGTTGCTTTGCTGCTGTTGTCAGTCGGTCCACCAACAATTTCCATTCATTTTCTTTGCAGAGGCAACCTGTATTGATATGAAATTTGACAGACAGCTTTATCATAACAATATCTAGATCAAGTTTAGTTTTGGGTTTAATCGAGCAATTTTTGACAGAGTTATGCCCCTTGGACTTAGAAAAATTCCATTTATTTGCTTTTTCATTCATTTCTTTGCAGAGGTTTCCAAAGGAGGAGGGGGCATACATGTTTCACAAACATCTGTTGTTTTAATTAAATATATAGTCTCATAACTGCAACAGTGTGTACAGACAAATTTTCATGATGTGCAAATTAATGCCTGTTACTTAGTTTGTAATCTTTCAAAAAACAATGCATCAATGCTTAAAGGGGCATGGTCACGATTTTGGTCAACTTTTATTTTTCTGTTTTTATTATTTGAAATGCTTTAGGAATGCATTTCTAATGATCAAATGAAATCTGAGAGTCAGGCGTAGAGTTATAAGCATGATACAGGGCTTACAATTCTTTGTCATGTAAACAAGGCTCGTGCCCTGTTTTTGTTTACATAGGTTCAATATACCAGTAAAAAATCTTTTTCAAACTGATCTTTTTATCTTTTTATTCATTTTAAGCATAAATAAACAGTTCCTAATGTTTAACACGTTCATTTTAAGTCTGAAACTGGAATTTTCACTTCAACATTAAAAATGTAAACAAAAGCTTTGTTTGTTGTAGAAAATGGAAGCTAGACTGGCTGCCTTAAAACATAAGACCTCTTGGGATGAGGAGAAAAAGAAAAAAGTAGAAGCTGTTCTTATGGTTGAGTACATGTCATCGGAATATGAGAACGATTCAGAAGATGATACATTATATGAGATCTCGAATCTAAAATGGCGCTCCGAGGAATGTCTAAAAATCTTCAAGGAATTGGACACTAAAAGTTCGGCTCTTAGGTCCAAACGCTCAAAAAGACAAAGCGTAAGGCGCGTAAGGACAAACAAAGATTCCTCTAGAGAAAAACCAGACGATATATCACAGGAACAGAGATGGGCCATTCGAGATTGAAAAAAAAAAGTTGCTACTGTCATGTAAAATTAGCTCACCTGAGCTGAAAGCCCATGGGCCACTTGTTGCAATGTTATTTTACTGAATTGGATACGACTGATTTATTTGTCTATTGTTGCTCAGTGAGCAGTGTGGCCTATGGACCTCTTGTTGCAATGCTTTTTACTGAATTGGATATGTTATACTGTTATATCAGAAAATATTCAGTGTATTTTTTTTATTGTTAATTTTTTTCTGATGCTCATTAGTTACAGATTAAAATGTGGCCATATTTTCAACGTTTGTCAGATTGGCTTATTGTGTAGCATGTTTACACAAGGTATACTTTTTTTTTTATCTCAATTTATTTACATTTTCTTCAATTATTTAATTAACTTCAGTAATTAGTGCATGGA
Organism: Magallana ariakensis; assembly: GCA_020458035.1. Classification (NCBI taxonomy): domain Eukaryota; kingdom Metazoa; phylum Mollusca; class Bivalvia; order Ostreida; family Ostreidae; genus Magallana; species Magallana ariakensis. The sequence goes on from CM035816.1 coordinate 46,129,874, forward strand.
TCTTTATTGTGAAATAGAAGACAAATGCAAGGGTATTTTGAAAGGGTGCTCTGCTGGCAGTAAGTTGCAGATCTTGATACCCTAGTAAGAGAAAGGTGGCGTCTCAGACCGATCCTTTTACTCTTGCTTGTGGGCGAGTGAGGCTTCCCTGCCAAAGGCTTATATTAGTTTTAATTCATAGATCAAATGATAAACTTAACACATTTTTGAGTGATATAAAGTGGTTATTTTATTTAATATATCATAAGTCGTTTCTATTTGTCAAAGTAAAGAGTAGTTTTTAGGAATACATGTATGAACATAAAGGCAGTTATAAATATACAGGACTTTTTATATGACATTGTACATCTTTCAGAGCTTGTTCCTAAAACTTTTGGGCACAGACTAGAAAATTATTTACAGAAAGAATTTCTTATATGAAAATTTCTTGCATCCCATTTTTAAAGTTGTTTTTTAAAATAGACTTGCATTGTATATTAAGTTTCAGACTACCAGTAAATGAGTTTAACCTAATGATGTAGCGATTGAATAAAAATGGGTATTGGGAGATAAAAATACCAACTGTTCCATTCTGTTTTGTGCAATTCTTATGGTTTTTTTTTTCCTTATAGACAGCCAAATGTTTATATAAAATGTGTTGTATTTTAAGCAGTTAACATAAAGGTACTTGGTTAAACTTAATACAGTTTAAAACTTGATCATATTTTTTTTAATGTTTAAGGATATATATTAGCTTATTTGAGTATAGCATGCATGCACATACAATATTTTATCTCAAGTTTTTCCAATGTACATGTTTGAACTAGTTTCACTTATATAATTAGTTAGCTTTATATTATACAGAAATTCAATGTAAAAAACATACAGAAGACAATACAAGTGTATTTTAGGGGGCTTTGCTGGCAGTAAGTTGCAGATCTTGATACCCAAGTAAGGGAAAGGTGGCGTCTCAGACCGATCCTTTTGCTCTTGCTTGTGGGTGAGTGAGGCTTCCATGTCAGTTTCTCATTGATGCAAGAAATATCTCATTTCTTACCTTATTAGGATAGAGTAGAAGAAATATCTCATTTCTTATCTTATTAGGATAGAGTAGTAGAAATTTTATTGAAAGTGAATTTTATGAGTTATTTGCTTATCCAAATATGAAATTGCTTTTAATAGAATATATTATATATAATTACCGGTATGTAGTTTTCAGTAATATTGTACATGTACCTGTCCACCAGTTTTTGCTGAATAAGTTTTTCAAAACGAAGCAGCCAAGAATTTCCATGTTTTAAATTTACAATTTCTCCAAATCTTGATAATTATTGTTTGCATTGGATGTTTGTGTAAATTAAAATTGCTTTATATATATTCCAAAATGTAAACGGAAAGTCTGGTCATCAGAATATGTACTTTTCTTTTCTGCCCAATAAATTTTCAATAATGGAAAACATAAGGAATTATTTTTAAATCGCATCAGTGTTTAATATCGGAGAATGGAGATGCATCTGTCCTATAGTTGAACAAAATTTGTAAATTTGTTTTAGTATAATTTGGTATTTGTATGCATCGTATGTACACTAGTACATGTATTACGATTGTAGATATATTTCTTTCCTTAAGTGGTTTTCATGAAAACTGTTCATTCAATTGAGAGCTCTGATCTATTGGCAGTTTAAGTTTGTATGAAAACATGCTATGTACTAGGAAAGAAATTTTTTTGATGATACACACACGCATGTTTTTGTGTTTGTATTTTAGTGTCCAGTAAATAAGTAACACAATTTGATAACGGTGACATTTGTACATAAAATTTTGAAATATTTTACTTGTACTTTTTAAACATCATGGAGACATTTAACATGCAATAAAATTGATTCATTAGTGGACTTGAGTGTTATTTTAATTTTCAGAAATAATTGCAAAAACATAATTTCAAAGAAAACAACTGGATGCTTGAATTTCTAGATAATGATGTATACGGTGGTATTATTTTATTAAACAGGAATAATAATGACGTAATATATATATACAATTCCTGCTGATATTGGCAGGTTTAATCCAAATATTCTCGTCGCATAAACAAGAGATATAATGTAAGTTTATGAAAGCGTCTTATTTGAATGTAATGGGAAGTTTACGATTTCCGTATATAAATTAATTTTTGACAGTTTTATAATGTAAAGTGTAAATTAAACGAGAACAAATAATGAAGTGAAGTTCTACATTAAATTAGATTAACCAAACAAATTTAATATGTCCATTAAACTTAATTTTTTGAGCATGTTTAATAAAAATGATACGCTTTATATACAAGAGGTATAATGTTAGTTTACGGAACACATAAATCTGTACGTACAAGTAAGTTTACAATTTTTCCGACTTTATTAAATTTGTTCTTTTAGGGAACCCAGTAAACTCGTTTTAAATGCTAATTATTTTTTAATGTTTACAGGCACACAATATGTAATGCTACATATTTAAATTTTAAATAATAGTAACGTTTAAATTGCATTTAAGGTAAAATTAAACGCGAGTTTTCGTGCAGTGTTAACTTGGTTAAATGTAAATGAAACGCGATAACGAAGAACGATAAATATATGCTCAAATAAGGATTATACAAAACTTTATAACCATGTTACATAATCAAAATGACAAAGAATATGTTGGAAGCATGATTACATGCATAGAATATTGAACCATTTCGTTTTTCATATCTTTGAACATTATTATCGTTAGTTGATAATTTGTTATTAAATGTTGACAAATTTTGATCGAATATTTTATTTAAATTATGTTAATTTCATCTTCATATTTTATGTTATGGCTTTACGTTTATTTACCAGAAAGTGTTTGGGAAACGAGTATTTTAGCGATCCAGTGTTGACATTAACAAAGTAAAGCAAATGCATAGGCCCACGTAAATTCTGCAAAACTTTATTGATGTAGGGATGTTTTGTTAATTGTAAAATACCTTTTTACGTAACAAAATCCGATTTTAATATAATTCATTACAATAATGTCCCAGTAAATGTAGTGTTCATTAGATTGTTTGATTTGGTTTCAGCTTATAGACCGGACTTTCAGTGTGCAGCACCAGCAACCTTCGTTAACCAATCGCTGTTCAATCATTCCAGTCAAGTCTTATACGAAAAATGCCAGATTAAATTACTCCACAACGATACGAAGGGTGCTGAGCGTAATTCAGTTCTGGAATGTACAAACGGATACAAGTATACGCTGGATAAACAGTACAATTGTAACGGAGGTATTTGTTGATGATTTTACATTGATAAGTATCATTGACCACTTTTAAGTCAGAGATTCAATATTTTTTTGTATTTATACATGTAATACTTATGTACGATATAAAGATGCAAGAAATATTATTTGGATAACTACAATATTTATTTGTTGCATAAAACATAATTCAAAAACACAATATACGCATACAGAAATCAGTAGAAGGATCATATATCAATCCAAAACAAAAACAAATAAGCACTCGGACATAATCTCAGAAGGAAAATACAATCTTTGTACAAGTAATTCATGTTTCATAAAACCAAATTATAACGCTCTTCTGCAGTTCGATCTGATATGTGATCGATCGAGTTTGGCTGAACTACTTCAGACCCTTGTTATGGTTGGTCAGCTGTTTGGAGCAGCATTTGCTTCCTCCCTCAGTGATAGAGTAGGAAGAAAGACCGTTCATCTCTGTTCCAACTTTTTGATCTTGGTCTTTGGGATAAGCGTTGGATTTGCTACAAACTATACAACACTTGCTGTATTAAAGTTTATCTTGGGCGTCTTGATACCGGTAAGATGTGATTTAAGACAGTGAAAAAAACATAATTTCTATGCTTTCACTTTAAAAAAAAACTGTCTTGTTACATCTATTCCGTAGTATTAATGTTTATTTTAATAATCAGGGAATGGTTTTGCCTGCTGCTGTTTTTTCGTTGGAACTTTTTCCGGAAAAAACACGATTTGTATGTGAAATCATTGGATCAATGTTATGGACTACTGGTCTTGTCATTATGTCTGGTATAGCATATTTGCTCCAAGACTTCTCTTGGAGATATCTACAAATTATATTGAGTTGTTTTTCGCTTTTGAGCTTGATTCAATATTGGCAAGTATGAACTATATAACATTTAAAATACTTGTTCAATTTATTTCATCATCTATTGGTGAATAATGACAAATTTATAAAAACGTAACTAATATGGTATTTGAAGGGTTCAAGACGAATCATTAAGATGGCTGATTGTCAACGGAAAAACAAAAGAAATCGACAGAATTTTACAAAAAATATCTAGGTGGAACAACGTAGATTATAGGGAATTGAAAACTAACTTAAAGAAGACAATGAATGCTTCTTCGAGCAAAGAAAGACTAGACTATGAGGAATCTTTACTGGATAACAGCAACAAACTAATAATTGTAGAGAAGTATTCATTATTGACCATCCTACAAAATAAATCCGTCCTACTGATATCACTTCTGATGTATTTTGCATGGTACGTATGAAACAGTCTAAAACTATTCCAATTTTTAAAAATATATTATTAGTTTCAGTGTGTTTGTTATAAAACTCTTTATCAAATTTTTACCTGTAAAACATACAATCATATTTAAACGACGTTACATGTCTTATGAGATGTAAAACTGAATAAATTGTAAGTTATACTAAATGCGCGATAGATGGATCTGAATCAAAACTGTTTAACAAATTATTCTTTTAATCAATATTGGTCAATTCATTTTTTAAAATAAAGAACATTTATTTGTGAACATTTCTTTTTACATTCAATTGTTAACCATACATCTGGGGTTTTTTCTTCTTGTTTCGAACTTTAACAGCATTAATTTCAGGTTGACAGTAGCCTTGACATACTATAGTCTAACATTGACATCAACATCTTTGGCGGGAAATCGCTTCCTTAATTTTTTCTTCTCGGTTTGTGTGGAATACATAGCAGTGGTCATAGAATATCCTATGCTTCGCTGGTAAGACTAAAATGTACGACACGACACGACACTTTATTTTATTGTGAAAGATAACAATTCATTTCTATAGTTTTTGAATATATGTTCTTTTAATACACTTTGGTCTTAACACAGTAAACACTAGATATCAATCAAATAGCGTTGCTGTTTTTCTTAATTAAGGTTCGGACGACGAGCTGTTGCAATGTTTTTTCACAGCATGGCAGGAACATTCTTAGCACTAGCTACACTTTTTAACTATTTTTCAGGTGAGTTCTGTTTTAATGATGTAACCAACACATGGTGAAATTGTTTTGAACAGATTTTAATTGACACTTTTAATTCACAAGAATATGTCTATAACAATGCACTTCTTTAAAACTGCACGAGTTGGAGTGATTGCTTTGATATAGCAGAATTCTTAAGAATCCTCTGTATTTTCCTTTACTGCAGATGGAAATCAATCCTTTATCATGCTATCTGTAATAGCTACATTTGTTGGGAAAATGTCAGTTGCTGGTGCGTTCAGTGTTTTATTTTTGTTTACACCTGAACTGTTTCCGACAAATTTAAGGTAACTAGAATTACACTGGCTCTGAATTTTGACAAAAATCCTATTCATAAAATATATGATTGTACAATTAATTTTCTCAACTTTATTTCTTTCAAGAAATCTTGGATTTGGAATGTGTTCGACAGTATCCAAAATAGGTGCAATTATATCCCCATTTGCTGGAACTTTGGTAAGTTTTGTTTCTAAATATGTTAATATTTGATTTCATGACTTGAAATGACACGTATACTTGTTTATGACATTCTAAACCAACTACAGGCTACACATATACCATGGGCTCCAGGGATGATAATGTCTATTATGTGCTTTGTTGTCACTATCATAGTATTGTATCTACCAGAAACACGAGGAATGGAACTACCCCAGACATTAGCAGAAGTTAAACTATGGTATGCTGAGAACGGAGGATTTCGATTGCGAAAATGTCGAAATAAGAATGAACACAAATCTGAAACGATCATTGTTTTAGACGAAAAAGATTAAAACCTATAAAAATGTTTGTTTTTTTTTTTACATGACTGAGCTGATAATTATAATGATTGAGTTAAATTTAGCCCAATTATTGTACAAGATTTTTCTTCTTTTATTTTGAGTTACGAAAAAGGTTTTCGGGCACAACCCGGCATTGGCCCAAAACAACAGTATTTAAAAATGCCATGCAATATTCATGTAATACACCAACAAAAACCCTGCATGTTTTTAGTAAGCGTAAGTATTTCTCTTTTCTATATATGAGAATCAACTTATTTCTTTCATTGAAATTCTTGAGCAGAATAAAATAATAAGACAAATATATACCCCTTCCAGCCAGGCTTGGGGCGAATTACATTGTAAAGTTTTGCATTACATTATCATTACTTCATGAATTTGGGCATTTAATTGCCATTACCATTACTTAATGTTCTTGAAGTAATGCATTACATTACCATTACATGAGTAAAGCAATGCATTACCATTAGGCCATTGCAAAATTTTTTCTTTGTTTAGCGTCCACCCAAAACAAAACCTATCTTTCTATCAGTTAAAAAAAACACAAACTTTAAAAAACCCATAACTTTAAAGGTTTAACAAAATAAAATTTAGTATATATTTTTAAGTATTTTCTTCATGTTGTAACAAAAATACAAATTAACAAATAATTACTATGGTTTCCATTTTGAATGTTGTTATAATTAGTAGTTGATTTCCGACATATGAAAAAGCGATCTAATTTTACAACCATCGTGGGTTTTTTTTTTTACATCTCAAAACCAATCCGTCCGCGGACGCTAAACATAGAAATAACTTGGAATGGCCTTACTTTGTGAAAAGTCAACAAGTTTTTAATCAAAGTACTGAAATTACTGAAAAGCGCTAAGCCTGGAAAAAAGTGTTAAAAATATATCGATTGATATGAAAATACATGTAGAGAATCATATTTGAGTCGGGATTTATTACATATATTTACTGTAGTATTTCAAGTAGATCGACAGTTATACTTTGTATAAATTATATTTAAACCATTGGTTTGGGTAATTATCAAATTACAGGTCAATGCAAATTGATAGAAAAATATTCCTGAAATATTGCATACAGAAAACGAAGCCTAAAAAATGTTAATAAAGAGCTGCATCCGGAGAAGTCGTACCCTGGAGAAGTCATACTCTGGAAAACTCTTACCTATGCAGTAGGGAGAACTTAATATCTTTAAGTTATCATGAATGCATATACATTTGTAACTACCAGTATTAAATTGGCAATAAGTTTCGTTTTAATGTCATTATCATATATCGGATACCGGTGCTCCAAATCATACCATGATGATTTCTTTCGAATTGGAATTTTGAAGAAAACATGGACGTTATTTGCATTGAGTTGTGTTTTATGTGTTAAGTAATAATTGGAATAATTCTACGATATGCATAGGTTTTGAGTGTTTGTAAACGGTATAGTCTTGAAATATCTCGCCCGCCGTACCAAACGGAACTATGATTATTGCTAATTATATCCGGACGGAAAAAATAAGTGTCAGTAGACACATAATTGGTTTCCGTATCTTATTAAAAGTGTTAATTATTGTAAAACACCTGGCGGTATTTCGGAAACGCGAACACGAAAGTGGAAGTAGGTTTAGAAATCTGGCGACAAAAAGCGCTGCAGCTATGCTTATCGCTTTAAAAAGTAATTTAAAAGCTGAATAAAGAGTTTTTGCAAATGTTTTATATGTTCACTATCAGGTTCAAATGTAATGATTTAAACAAGGTTGCTGTTGCACTTTATGATCATCAAAGTTTCAAAGGTTTGAACATCTAAGATATAATTGTTCAGGCAATAATAGAAAAAAATACATGAATCTTGTATTTTCTATCAGTCCAAACTATTGTACTTAATATAAGAGAGAGAGAGAGAGAGAGAGAGAGAGAGAGATTATTTTCAAATGGATTATAATACTGGAAGTAATTTTTAAGTATCCAGAGATCATGGTTGGACACTTGGTTCATTCTTTTAAATGCATTCATTTTTGCTTTTACGGGTGTATGTCTGTTCTCCATTCTAATGGAACACAGTTACATGTAAGAGGAGGGATTGGGGTATTAACACCTCTTAACACAATAGATTGTTTTGATATTTAAATTATCCTGGGGCAGTGTGTGTTGTTGACACATTCTTCACAGTAAAGAATTCATTTAATGCATAGTTAATTTTTCAAATGACATAAAATTCTTGATAACAACACTCTTAAAATGTTATAAAATTGTGTTGTTCTAGCTAGTTATATTGACAATTTAAGAATTGATTTTTAATTTTTTTTTAATCATACAACTAAAATATTTTCATTTCAAGAATAATTTTTCTTCTTTAAAACCTTTTTTAATCGGATACAATTTCAGTTATCCAATTCATCCTAATTTAAAAAATAGAAAAGCATAGTAATGCAAAGTAATGGAAATAATGCATTACATTACCATTACTTGTAATGACAAATGTGTGGCATTATACATTACTAGCATTTCTTTGAAAACATGTAATGCATTGAAATGCATGCATTACCATTACATTCAGCATTACCCCAAGCCTGCTCCCAGCCATAATCCTTGTCTTACATATATGTGAAACGAAATACCATTAAAAATGACTTCTTAATGGGTTTTTCTTCTAAATATGCAGTCAGTTTTAATCTGTGTCAGTAGATGTTCTTTAAACATTATATACATTTAACACTAAATGACCATTTTTTGCCACACCCCGCATTAGGAACCATTACCCTATACACAATATGCATGACTTAGCTCCGCCCTAGATTTGAATCCTTACATTGGGATTTAAAATGAAAATGAAAATTTAAAATTTAAAATGCTGATAGACTGCTTTATTTTCTTTTTTTTATGCAGTCAGTTTTTATTGAGTATCAGCAGAAGATTTAAAACATTAAATGCATTAACACTGTATGACTATTTTGGCCCCGCCCTAGAGTCAGAACCCCTTCCTCGGGGGACATGAAATTTTTGATTTTGGTAGAGGGTTTCCTGGCCCCGGGGCCATAAAATTTAGACACGGTCACTTTTCATCTGTCTAACTTTTCCACTATATGTTCCTTTTGTGAAAGTGAGACTTAGATCAAAAGTTAGCTCGTCTAAGTTTTATGGCCCCGGGGCCTGGTCTAAAAAATTATGAACTCAGTTTTCCTTACAGGTGTGTGGGGGTGTAGAGAAGATCTTTTTACGTTATATATGCATGTACGTTACGTATACATTATACATCCATTTTTGCCCCGCCCTAGGGTCCAAACCCATAATCCAAGGGACATAAAATTTACATTTTCAGTAGAGGACTTCCTTGTTAACATAATTATGAAGTCAGTGTATGAGAGTAGAGAAAAAGATTTTTAAACATGTTATGCATGAACACTATATTGCAATATTGCTCCCTCCCCCATACGGCCGGAATCCCTGACCCAGGGGCCATGAATTCCACAATTTAGGTAGAGGAATTCGTGGACATTATAACTATCATTCAGTTTTTTCCCAAATGTGAGGGAGTAAAGAAGATTTTCTAAGATTTTATACAGTCATACTCACTATATGACTATATTGGCCCCGCCCTAAACCCCTGTCCCAGGGGTCATACATTTCACAATTTAAGTAGACTTCCTGGACAAGGTCACCCTACATTTATTTTTAACAAATATATATGGGAGTAAAGAAACCGATTTTGTACATTTTAACTATATGGTCATATTTAGAAAGAATAATCTTACCGTGACCAGGCTACGATCTGGCCACAGTAAGAATTCGTCCCATATACTTCCAATGTAGCAGCCGCGAAGCGGATCTGCCTCGCATCTATTTTAAGTCTGTTTAAAATATTCTGCAGGGGAAAAATACATTTTTATACATTAAAAACCTTATTGATCATGCTTATGAAGTTAAGTCCACAAAATACCCATTTAATGACTCGTACCAAAGCATTTTGTTAATAAACACGTTTGAATGTGCATGCGATTTTGTCCGAAATCGCACTGTGAATGTCTCGGTCAGTAAACAGCGAATGTTCAAACGTGATGTTAAAAGTGGCAGTGATTTCGTTGCGAAAACAGTTATGGATTTTTAAGATGGTTGACGGTTTGTTATTGTCATTTTTTCCACACGATTTCCTTCAGGAAAAGATCAATGGTGTATTAAACGACATCTTTCTTAGCGACAATGCCGATAGGTGATAATCTTAAATTGGGCATCGGTACTTGATCAAATAAACCTGCAACGCGACCTATAGTCTGTCCCAAGACACTTATGCTGCACATTTGGACAATTTTTAATGAAAATACACATACCTGTGAAAGAATGGCAATTGAAATAAAGTCGTTGTCAAACGGGGAGATAGTTGATTTAAAAAAAACCCATATTCAAAGCCATACCTCAACTCACTAGCTTCCAGAGAAAAAGGTATAGATCCATACTACAGGTGTTGTTCCTGATTTTTGATAGTTTGTTGTATGGGGCTTTTTCCGTGAGCCACGAAAAAAAAAATTGAGGAGCGGGCTTGCCGGAGCTTGGTTGCGACATAACTGGTCTGTTGCTTTGATATTTTTCATGACATTTATAGTTGCCAGGTGCTTACCAGAACATTTCAAACAGGTATAACTATAATGACAGTAAAAACGCATACAAAACCCATTTAAGTTATTGTTAAAGGGGCATGGTCACGATTTTGGTCAAATTCTATTTTTATTATTAACAATGCTTTAGGAATGCATTTCCAATGACCAAATGAAATTGGAGTCAGTAGTGAAGTTATAAGCAAGATACAGGGCTCACAATTCTTTGTCATGGAAACAAAGCTCGTGCCCTGGTTTTGTTTACATTAGTTCAATATACCGGTAAAAGTTCTTTTTCAAGGTGATTTTCCCATCTTCTTATTCATTTTAAGCATATATAAACAGATCCTGACGTTTACCACATTCATTTTCGGTCTAAAACTGGAGGTTTTTACTTCAACGTTCAAAATGTAAACAAAAATGTTTACATAGCAAAGAATTGTAAGCTCTGTAACTCGCTTATAACTCAACGAATGACGCTCAAATTTGTGTTGCCTATTAAAAATGTCTTACTGAAGCATTGTAAACATTAAAATCTGGAAAATAATTTTTGACCAAAATCGTGACCATGCCCCTTTAAAATCAAAGCGTGCATTTCGCTGAGGCGATTGTTGCGCAGGCACGCTTGCCGTTGAATTAATATGCAAGAGCCATAATTATTATATCGATTTGGTTCCAGGGAATACACTACATTTTGCTTTCTTGATACGAAATTGATACGATATTTTCTCCAACCAAATCCGGTCCGTGTGATCGAGAAGCAGCAGTTTTTACATTTGCCATATATTTTAGCATACCCCTGTATAAGTATATGCTCATGAATGTAAATGAATAAAGCATCTATAATCATGTTTCGATATATCAAACATTTTGTTTTGATTAAACATTCACCGGTTTGAAAGAAAATTGACCGTTATTCAAAACAATTTTATTTTCGTTGTCATAATTTGATGTCTATAATGAGTTGTACAATTCAATTAATTCCCCTTTCATATACTTTTTATTTTTTTTATTTTGTAGCATTAGCTACGTGCATGACTAGTTTATCATTAACACTATTTTTAGCATTGTTAACTTTTAAATCTAAATCTGCTTTGTTTGAATAAACATTAAGGCAATCAAAGCTGGTACCTTCACAAGAATCCGGCTGATGTGGGTTGATAATCGTTTCAATGTTTTGCTCGCAGTCCGTACTCGTGTCAGCCAGGAGTTCCATTTTGATTGCTGCTGAAGAATTTTCAACCGGTTGTAGGTTTCTTGAGACAACGCCAATATCTTCCCTCTGTATCGTCTGTCAATTCCGGGAGAATAATTTGTAATACAGATGCAGCTACTTCCTCGATGCTGACTCCGCTGTTCGTCGGGTCTGTTTAGTCCGGTACGTTTTGAAGTTTCGTACCGCTTATAGTCCTACCCGGTATACGAGCTTTCCCGGCCAATTTCCTTGTTTGTACGCCCGAACGTCCTTTGGATGGGAAGCCTGACTGGGCCACATTTCAATCAATCAATTTTCCTTTACTCTGTTTACCCAGCTGATGAATTTACAACCGTTGTAAAATGTGACGCAATGAGAAACAAGGCACCGCTAAGCGAAGCATCCCCTCGCGACATGACTTATTGTAGGGGGAAGACATTATTTAGGAAAATACATGTAAATTTATCAGATCAAAATGAATATGACGCAAGTATTTCTTAAAACCACTCTTAATTCATAATATATATTTTATCCCAATCCCCAAGCTTTGTGGTGTATAAATTGGGAGGGGGGGGGGGAGGTTACATTTACGTGGTTGTACAATAAATTTTCCTATTCCTAGCAGAAACGCGACACATATGTTTTGAAGTTTAATAGTTTAGATTCAGTTAGTGACATTAATTTTTATATAAGCATACATAAACGATCCGTATACATTATGAAATGTAGCTGAAGATCTAGCGATCTGTAGTCTGCTCTGATTGACGATTCTAGTTGCTTGTCGTATGTTAATTAACCCATAGTAGTAGATATGCAGCTATTATTAATATGAAACAATTTCCGCGTGCTAAATGTGCGATATCTGTCAAAGTCTCTACTGAATTTTGGACTAGGCCTAGTTCTATTGTAAGTAATACGTGAAAATTCGTCCGAAAGTCGACTGCTTGTTTCGATGTAAATCGGATGATTGTAATCTCTTGCCCGCTTAAACTTTTAACTATGGCCAATCGTCTAACGCTCCAATGCTACAAAACGTTTGGTTTTTTTTTTTACCTTTACTAGATTTAAATCCCCCAAAATGTCAAGTTGTTATTTGAACTGCATACGGTAGCGATTAACTTCAAGTCGTACATAAAATTACCGGAAATGTATATTGTCAAGTCGTACATAAAATTAATGTTTTAACTTCGTTTTTTTACGATAATTTAAAAAAAATATTTAATCAATTGACTTCGAAATCAATAGGGTTTGTCCTTTTACTATGCCAAACAAGTGTACAAAGTTTGATGGATATTCATGAGAGGGTTTTCTTGGAATTTTGCTAAAGAGCTGACAATGGACACACATACATACACACACACGCACAGCAGCGATGCTATATCCCCCTCGCAACAAGTTGCGCGAGGGGATAAAAAGTATGACGTCACAATATACACGGTATATGATATTTCCCAGACTTATTAATAGTGCAGTAAGGTTTTTTCATTGCCATAATAATCTTTTTTAATTTTGAAAGAAAATAAATTTTATTATTGGGGAAATTGTCTTAAGGTAGTCCTATACTCGGCACTAAATGGGCTCAATCATTAAAAGCTTAGCGCCAGCCAGTGACACAACTTATCCGGAAATATTACTTCCACCTATGTTTTACTGTATACTAGCATGCTCTGTTCTCTTCCGGTCTTCATTATAAATGCGCGGTTTCTCCAACCACGTTCACGAGTGTTGTGATTTATTTATCCATATTGGCGTAGCTTTAAATTATAGAAATACTTTTGTGCAAATTGTTGAAGTGCGATTTATGGACCTGATGTATAAAATGTATAAAAGTAGAATACAAAACATAGTAATCACATATTACAAAGCTCACCGAGACGAGGCATCACCTTTATGAGGAATCACCTTTATGAGACCTCCTTTATCATATTATATGAAAATCATAGTTAATAATGATCTTGGATATACATGGATACTGTTTTGACACAATATCGTATAACTATATCATATCTTAAAAAATTGTATAATAAACATATGTTCATTTCATACGGTATTATATGATACAATGTTTATCAATACAATAATATAAAATACGATATTGCATCCTATTATACTTAAAATATATATCATATAATACAATAAAATACTGTAATAAATAATGATGAAATATAATATTGTAACATATGATATGACATTGTATTGTGTTATACATTATTGTATTTGATCACATAATACAATATCATAATATAAAATATATGATACATTATAGTATTATATGAAACAATATCATCACATAATACATCACAATATTGTAACATATGATATTATATTGAATAATATTATAGTATGATATTGTATTGTATGATATTGGATCATATTTATACATAATAGGATATTGTATCATGATACAACAAAATTAGATACAACATTGTATCATATCAATTGATACAATATAATGTGATATATCATATTATACAATATCATATAATACATTTTCATGTGATATAATAATATATTATACAATATCGTATCATATGATACGGATACGATATATGTTCTACAATATCATGTCATATGATACAATATTATATGTTGCAATATCATACAAGAGGCCCATGGGCCACATCGCTCACCTGAGCAACAATAGGCATGATAAAATCAGCTTCATGGAGTCATAATACAAAATATCTGGACAATGTGGTATAACACATGTTGATCCTGTATAAAAAAATCAGTTTTTTCCTGAATATTCTTATATTTATAATCAAGTCCCTTTTCTAACCTGATGATTTTATAGTCATATCGCATTCAGCATTGCAGTTCTCAATAAGACCCTAACCAATTGTTTATATACAGGATATAAACCTACATCAAACACTGAACCCCTTGTGAGGCCCAATCTGAAGTTGCTTTCACTAAAGTTACAGCTTTTCTAGGCAAATGGTTTTTTTGAAAACATTAAAGGATTTTAAAGATTTACTATATATATTCCTATGTAAAAAGTTTACCCCCATTGTGGCCCCACCCTACCCCCAGGGGTCATGATTATCACAACTTTGAATCTTCACTACCTGAGGATGCTTCCACATAAGTTGCAGTTTTCCTGGCCTAACATTTTCTGAGAAGATTTTAAAAGCTTTACTCTATATATTCCTATGTAAAAAGTCGACCCCCACTGTGGCCCCACCCTACCCCCGGGGGTCATGATTTTCACAACTTTAAATCTACACTATCTGAGACTGCTTCCACATAAGTTTAAGCTTTCCTGGCCAAATGGTTCTTGAGAAGAAGATTTTAAAGATATACTCTATATATTCCAATGTAAAAATTCTACCCCCATTGTGGCCCCACCCAACCCCCGAGGGTCATGATTATCACAACTTTTAATCTTCACTACCTGAGGATGCTTCCACATAAGTTGCAGTTTTCCTGGCCTAACGGTTTCTGAGAAGAAGATTTTTAAAGATTTACGCTATATATTCCTATGTATAAATTCGACCCCCCATTGTGGCCCCACCCTACCCCCGGGGGTCATGATTTTCACAACTTTAAATCTACACTACCTGAGGATGCAAGTTTCAGCTTTCCTGGCTTTGTGGTTCTTGAGAAGAAGATTTTTGAAAAATTCTTGAAAATTTTTAATAATTCCTAATTATCTCCCCTTGTAAAAGGGCGTGGTCCTTAATTTTCACAACTTTGAATCCCCTTAGCCTAAGGATGCTTTGTGCCAAATTTGGTTGAAATTGGCCTGGTGGTTCTTGAGAAGATGTTGAAATGTGAAAAGTTTACAGACAGACAGACGGACAGACAGACAGACAGACTACAGACAAAATGTGATCAGAATAGCTCACTTGAGCTTTCAGCTCAGGTGAGCTAATAAAACAATTGCATGTGATAAAATTGTATATAATACAATATCATATTATACAATATTGTATCATATTATACAATTCTATACATAACAATATCATGAAACAATATCATATCATAATGTACAAAAATTGATACAATATCAAATTGTATCATATAACTCTTTACAATATAATATATGATGTAATATTGTATCATAAAACAATAAACGTTATAGAAATCATATTATATCATTTAACAACAAACACATCTATCAAGCAGGTTTGAGTGAGGTAGAAGTTTTTTTTAGCATCCTTGATAATGGAGATCAGGCTCTGTATCTAAAGCTACCTCTGCGGTTCATTAATATTATAGTTTAATCAACTATGCAAGCTATTATCTATAAAATATGTGACCTGTTCCAAAAAACCAAATCTCATCCAGCATCCGAAACCTATGGCTCAGATTCAGCATTCATGCCTGCCAGGTGTATCAGTATCATAAGACGCATCATCCATACAAGTTTGGTGAAGTTAGGACCAGTAATAACTAAGATATAATCATCAAAGGGCACCTGGTCCAAAAACTTTAACCAGCTCTAAAAACCTTAACCTCATCCAGCATCCGAAACCTATGGCTCAGATTCAGTGTGCATCAGTATCATAAGATGCACCATCCATGCAAGTTTGGTAAAGTTAGGACCAGTAGTAACTTAGAAATTGCTATCAAAGGGCACCTGCACAAAAACTTTAACCTGCTCCAAAAACCTTAACCTCCTCCAGCATCTGAAACTGATGGCCCTGATTCAGCATCCAAGACTTTCAAGTCCATAAGTAGGTCAAGATGCATCATACATGCAAGTTTGGTGAAGATAGGACAAGTAATAACTTAGATACAGGACCTGCAACAAAAACCTTATCCAGGTCCGGACGCCGACGCCGGGGGTATAGCATAAGCTCCCCCCGACTTCGTCTCGGTGAGCTAAAAAAGCGATGCATGTATTGTGTTTGGTCCTTTTTTTAAACTATTTAATGGACTCAAACTTAAATTCATTGTGTTTATTCTAAAGAATGACATCTTAGGAAAAAGATTTGGAAAAATAAATCACATGTTGACGGATTACTTTTCACGCTATAAGCTCTAAACCAAGTAGACCTTGGCGGAAAAATCCGTAAAAATCACATTTTGCTAGTTTTCTGCTCAGATCTGTCAATGTTAGATATTTTTTAAGGTATACGTTTACTCATAATGAAAAAAAAATTCCAGTAATGATAATGAAAAACCATATATTGTGTGTTACAGACCTTTCCTGGTAGTGTTATTTTTCACTTTCAAAAAAGTAGGTCAATAAATCAAAGTACTGAATACTACAGTACCCGCAACGTTATTTTTTACAAGATAAACGATAGGATAGGATTCACGCACGATAGGATAGCATTAACGCACGATAGAACAGTATACACGCACGAAAGGATAGGATTAACGCACGATAGAACAGTATACACGCACGATATGATAGGATTGATACACGATAGGAAAGGATAAACGATGTTCATGATAAACGTATAATCGCTTTAAACGATATTTACGAACAAACTGATAATGGCAGAATTTGAGAGAGAACACGTACAAATAAAGATTTACGTGGAATTTCTTTTAAATAACAATTGCCGAGTTGTTAATCATCGCTGCATCATTTATAGAATGTATAAAAATGACCAGTTAATTTTTTTTCAACTAAAATTATGAGCTTTAATGATCAATAAATTTTCTGTATTGTTAAAATTGTTTTCATTACCGAACACCCTAGCCGATCGCCGCGAATATTTCATCCCGAGATTAAATCACTCGGAAAATAGCGGGTTTCATTATATAAATTTAATTCTTGTATAAAGTAATATATATATAAAATCTATCATATATACATTTCTTTCTGTATAAGAAAATGATGCATTAAAAACGAATTATTACAGACAAGGTGAATAAATATTTACGCAGATGCACATTCTGCGTACGATTTGTTAACATTGTTTTCATTACCACACACCCTAGCTGATTGTCGAGAACATTTCAGCCTGAAATCAAATATCACACGGAAAATAACGGGTTAAAAATACAACTCGGGTTTTAAAGGTATATGTGGCGTATTTGGAGTAGAATTTTTGACATGAGTTTGAGTAAAAAAATACATCATACTTCTTATAATTAGACGTTTCACAAACTCTAGGCCCATAAAACATGTTCTGTCTTTAGTTATTTGTCTCTAAAATTTGCTACACGTCTGATGAATATTAATGTAATCCGCCATTTATAACGCCACTGCGCATGAGTGCGGGAAAACCTAGCATCGAATACACAATGGAAGAAGAGTTTGTTTACAAATTAGAATCACGTTTTTCATGTCTTAAATTAAATGATTCTTATATTAGATGATACTCGAAGCATTATTATTCCAATATTCATTAATGTAGAACGATATAAATTGTTTATTAAGTGTAATAAACACGAAGCACGATTTTAGCATCATCGATACGGTAAACGGAGTAAATACCCCTCTCCATGAGGGATGCATGTACTGAGAGTGTTTATTTATTCTTTAATAAAAAATTCCTCTAAACGAAAATCTACTTGTGGTTTAAAACTTATAAAGTAAAGACACGGGACACATGGAGCACGAACCTGACTAGCAAAACCCCTACAACTTCATCATGGAAACTTAAGTTTAATTCGGCTTTAATTCCTGTTCCATCAATCTACATGGTCTCCGATGACAATCTTCCCTTTGTTCCTATCCTTGTCAGTCTGTCTCTTTTTTCTTTCATTGCCAAATATGTCAAACTTAACGGTATACCTATCATTCTCCTCGTCGCCATTCTTGTTGATAGATCAAGATGGATGTCACGTGACCCATTTAAGGCGGGGTTATTCAAATCTTTCGTATTTTTTACCGTGCCGGTAAAAAATAAAAAATATTTTTTTGATTTCTTGTATCTTTGTTATGCGATTGACTTATAAAGCGTAATTTGTGTGAAAGTCCTATCTTTAAGTAAAGAAATGAAGCAAATAATCAGATCTTATTATTGTTATTCACTAAAAATACGCCACATATACCTTTAATTAAATATAAATTATGTCATAAATAGTTTTGTTTCAGTAAAATATGATGCAACAAAATTATATTGCATAAAAGTTAATGTCTACGCAGGTATACACTCTGCGTACGATTTAATATATTCGATATTCAGGTAAAGGTATCAGGAGAAAACGTACCCAGGAAAAAACGTACCCAGGAGAAAACGTACCCAATTTCTAGGGTACGTTTTCTCCTGGAGAAGTTCCTAAGAACTTCGTTTTTCATTTTCAATGTTAACAGATATGATTTACATATAATATTGGTTAATTTTGATCTAAAAAATTCAAAAATTAGTATCCTGACGGAATGTTGGATAGGATTTTACAATTCTTTTTCGATAAACATTCGTATACGGCGCACCGAACGAGTTGCAACTTAGTAATAAATTTACTTGCTTATGAAAAGGCACGAAACGATTAACACGATAGGATAAACGGAAGAATTGTTGAAATTAAACGATAAACCTGATAGGATTAACGCACGATAGGATAGGATTAACGCACGATAGAACAGTATTCATGCACGATAGGATAGAATTAACGCACGATAGAACAGTATACACGCACGATACGATAGGATTGATACACGATACGATAGGATAGGATTGTAAAAAATAACGTTGCGGGTACTGTAAGAGCCAGGCTCTTTTGATGTGTTAAATGCACATTGTGCAGTAAAGACTGACAATCTCTCTCTCTCTCTCTCTCTCTCTCTCTCTCATGCTTTTAATGTCGGCAAAGCGTCAGATAGTGACTAATTTTAAAAGCGGCTATTGGCAAAAATATGTCTGTCTAGTAGAAAAAAATCAACGGTGCATTGCACTTTGAAACAAGCGTTATAAACTCAATTCCATATTTCTTAGATGTGCAGCCGAATACCAATGCTTTGTAAAGTAGTTCATGCGCATTGTATGTGTCAAAAAAGCATACTATAAGTCTTGTTTTTAAAACACCTAATTAATAAGAAAACAACCAATCTTCGCTAAATTTATTCGCACCCCCCCCCCAAACAAAAAAACCAAAAAAAAAACAATACATTTCATAAGACATGACCCTCTGTGTAACTATTTGGTATAGCGGAAGCTTTTATTTTGACTCTGTTCGGTTTTTTGTTTACTTTTGAAGTTGTGCTATTTATAATAACTTTGGCGATTTGCCTGCCAACAGCCAGGACTCTGCTTTCAGCAGAGCCCGGCTAAAATATCGTTGGCCATTCAGGTTTTGGTCATTTTAAAGATGGCCGCCTCGTATTTCAAAATGGCGTCTTTTTCATAATGTTTTCCTGATATTTTAAATATTTCTGGGTAACATTTTAATTTTCTGTGAAATTAGGAATAAGAATTTGTTGTATAATATAAATTGAGGTTCATTCTACAAATGAACACTCTGCGCATGCGTTTAAAAACATGCTTCAGTTTTTTTAACGTATATGATATAACCGTCTGAGCAGTTGCAGCTGCAAAGAGCAGTGCAAAGTAATCGGACTTGAATCATTTGCAATTCCCAGAACTGATTTTACATCCACATTTCAGTAGCTCTTGACATGTAGCCGCATTTGGTGATAAGGATGTCCATATGAAACCCTCAAACCGCTATCTTTTTTCCCAACTGGAAGAATATGGTGAGGATTGCCACTTACATAGTGACAGACCCAATGCATGTTTAGCTTGCGATCTCTTTATATGCTCTACAAGAACAGCTCTTGAGGGAAGGGTGTTTTTATATTTTCGCTGCTTACGAGCAAAGAGGCGAAAGCGTGCGGCATTTACTCTTTTGGCAGTGCTGGACTGATCGTACATTGTGACTACACATTTTTCTAGTTTATTGATTATATGTTCTGTCACTGTCACAAGCTCAAGGAGAACTCAATAATCTGAATACTTCTGTGATGTTCTCAAACACATATCAGCCTGCCATGCTGTCTTTTTACCTATGCCAACAAATGCTGTCACTGTATCACGTAAATGCATGAAAGAATGAGTGCTTTTGATATTGGACCCAGTGACCTAAAATTATCATGAATATGTAGCAATCGCAAATCCTTGCCCTTTTCAAATGACATCCATAACTCATCCACTTTTAAATCATCAGAAACAACCACACCAATAACAACATTTGTATCCGAACTCACCATTTTGATTGATCTAATACCACCCAAGGCTGCATGTTTTGCAAGCATCTTTTTAATGTCAACATCAGTGTACTTGAGTGCACAATCCGAATGGCTTTTAACAAAATAATTTTTAAAATGACCGATGACAATGTAAGTAAATTTACGTTATCCATTTTTATTAAAAAGGCATCTATCAATGATGTAAAAAAGACGGGACGTTTAATTTATCGTTGGTAATGGTTGTATAAAGTGTAGAAAATACGTAAGATTTGATGCTATTGAATTTGGTAAAAATTTGGGATTTTCTTTAAGTTCCTTGGAATTCTTAAGTATCCACATCTGATTTACACCGCTTCTTGAATATATACTGTTGCACAGTACTCGTGAAGTTTCTCCTTAACTGCTGTTAATATTTTGGTAAGGAGTAAAGAAAGAGGCTTGGTAGAACATTTACTGGAACCTGCTATATATCTTTGTTTGTAAGAATTTTTATGAAGTTTAGGTATCCAATAAAGGTAATGTAATTCAAATTGATTTTGGTTGTTGGGAATATTGAAAATATTCGCCTTTTACAACAATGCCATTATAAACGCTAAGAGTTTTACGTAGGTCATAGAAATGTTTGACTCAATCTTCTTCTAGGTTCTTTCTTTCAGGTCATCCTTCAGTGATGTTTGTAATAAGACATTGTAATTCGCGATCTTCTGCTGTTGCCTTGCGAATCTCTTCAAGACGTATGTCTGAGATGTCAAGATCCAGGCATACACTTATGATCCTTATGCTATCACCGGATATTTCTACAGTCGCTCTGCTTAATGTGTCTACTAGACAAGATTTACTCCTTTCACATACTTGAAAGTTATGTCATATCTGTTTAATGTCAAAATAATATCATGCAGTCGACCAGGAGCAGCTGATAAAAATTTCTGGGGGACGCTTTGAGGGGCTTGTGATCATTGTAAAAAAATAATGCCAGCGGGGCAAGGGGTTCAGGCTTGCTATTTGTTTGGACGGGTGAGAAATTTGGCCATATAATAAACATATATTTTTTTTTTAGGTCACTTGACTTACTTCAGGTATTCTGATTATTTCCCCTTTTTAATTTGATGTTTTTTTTAACATAAACTGTTAAAAGCAGGAGTCACAGACATATGAGTCTTGGAATAATATTTATACTTTATATACTTTATAATATGCAATTTACATGATGTGTATTGAAAGCAATAAAAGTAAACTTCTAAATTAATTGATTTACACCTTAGTGTATATTATACAGTAAAACACGATTATAGCGAACACGCTTATAATAAATTGACACTTACATCGAAGTGATTTTTATTCCCCGTGACTTTATTACATGCTGTAAACTTGACGGATATAATAATTTACGCTTATAACGAAGCAAAATCGCCTGTCCCTGGCACTTCGTTATAAGCATGTTTTACTGTAATGTAACGTACGGTTGCGCCTACTGGACTATCTGCTCTATTTCAAATATACAAACATCGTTGAAAGTTTCTTTAAATTTATTACTCCTGAAACAGAAACAAACAATACAGTTCCATTCACAAAATCTCTGGTAATTCACAAACTAACTATAATTTAAATATTACCCAATAATACATTCAAACTATGTGCAAGTCTCTGAAGCTTAGACCTAATAAGGTTTTCTAAGAATATTTCCAAACTGATTAAATAACCAGCAATAATATAATTCCAACTGCAGCTGGTATAAATTTAACCAGTTATATTATAAACACTCAAATTCTTTAGTAAAGACCTCCCTCTGCAACTCTAGTTTTATTATTAAACACGTCATTGAATACACCCAAATAGCGCAAAATACGCCGACCAATCAAATTGCCTTTTCTCTTTATCTCCAACACAACTCTCTGTATCCATTTGGTTGGACAGTCACCTTCATATGGCAACAGCTTGTTGTGATTGACAACTCGGCTATCTCTTCTCGCGTCAAACTAAATCCTGAAAACCAAATCACTGAAAGTCTCTGTAACAATGCAAGGTCCTACATATGCCTGTTTAAATTTTGGGCACTTATTTCCAAGTTTCTCATTAAACAACCAAACTACATCACCAGTTGTATACTTGTGTATCAACATCTTTGCATTGTAAACATTATACTGTCTTTGTGCAGCCTGTTTTAAGTGTCCTGCAAATTTCATGAGCATTATAAAGGTTAGACCTGATTTCTTCCACAGATTTCCCATATGAAGAAACTTCTTCGCCATTGGATGCCACTGGATGATGAATAGCCTTCTGAGTTTGCGACCAAACATCAGTAAATTTGAGGTAAGTCCAGTAGATTCATGGCATGTTGATCTGTAAGCTGATGTCAAGCAGCTTAGATTTAGATCCCATTCGTCATGAGCATCAGCTATGAAAACATTTCAAATCATTTTGATTAGCGTTCTGTTGAAACGTTCTACCATTTCATTGCATTTTGGATTTCGAGCAGTAGTTCTGGTTTTATTGATGTGTAATTATGCAAATATTTCCTGAAGGATGTTTGACTGATAGTTACGCCTTTGTTCTGAATGTAGCATCATAGGACAACCAGATCTGGAGATGATTTCGTTCAAAAGCTCTCGAGCTTTGCATTCTGCTGTCTGGTATGGAACTGGGAAAGCTTCGACCCATTTGAAGAAGTAGTCCATGAAAACAACAATGAACCTATTCTTTCGTTTTGTAATAAGTAAAGGACCAATATAGTCACCAAAGAACATGCTTCCTTGAGGAGCTTTTGGTTTGTGTGCTGGAGATTTGTTAATTGCACAGGTATCACATGAAATGACAAAAATTCAAATGTCTTCCCTTAATGCAAACCAGTAAAAGTTCCTGGTAAATCTAACTTTTGTTTTCTTCCCAAATGTTTTGACAGTAGGGAACAATGACACATGTTGAGAATGTTATTCATAACTTCTGGAACAATAGGTTGTTCAATGGTACTGCCTAATGTTGTTGTGCAACATTTATACAAGACTTCTTCTTTGACAATTATCTGGTCCTACGAGCTAAAATAATATTTAGTGCCAACAGAATAAGTATTTTGTTCATTTCTTGAAGGTCGCTCATTCTTCAATTTCTGTTGTAAAACTGGATTAATATCGGGATCATCCATTTGAAGTCGATGAAAAGTAGAAGAATATCGGCTTCTCCAAGCTGTGAAATCTGACAGAGTAGATTCCTCTTCCTGTTTCCGGGTGACTACTCTCTTTGCAGTATTTGAAGTTGTTGAAATGGAATATGTATCCCTTTCAATGACATTAGCTCGTGAAAGGCACTTTTTACAAGGACCACATTAAAGGCCCTCCACTTTTTCACAATGTCACACGAACAGTCATCTGGAGAGGGCATCTGCATTTCCATGTTAAGGACAAAGTCTGTACTCTACTTAAAAGTTATAAGCTGATAAAATTTCTAGCCAACGTGCTAATCTTCCTTTTGAATCTTTAAGATTGATAGCCAATTAAGTGCTGACTATAAACTCTTGACCAAATAAATATTGTCGGAAGTATTCGATAAAGTGCTTCACAATAATTCCTTGTCAGTAACACAATATCGTCTCTCAGCTTCGTTGAAAGTTCGACTGGCATAAGAAATCACTCTTTAGCGGCCGTCCTGTTTTTGGCTTAAAACTGCACAATTTCAACATCACAGTCATCAGTATCTAAAATAAAATTGTCTTGGCTCGGATTTAGGTAGCCCATGATATCAGGCCCCATATATAAGAGCTTCCTTTAAAACAGTGAAGGCAGTTTGTCAATCTTGACTCCAATAAAATGGTTCATTTTTCTTTGTTTAATTTGTGAGAGGCGTTGCTTTAATGAAAAAATCTTTAATAAACTTTCTATAGAAGGATGCCATCCCTAGAAATTGGCGTACTTCATTTGATTTTTTTGACAAGACCATTTGACTATTTTTTTAACATTCTGCATAACTGGAGAAACACCATTTTCTTTCACTGTGTGTCCCAAAAATTTCACCTTTTGGAAAAGTTCGCATTTTCTGGCTTCAAATTTAGACCAGCTTCAAAGAGCTTCCCTAAGACTTGTATCACTCTATCGATATGTTCCTTGTAGGTCGTGCTGAAAATGATGTCATCCAGGTAAATTAAACAGATTTCCCACTGTAGCCCACACAGAGCCTGTTCCATTACTCGTTAAAAGGTCGGAGCGTTTTCAGTACAAATGGCATGCTAACATACTCAAAATGGCCATATTTTAACGAAATCTGTTTTAGCTATATCCTTCTCCTTTACTTTGACCTGATGCTTGCCAGAGGGAAGATCCGTTTGGGGTGTGCTTTGTCATACAAGCGACTTTTGCGATTTAACTCAGCAGCGTAATCTTCCACACTTTTCTTCAGGTTTTTGTTGACGGTTACTAAACTTGTAAAAAAGGTCTTTCTGGTTTCTACTCCGAAATCTGCTGTTCAGTTTCTGTGTTAGTTTCCTGTAGTTTCTGCGAGTGGCCTTCGACAATTGGCCATGTACAAATTATGCTGCCACTCCATGGAAACGTGGTAATAACTCGTCAAATTTCCGTTCCTCACGCCATCTCTTTCGTTCTGTTGTGAACTATGGCTGAAAAGTCATCACCAAATTCTGTGTCTTCTAGATCGGAGTCAGAACTGTACTTGTACTGAAATTCTTCGGTTGCTGGTCTTTTATGCCGCATTTCTGTTGACAGTTTTTGCACCGCCTTTTCTACTCACTTCATTCTGAATTAACTTGGCAATGTCTGGGGTTGATGCCACATAATGGACTTGTAAGGAAACATCATTGGATGGACTCTGGTAACTTGGATATTTGTGACAGTCCTCGAGTGATGAAGAGCTGGAATTTGGCCTCCTCCAAGGGTACAATGGGCAAGCTTTGAACTGCATGAGATGATGGGTAATTATATGAGCAATTCATACTAGGAACAACAGGCATTTTACCTAAAGACGAGATCAGGTATGTAATATCTGCCCACAGCAGGTAAAATACTTGCTGATGAGGAAACTGGTAGAAATTGACCAGTATGATTTGTGACAGTCACATAGCCTGTAATATGTGCAGAACTTGCTGATGAGGAAACTGGTCAAAATATACCAGTATGCGTTGTGACAGGCACATACTAGTAGTATGTAATGTGTGTATTGGACATTAAACTGACTTGTCCTAATGATCCCTCTTTTTGGCCAAATTTTGAACTATTTGGTAAACATTCTGACTGGACTGAGTGATGTTGATCATGAAGATGTGTGAATGTGGTGAGAAGCATTGAGGGGCTATGATTGTGAGCCAAAGAATGTGCAGCTGAGTGTTTACCGGTATGTGCCAAATATTATGGTGATGTATTGGCCACACTCACAAAAGGTGAAGCAACTGGACCTCTTGCGCTTTGTAATAATAATGGTGATCTGTCACCTTCTTTATGTGACATTGGCAAATGCACTGAGGTGTTGACTTTGGCTGAGTTTGGTGTGTGATCATCACTGAATTGATGAGGAGCTCTAGTCTGTGAGCAGGGTATCTGGATAACATCAGAAAAACTTCCTGGTGTAAACGAGCTTTTGCATGTAACAGGTGCATTGCTTAAACTGTTCGGTGATAGGAAAATGCATGTGACAGGCATTAAACCTGTATAATCTGTAACAGGCACATTATCTGCATTGATAAATAAATAAACAAATGTTTGTAGGGGAGGAACTGAGCTAACAATTGTACAGTCCCTAAAACGGTCTACTTTCCCATTTTTTCGTGCGTTCACTTGCGCTCTACGTTCCGTTCGCGCTCACCGTTCTCAAAGCGCTCACCGTGCGTTCACAAAACGTTCACCGTTCGTTCAGCGTTCACTTATAGTTCATTCATTTTCATTCGGAACTCCAAAATAAAAGGATCGGTCTTTGAGGGTCACAGGAAAATGATAAAAGAACCCGTGCGTAAAGGTGGAAGAAAACTTATATTATTCATAAAACATCATTTTAATAAGAATTCAAACCGTAGAATTTAACGTACACATTCTTGAGCATGTCCGTTTTTTGTTGTTTTTTTATGACTTCATTCAGCGATAAATTACTACACAAATAATATTTATTGATTCATTTAAATACTTCAGTCGCTTAAAAACAGAAGAATTCAATCAACGAACGATTCGACACATTTATAAATAGACAAAATTATAAATAAGAAACGGGCGATGTATTAGTAATTTTTGCGATTCATATTCCTTCGATGCCCGTTCACAAACGTATCCATGCTCGACAATAAACTGAACAGGTAAACTAAAGAAATCTAAACTATGAATGCGTGTAAATTTATAGATTAACAATAAATACAAACAATTTATCAATAAATGCAATGCTTTTAAAATGATTTATAAAGTACTTATAATTTCCCGAATCTTGTTTACATATTTCGCCGAACGAATCGGTCGATTACCGTTAAACTCATTTAATTACTATACAAAATGTATGATTTGGGGGGAAAAAAATTGATGTAAATGTTTGTTTAAACAATAAATAAAAGTTCGTAATCTGCTTTATTTGTTATAATACATATATCTAAATGTAATCGCTAATTTGTTTATTTACGTAATTGTGTACTCCGTGTACGATTTAATATTTCTGATGCACATGTATTTAAGTTACCTCGTTCTAAAGATTTTCGGTTTTACATGTACATTTATGTATTAATAAGATATTTTTATTATTACATTATTCGTTGATAAAATTACTATTGTTTTAAATTTGGTTTTATTTAACTGTTATTCCTAAACATAAATGATATGGTATAAGATAGAATAGGATCAATACTATTTGTAGGATATTGGATAGGATAGGATTGTTTTGTCAACTTTCACGATAGCAGCACCGTACATTTAGTTTATAAGCTATTTTTCCTGATTACCGACGAAATACAATGTAAGGATAACCCTCGAGGCAGTCCGAATAAATCGTTCATCTCACGTTCAGAAAGCGTTCACATATCGTTCACCGTTCACTTTGCGCCCCGTTTGCTCTCTGCGTTCGCTTATCGTTCACGTTCATAAGCGTTCACCAAATTTCGTTCAGAGTGCGCTCACCGTTAACTCACCGTTCAAGTGGGAAAGAAGAACGTTTCAGGGACTGTAGATTAAGACTGATTTTCAGATTTCACTCTGAATTTTGTTTTATCTTTTTTCAGACTGGACAATACGTCAGAGCTGTGATCTTTACAAACCAGCATATCCTCTTCTGTGTCTCTGCATACTGGAGAATCCAAAAGCTCGACTTCTTCTTGCTGCACGGATGCGAGCTTTTCATTTAGAACCCGTGACAAATTCTCTAAAGTAAACACGCGAAGGCTTGTACTTGTAATATTGTTAATAAACAGTATTGTAAACCAGAGTTTTGTAATAACTAACCTGTAATTTACAGGTACATGTAAAACAATATTGAGGTAAATAATTTAATCATTGTATATGTAAATTTTACAGATCCGGATGTGGATGCCAAACTTTTAACGTACGGATACGCTAACTGGAGTATCTGCTCCACTTCAAATATACAAACACTGTTGAAAGTTTCTATAAATTTATTACTGACCGAAAACAGAAACAAACAATACTGTTCAATTCACAAAATATCTGGTAATTAACAAACTAAAGACTATAATTTGAATATTATCGCATACTACATTCCAACTAATGTGCAAGTCTAACAAGCTTAGACCTAATAGTTTTCAAAGAATATTTCAAAACTGGTTAAATAACCAGCAATAATATAATTCCAACTGGTATAAATTTAACCAGTGATATAATAAACATTCAATCTTTTGACTATAGTCCTCCTCCGGATCCCTGCCTCCAATATTATAAAATAAACCACCTGCTACCGTGGTGTTCATTTAAAAAAAAACCCGCTCTGTAGCTCTCGTTTTACTTTTAAACACGTCATTAAATACCCAAATGACACAAAATACGACGACCAATCAGAAACATCGCGCAGCTAAACATCAACCAAACACTGACGATACGCTATGCCCTTATTCTCACGGCTACGATAAAGTTTCACATGAAATGAACAAAAATAAAAAAATAAAGAAAATTATTTGGTGAACATCGCAAAGATTAATTATAATAGCATAAATTGAATGTTGAACAATTCGTCATGTTTCCGAAATATACGTTAACGATATATAAAATAAAACTGTTCTGTAGCATTTCAATGAACAAAGTTGAAGTATTAGACTCTTCGCGAGTTTGAAGATTTGTGAATTGGCTTTGGGGTTTTTTTGAGGGGGGGGGGGTTATTTCAGAAAAAAGTCTTCACCTTTTCAAAACGATGCTTCATGACTCGAGTCCACATATTTCAATATCGAAATTTGTCTAATAAAATCTGAACACGTGCGCTGAGGATTGAAGAAAGTGGTGGGCAATAATATGGTAAAAGAATGGATCAACGTGGAAGATTTCTCAATATATTGATAACTATTAATAACTGATGGTATACTAAGTAAAATTAAAACAAATTAAGCGTTACCAAGTATTCCTTTTAAAGGAATGATCGGCATGTTTTATCATTGGCTGTTAATGTAATGCATGCGAGGTACATGCACCGTTTTGTTGATTTCCGAAAAAGCAAGGCATGAATATGCTTTACTTTTGGTAGGCGAACTGTATTAATTTTCCGATTAAATTCTTACGCATAGGTAAAGAAAACCGTGATTTGAATCATTATGTATGTAACTGTATAAATGTTTCTCTCTCAAGGCGAACGCATTCGAATATTTTTTTAGTAATCCACATGTTATAAAACACTTGCATGAGGCTGTCATTGCATACTAAATAAAATAGTGCAAGGCGAAATGCGTGCGCAATTAGTAAAATTTGCCGGATGCCTTATATGGACACAACTGTGATCACAAAAATTCTCTTTTACTGTCATTAGAACTGCTGCGATGTAATTCATTTTACTTTTATCAGATTTTATTCTATTTACAATGGTCAGAGAAGATGCTTGTCTTATAAAAATAAGCACAACATTAATGTTATCGAAACAATGTTAACTTGTTTCTCAGCCGTTAAAAATGAGTACGGCTAACAGGAATGTCATCCTTCTGATTATGTTTAGTTATGCAACATTTATTGTTTGATATTTTTCATACTAACAATATGGTTTCTTCTTAAAGAACCCCCCCCCCCCAAAAAAACCCACATTCTACAATATATTTAATTACAGTCTTTAGATATCTTATTAGTTCTACGGCTTCCAACAGTAATAGTTCCATACCTAAGATTAAGGAGATGAAATTGTAATATAAATAAACACCAACCTTGGACAATTCAAAATTGTAACATGTATAGTGTTCAACTCTATTTTTTTTAAACTAATATAATTCGTCATCACGGTTAAAACTTTGAACCGAGACGATAAACTAAAAGTGTAAAATAGAATGCTGTAAAACATTAGTACCCAAGAAGCAAAGTTTAAAAACAAGACAAATTTGGATTCTAAAATGGATTGTGAAGGCAACGGGAAAAAGAAAACGGAGCTAGACAAAGATTACATGTAAGAAGTTATCAAGGTATTTGGTAACGTTCTATGTTCTCTGACTGAAAATAATAGTCCGATTTAGCCGAAAAAACCTTTTAACGGCAAATAATTATTATTTGGTCCAACATAGTTTTTTTTTTTATCATAATTGAAGTGTGCTGAGTCCGAACAAATATGCTGGTCGTCCTGAAAATGGCGTTAAGTAGGTTAAAATGGCGGACAACCAAACTTCGTGATTTTCTCTTTAAGTTTTTTAATTATTGAAAACTTTAAAATCTTTTAATTAATGACAAACAATAATGAAT
The DNA here is from genome assembly GCA_020458035.1 of Magallana ariakensis. Lineage (NCBI taxonomy): Eukaryota > Metazoa > Mollusca > Bivalvia > Ostreida > Ostreidae > Magallana > Magallana ariakensis. The sequence continues at coordinate 46,160,630 of CM035816.1, forward strand.
TGATCCAGCATATTATTTTATCACATCTAAAGTGTGCAAAGTATGAAAAAATATGCTCCACGTCCCCCAAGAAATCATGCAGATCTGGTTTATTTGATAAATTTAAAAGATATAATAGGTTTAGGTAATATCAAACATCCTGATGTACATATTATAAAATCGTTTGAGTAAAAGTGTTTATATGCCTGATATTACACATGTTTTGTTCTGTCGTTTTAAAGGCACATTTCACTATTTTACGAAAATATTTGATACTTGAGAACTATTTGACCACGTGTAAATATGCCATAGAAATAATGTTATGCCTTTGGTTGTACAAACGCTGTACGAGAAAGTTTATTAAAAATTCTGTTTAGATTAAACAAAACTTGTACCCAATTTAAGTGCTTTTAAAGTATAACTTTAACTTACAGACCCTGAAACGTTCAACTACACATCTAAAACAAACCGTACCGTTCCATGCAAGAAACAAACTGTACCGTTCACAAAACGAACCGTACCGGGTAAGAAATAAATCGTTCGTTCAAGAAGCGTACCGTACAGTGCAATATGCGTGCAACTTCCAAACACGGCTTAATCGTTTTTGAAATCGTTACAAAATAAATGTTTAATTTGCAGTGGCGAATTCAGGGGGGCACACCTGGCGCCTCCGAAAATTGACAAAATAAAGTTAAATCATACTCTTGGCAAAGAAAATGTACAACATAGAAAACCCATTTAAGTTACTCTCTCCATGGGTTCAGACGTGACCAGTCACCCACCTAGTACACAATCTATTTAAATACAAGAAAGTTTAATTACAGAACATTGATAATATGCGGGTGCATATTTAGTTTGCACCCTTATTTTAATGGCTGCACCTGTAGGTGAGGAGACATAAGCCTATAGTGGTGTACATGCAATGCATGGCTGCACATACTTAAAGTTGTAACTTTGCAAAGATAGCTCTCTGAATCTCATGGTCTCGTCGCAAACCACTGCCAATATATTTTCTCTCCAATCTCATTAAGAGAGTCGGGAAGATATACGCGGACTCCGGGCCGTGGCTGCAGACGATACCCATTGACAGTCGATGCGCAGTTTGACCTAGAAACTGACCAGTTGCATAATTTTTCAAACAGGGCTTGTCTTATTCGTTCCCAGAATTCTAATTTACGCAAGCTCAATTGAATTTTCATCCCAACTTAAGTAGTCAGCTCGCGCGCTGACTAAAAAAAAAGAACGTTGCTTGTACTGTATCACTCGGAACTAGACACTCGACTCGACAACAACATCGGACATGCGATGGCATCCGCAGCACGCTTTGAATGTTGGGAAAGGAACTACTTTTTACCTAGTTCCTTGTTTTTTTTTTGACGTCATATTTATGTTGGTTTTCTTCACGGAAGACGATTGAAACTCCACAACAAACTTATTTCATTTAGTTCCTGTTTGCTACGTGCGTATTTTGCCAGGAGGCTGCACTCATTCACGAAACAAAAGGTATCAAATGAGAACTATCAAATCACAGTAAGGATTTCTTATGTAATTTTTAAATTATGAATTGAACAGGTCCAGAATAATCTCTCAGTTTCGCTGATAGCTTGTAGTTTTTAAGCTATTGATAATAGCTTAATAAAACTATATAGTTTTAAAAAGCTAGGTTATTTAAATTACTTTATATAAGTATATAGCTACTATCTATTGTTATGGGTCAGAATAAACCCTGAATTCCAGCAAAGATCAATCACAAAGATTAAACTTTAAACTTAATAATTTATTTACAGTAATAAATATATATAAATACAAAAATACAACTTACACTATAAGAATCCTAACTAAAGAGTGTTCGTTGATCAAATCACAATGTCCCAGTAATTAGATAACTTCTCAGTTTAATGTCTTTGAACCAGAGTTCAAATGAGAGTCTCACTTATGAGCCCTGTTTACAGGTTATTTATACTAAAATATAAATCTAGCAAATTCTAGAAATTATATGTACAAGAAGTTACATGAATTACCTGGACACTCAAGAATGTTCTAGAAAGAAAAACTGACCACTTTAGAATAGTCCAGAATATTCTATTATACGAACCTACTATATATAACACTATTTATAACTAAATCCGGGCCTTTATTATTTGTACTTTTGAACGTTAAGTTGTGTGAAAATTAAACTGAGTGAACATGGCAGCATGTGTTTTTATTGAGTGTTAATCGGATGGTATCCGACATATAAGAGGCCCTAAACATAATATTTGGCGACGAGGATAACAAGATGGCGAATCCTATTCCCACTGTTTCCACAATTTGATGCGGATTCAGACAAAACTAACGCCGGAGCGAGGTGGGATCGCTGGATCGGGCGATTGGAAAACCTATTCATCGTTTTGAAACTCGTGATTGCTGATGATGCAGACGAAGGTGCAGCGAAGTTGATCGACGACAGGAAGAGAGCATTACTACTACATTATGTGGGTGAAGGAACATTTGATATATACGAAGCGAACAAGGTAGATACAGAATTGACTTATGATGCGACAAAAAAAGTCATATCAGAATAAGAACACTCAAAATGGAAGTTTATACGTTTAGGTGCTGTAAACAAAAAGACGGACAATCACAAGATGAGTTTGTGACGGAACTCCGTAAGCGACGGAACTCCGAAAGCTATCGAAAAATTGCGAGTTTAATGAGGTCGACAAAGAAATTCTGTCACAGCTGATACAAAACTGCAAATCAAACCAGCAAAGACGGCGTGCACTCAGAGAAAGCGATATAGACACACAACACACAAGCTCAAGCCATGGAGAGAGTCGACCGCCATTGTTAACAAAGTTAGACACAACAAGCCACCGCCTAGAAGAGACAATTTTAAACCACGAGGAGGACAGAGATTCAGAAAACCGCACCGTCCGAAACAAAAAACAACTTGTTGGGATTGTGGGGGGCCATATCCGCACAGAAATAACAATTGTCCAGCTAAAGACAAGACATGTTATGCTTGTAAAAATACTGGACATCTCGAGAAAATGTGTCGGAGCAAGGATAGACATAAACCTTCAACTACGCAGGTGAAAACTGTTGATTTAACAACCATTTCACAAGACGACAGTGATTCGGACTACTGTTATGGTATTCGTACACAGAGTGAAGTAAACTCACTTAAAGGACCCTTCGTCAAAGCGAAACTTAATAACTGTGAAGTGAAACTTTTAGTGGATAGTGAATCCTCAGTAAACATCCTAGACGCGACCACCCACAAGAGGATCAGGAAACAAAAACTACGAAAGGGAAAAACGACATTGACCCCTTATGGAGGAAAAGGTGAAATAAAAGTAATGGGTACCTGTGACTTGGCAATGGAAACCAGCAAGTCATACTCTATGATACCATTTCATGTTGTCGAAGGTGAAGGCGGTTCGATTCTTGGATACCCGACGGCAGATCAGCTGAAAATATTGACTGTTTTAAACAAAATTGACTCTCTCTGTGTCAATGGAAACGTAGAGGATAACTTTAAGGAATTGTTTCATGGAATATGAAAGCTCAAGGGACGACAAGTGAAGTTACACATTGATGAATCTATTCATTCAGTGGCTCAGAAACCTCGTAGAACCCCATTTCATTTACGAAGTAAGGTGGCCAAAGAAATTCAATATCTGGTGGACACTGACATCATAGGGAAGGTAGAAGGATAACCAACACCCTGGATTTCTCCTATTGTTACACCCCCTAAGAAGGATGGAGATGAAATAAGACTTTGCGTAGACATGAGGGAGGCAAATAAGGCTGTGAAACGTGAACGACACATTTCTATTGATGAGCTCATACTAGATTTAAACGGTGCTAAGATGTTTAGCAAACTCGATCTGCGCAGTGGCAACCTTCAGTACGCACTTCGGGATTTACAGATATTAGCGTCTCAATTTCGGGATATCATCCGCTTCCGAAATCTTTCATGAAACCGTCAGACAAGTGATTCAGAACAAACCTGGAGCTAGAAACATATCTGATTATGTTGTGATCTTTGGAGAAAATAGGGAACTGCATGATGCAGCACTTAAAGAAGTCATCCAAAGACTTTCAGATAGTGGACTTACTCTTAATGGTAAAAAGTGTGTATTCAGAATAAACAAGATTTCAATTTTCGAAGTTTTTTTCTCAGAGAATGGAATTTCACCTGACCCAGCAGAGGTCAAGGCTGGTCGTGAGTTTAGCCATCCATAGAATGTGAAAGACCTGATACGTTTTCTCGGAATGACCAATTATTGCTCAAGATTCATTGAAGGTTATGCCGAGATTTGTCGCCCTCGACGAGAACTTACTCACAAAGACAAACCATGGAAGTGGACTCAAGCATGTGGAAAAGCATTTGTGACATTGAAAGATAAGTTGTGTAGTGACACTGTAATCTCATATTATGATCCAAGGAAACCTGTAACTGTCCGAGTGGACGCAAGTCCAGTTGGACTTGGGGCATTTTTGCTACAGGATGAGGAAAATGTTGTGTGTTATTCAAGTCGTGCGTTATCGCCTGTGGAATCGAGATACAGTCAAACCTCTTCGACCTATACCTGCGAGGACTGCAGCACTTCACTATAATCACGGATCATAAGCCACTAGAGACGATTTGGAAGAAACCATGTCTGTAACGGGATGAGCGGAGGCTACTCCAAACAACAACAAGACATCTTAAATTTAACAAAATTTATTAACAAAAAAAAAATAAGAGAAAGAAAGAAAAGATAGAAATATAAACACTAAACCACACAAACACTCACACACCTTTCACACAACTAGAAAAAAAATATGATGCATATACAAATGACCAAAAAAATATGATTCAACAAACACCTCTTTACATCTTAATAATTATCATCTATACTAGAAGAGTATCCGAATCTCCGGGGCTGTAGTCCTGGACCAACTACGGACAACCACAACTAAAGTACGTTACGTCACCACAATCATCATCGACACTATCGTCAACATAATCATCTACAACACCATAATCATAATAGACATCATCGTTATCACCATAATCATCTACATCATCGTCACCATGAACGACATCATCTACTTCATCATCGACATGACCATCAACAGCATCGTCGTCATCGACCTCACCATAACATCATCAACAGCACCATCACATCGTCATCGACATCACCATCGTCGTCGTCGACCTCACCATAACATCATCGTCGTCATCACCATCACATCGACACCACCATCGTCGTCGTCGACCTCACCATAACATCATCGTCATCAACATCAACAATATGACACTACAATAAGTGTACAAGTGATACCATAACACCATAATTAAAACAATATTGTATAATACATTATATAAGTACCTCACTGATAGTATCAAACTATAATACTGTATAAATAGTATTATATTAAAGGCAACATCTCAAAATATTCTAAGTATATGGTCACTAAGTTATTTGTTTACAATAAACAATATGGCGTCTGAAACTTCCGGTGACGCACTTCCGCCCAAGTAGTTAAAGTAGTGGAAAAAGTGACAATAAATTGTAAAATAAAATAACGCATAGAAAATAGCCCTTTAAATCACCGTTTCTTTATACAGCAATATCAAAAACTGTTCTATAGAAAAAGACGAATTCTATCTAAACACTCTAGCTAAAGTCACACCTCAGTGATCACACAGGTAACTCTACAGTGAACAATGGCCAAGGTGACTTTATAGGACGACTGCGTAAAACTAATAAAAAGGCAAAAATTTACAAATAAACTACACAAAACTAAATAAATACTTACCACGGTCAGCTATCCGTGTCCGCGTCAAATGCTAAACTTGAGAGACTAAAACATGCCACACAGGCTTCTACCACAATACCCCCTTTTAACACTGAGCACGTCTTTATCGCTGGACAGCTCGGCCGGGTATAACCTAGCGCCTATTGTTAGGGTCGGCCAAGCCCGTTGCAAAGAATTATGGTTAAAAAAAAACAAAATCGGGTGCGTTCGATATGAACAGTGATTGTCACAATGTCCACCTCTCAGGATTGAAAGATGGGGATTGCGCCTTCAACCATACAAGTTTACAATTCGATACTTACCAGGAAAAGAGAACATGGCAGATTATATGTCAAGGCACCCCATTCCCATGGATATACAAGAAAAGAATCTGTCGGAGGAATATGTGAATTTTGTTACCTTGGAGTCGTTACCAAATGCAATAAGACTGGATGAAGTACGAGAAGCATCCTTGAACGACCAAACAATACAGACAGCCATACTCTATACTCGTACAGGAAGGTGGTACCAGATGAAAGACCTCTTACCTGAAAACGGTGTAAATCTTGAAGAATTAACAGCAATCAGATCAGTTCGTGATGAGTTAACAGTTCACAGCGACAATGTTTTGTTACGCAACAACAGAATCGTCCTACCACAGACGTTAAGGAGAAGAGCTGTACAAGTATCTCATGAAGGACATCAGGGGATGGCAACGACCAAAGCATAGTTGCGATCGAAAGTATGGTTTCCAGGGATGGATGGAGCCGTGGAAAACTCTGTTAAAAACTGCGTCATGTCAGTTACTTACCCCAGAACCGCGTGCGATGGAACCGTTAAAGATGTCAGAATTACTTGGGAATGCTTGGGAAAATCTCAGTATGGATTTCTGTGGACCGTTACCAAGTGAAAAATATTTATTTGTCATTATTGATGAGTATACCCGTCACCCAGTCTGTAAGGTCGGTTGCCGCTAAAACAGTCATTCCCGTGATGGACAAAGTGATTAGCGCCTATGGTATACCACATGTGATAAAGACGGACAATGGAAGTCCATTTCAATCTTTTGAATTCAGAAAATACATGGAGCACATGGGAATAACACATCTTAGAAAATACTCCTAGATGGCCTCGTGCCAATGCTCAAGCAGAAAGTTTTAACAAACCATTGATGAAATCATTACGTTCAGCTAACATTCATTAGCTCAATTGGAAACAGGAAATGTTCAAATTTCTCAGACAATACCGATGAACGCCACATGTAACTACAGGCCAGACTCCACACAATCTTTTGTTTGGGAGAGAACCAAAGACCATGTAACCAATGGTACCTTCGCGTACGATAGATCCTCACATAGAGAAAAGATTCGGGTCAACGACAGTGAAGCAAAGTCCAAGATGAAGTGCTCTGCGGACGCCCGAAATTCTGCAGATTACCGTGACATTAAAGTTGGAGATTCAGTTGTGATGAATCGTGATGAATATAAAGGAAAATTACAGCCAAAGTATGAAAGACCAGGAATAGTGACGGATAAGAAATAACCGATGATAACGGTGAATAATGGCGTTACACGGAATGTCTCTCGTTTCAAGAAAATCAGTCCAGAAGTTAGGAAGGAACTTTCTAAGAGATCGGATATGGATGAAGACGAGATAGTCATACCAAACCCGCCAAAGGAATCAATTTATTCCGGTACTCCAGATGCAAAACCATCTACTCTACCAGCGCCGTCTAGTCCGCTACAGATTCCGATACCAATCTCAGGCGGAGGTCATCGAATGAAGAAACCTCCCGGAAGATTTAGAGACTTTGTAATGAAGTGAAATTTTGTGAATGCGTGTGACCTGTGTTAAGCACTGTATTATGTTAGGTTGGCTAGCAGTGAAAAGGGGCACATATAACAGGCCCTAAACATGATAAGCACTCGATTAGTTGAATATATATTGATTATGAATTGTGTAGTATAAACTTGGCAACTGCTATAAGTCAAAGTTTACTTCCAGCATAAGCCTGTAGTATGTGTATGTATAAAAATATAAAGCACTGTATTATAAAATATGGCATCTGGGGATGATACTGAACAAATGATTAGTATGTATCACCAGATGTTTAATATTTTATTATGCACTTTATGTGACTTTAACATTCTGAAACTTTTTTTTTGACTTTTAGGAGTAAAAATTTCAAATGGTTATATCCCTCTAACTATTTTTAGAATCGGTAGAACAACAAAGTAGTGCCTTTAAGCAAAATAATTCCTATACTTGCAGAGTGTATATACATTTTTTGGGACATTTTAAAACCGAATGCTCGACATATGTCAGAAAAGAGGATTTGCAATTTTAAAAGCAAGTGTCAAAATTAAATTATCATTTGAATGAAATAATTGAAATTGTTTGAAGTACACCTTTTCCAAAACTGTGATATTCCCTTCTTTTACTTTCACTTTTCTTTTAGAGTTTTTCAATACAGTTGCATTTTGCCGGAAAACGAATCTGACTTTACACCACGAAATTTTAACAGGAGAGAGACAACTTGGTGAACTTTCATTCAAGAGGTGCTTCGTTGCTGATCGAAAATTAGGGCCGGAACTATGAACCCGAACGTTAACATTACCGCCTATGGAAGATGCATTAGTTGACTATACCCAAATGCCCTCCTTATGGCAGGCTTGTAAATGTGTGAAAGCTGCTTCAAGATATCGTCAGGTGCAGTAGCGTTTAAAAAAAAATGCATTGTTAATCTATTAACAGTAGGTGAATTCAATAGAGCGCACCAAAAGACTATTGAAAACACCACCATCTGCACTGAAGAAAAATGTTGCAGAAAATCGACTTTATGGAAAAACAAAAAATATTAAAGATTAGCAAAAATAATGTTGAATCTAAAGCTCGCAGATGTTTGACGACCGTCATCAATGAACCTGAAGATAGAACTTTACCTTATCTAAGTTTTCCATCTGAAAGCATAGTCAAAAATCCATCACCATGTACCAGTAATTCTTGTGATATTCAAGGGAAGTTTTCACAAGTTTCTACGGACTTTTCCCGATTACGAAAAGAGCACACGGCGGGTGTGACCGGTCAGCAGAGGATGCTCAGTCCTCCTAGGCACCTGATCCTACCTCCATCTTTTTTGAGGTCCGTGTTGCTCTGCTTTGAATTTGTATTTCGTTTTATGGATTTTTGAGATGGTTGACGGATTGTTATTGTCATTTTTTCATTTAATCAGACCATGACTATATAGTTTCATCAGTGAGGAATCGGAAATCAAAAACAGTTAGGAGCTTCGGAGATCCTTATCTGCTTTTAATTCAGTCACAATATCAATGTCCGATATCTGTGGCCCAAATTTTTACATAAGTTCATAATACATAATTCAAACATTAACGCATCTTCGCTAGCCAAGGGTTTTCGGTCCACTCTGCTCCCCATAAACCCTTGGCAGATATCATTACGAAAACTCGGTGACAAGCTTCTTTTTCTGATTGGCTGCAGCTGCGAGTAGCTGATCCAATCGCAGCACGCTTGTAAATAAACTTTGAAAGAAACACACGTGTGATCTTTGGTAAAATATTCGGTGCTTTTAACAAGTTGAGGCACAAGTGCTCGAGTACAGTGGATCCTCAACGATGGTCTAACCAGATCGCTTTAAAAAACGATATATATATATTTTATGCATGGGATTTAACAAATTTTCAAACTTGATGGTATGGGAAGTAAACATGGCGAATGTAGAAGTTGCATATCCCGTTAGTATATACATGTACGTCCCTGCTTATGGTTATTGCTTTTAAAGGTTGAATGAGCTGTATTTTTAAAAAATTCTTTTGTACGCAATATTGAAGACGACGATACTTGGTTTTATGACATGAGTCTTAGCGACTTTTTCACTCCCGGTACAGGTTCCTACAAGCACTACACAAAAAAAAACATTCCTTGCTTTCTCTATGTTATATCTTCACTCCTATTTAATAGCATCGCTAAGTACGTTCCGATTCTTGCTCGTCAACATGTTTACAAGTTGTTTTTATGCCGTAGCGTGTATATATCTCGTTGTTTCATTCGATTAAAATGTAAATATGCAAGGGGCGCAACTCAAGTTGCTCGCTAGTTAGCGCCACCGCATCATCGAGTTTTCGTAATGATATCTGCCAAGGGTTTATGGGGAGCAGAGTGGACCGAAAACCCTTGGCTAGCGAAGATGACATTAACGCTTCTTAGCTAAAGCCAATTGTGCTAATATTATATGTTTACAGTACTGGTATTTTATACGGCGGCGTGGAAGGGCCAGGTGGAAAAAAAAATTATTTCTTCGGACAAATAAGTTATTTGTTCGGACGAATTACGATTTGTTCGGACAAATTAGAATTTGTTCAGACGATTAAGCTATTTGTTCGGACGAATTAGGATTTGTTCGCACGAATTAGCTATTTGTTCGGACGAATAACGATTTGTTCGGACAAATCAGTTATTTGTTCGGACGAATTACGATTTGTTCGGACGAATGAGGATTTGTTTGGACGAATAAGTTATTTGTTCGGACGAATTAGGATTTGTTCGGATGAATTAGATATTTGTTCGGACGAACAAGTTATATAAAACAGATTTTTGATGAGCAATTTATAAGACTATCTGATCTGGCAATGATATAAATGATGAAGGGGGAGAGGGTCTGTGATCAAGCCGCCCCTTTCCTAGAATGTCGTTTTTCCTTCAAATGATAACACCTCAATGTTATACATGTATTAGTCACTGATATTTCAAGGGTGTTGGAACAGGGGCGGCAGAAGCGGTCGCCGCCCCAATAATTTTGCCAAAAAATGAATTCTGAAAAAATAAGACTGAATTGAAATTTAATAACGGTGATCTGTATTAATTGGAGCGGCGATGATAACGGCGCACTATCTGTGCAAAATGATACGGAAACCTTGGAAATTCTTTCAAAGAATAAATATATTTTGTGTTTTATTGATTGTAGTTTCCTTTATTCTTTTTTTACAAACATTTTACTACAATGTGTAGTTCATGCATTTTGAAGTCCGTGCAACCTGAATGCCTCGATCGGAAAGCAACCGACCGTAACTTTCTCGACCGGTATATATAGCCTAGTGGCAGTAGAGGAGCGATCGAAACTAATATGGCGACCAAATGCTTTTATGAATTCATGTCAGCTTTAATTAGATAGGTTTGCCATTAAAGAAATATCGTTTTTCAGCTTTGATGATCAATTACAAGTTGTAAGTTAGAAACAACTGATATTATATTACGGGCTGTAAAAATATATAATATGTCACCACATGATTCACGGAAATCCATTTAAGGATTTTTAAACGTCTTTAAAGTGCAACAGAGACTGATAAGTTATATCAAATTTACGCGGACATAATTGGTTCTGATATATGTGCGGATCCAGAAAATTTTGTGGGCTGGAGGGTGAGGGGGGTTTCAAAGGGATATCTATGTTTGTCGAGGGGGGGGGGGGGGCTAATAAGCCTATTTTTGGTAACTTTACTATGTAAAGTTAAGAAATTTGAATTTTCAAAGCTCTAGATCCGCGCATGATGCTCATAAACTTCTTTAATATAAATGTGAGTTGCGTTATCTTGATATACATTCTATGTCGTCAAAGGTAAGAAACAAAGATTAAGTGTAACTTTGCTTGGTTTCTTTTATAGTGCCATCAAAAAAAGCGACAATATAATTTATCAAATTCAAGAATAATTTGACACACTGTAGAATAACAACTTGCATGAAAATCTGGCTCACCCCCCCCCCCCCACCCCAACTTATCGATAAAATTCGCCGCCCCAATATGAAATATCTTTCGACGTCTCTGTATTTATATAATATCTGACATATTTTGCTGCCAGAATATAAGCTCGTCTCAAAATCTGTCAAAATTTTGCATATCGATAAAGGGCGGAAAGACTAGTATTTGTTATGGCATAGCGCGAAATTTTGTTTTAGTTTCTTTAGAAAAACCGGCGTTGCCTAGAATGGGCATCTCCATGGGCATCTAAATGGGAGTCGGGGGGGGGGGACAAACAATTTTATCTATCGATTAATGGCTGAATAGCATTATTTGTTATGGCATAGCCCGAAATTATTTTTAGTTACTAAAGAAAACCTGCGTTGCCTAAAATGGGCATCTAGACAGGGGCTGGGGCGGCAAACAAAATTATCTTTCAGACTCCTCAACCCCCTCCCCAACCGGGAAAATTTCGTGGATCTGCGCATGAGCTTGTAAACTGATTAAGACTTTTCACATCTGCGTAACCATGATTTTGAAATATCTCTCTCTCTCTCTCTCTCTCTCTCCTATTAATTAACTTATACAGACCAAATATCCTAATTCTAATTCTAATCCTAATTCGTCCGAACAAATAGCTAATTCGTCCGAACAAATAACATTTGTCCGAACAAATAGCTAATTCGTAATTTGTTCGGACGAATCCTAATTCGTCCGAACAAATCCTAATTCGTCCGAACAAAGTCTAATTCGCCCGAACAAATAACTTATTTGTCCAAACAAATAGTTAATTTGTCCGAACAAATCATAATTCCTCCGAACAAATCCTAATTCGTCCGAACAAATAACTTTTTTGTCCGAAAAATCCTAATTCGTCCGAACAACTAATTCGTCCGAACAAATAGCTAATTCGTCCGAACAAATCCTAATTCGTCCGAACAATAGCTTATTCGTTTGAACAAATACTTTATTTGTCCGAACAAATCCTAATTCGTCCGAACACCTAATTCGTCCGAACAGATAACTTATTCGTCCGAACAAATAAGAATTATTTATTTTTTCATCTGGCCCTTCCACGCCGCCGTAATTTTAAAATACGTTTGATATTTATAAAAACATGTACATGTAATATTGTATCACAGACCCTTTTCATCAAGAAGTTCTTATAAATATTAATATTATTAAGCAGTATCAGATTACCGTTAATTAAAATTACTGGTAGATTCCACTTTTTATAGCGAAGTACGTAGAAGCGTTTACTAGGGGTTAACTCTAGAAAAGTTTCTACGTAATGTTTTGACTGACCTTTGTCCAATCAGATCGTAGCTGGGCGGAGTTAAGACATTGCCGCTCGTGACTTGAATGAGAGAGAGAGAGAGAAAGTGAATTGAGTAAATTATCAGTGGTGCCGATGAAGAAATAATCATTAGTTATAAACTGGCAAACAAATTTATTAAGGTCTGTATATAAAAATTACATGTATATCCTATATTGGTATAATTTTAAAGTGTTTTAAAGAACGATTGTGAAATTTTCTTGGGCCGAGCGCCTTCGACAACATGTACAAGAATGACGTAGCTAACCAACTAAAATTCCTAGCATGGAGTCCGAGAATACGGGCAATAAATATTTTGAAATGCGAACGAATGATCACTTATGAATTTAGATATAGTGAAAAGGAAAGGCAACGCAGGCAGATGCTTAGTGGAAAAAAAAACAATGGCGGACAAATTCGTCCTTAGGTAAAGAATGTTTCACACTGAGAAACCATGAAGAAAGTTTTTATACAAAGTAAATTAACAACCTATGTTTAATTCCAGGAAGATTCGGCATACTTTGAATAGAATACTAACGGTAACACTTGTAATAAAAACAGTTTCTTAAATATTCGTACAGTCTTCGACGTTTGACATTACCTCATCCCATTATCTATATATAGACATCGTTGTTCCCTGGTTAAAGAATCAAAGTTACATAAATTTATAAGATATACTTGACCTTGATTTGTCACTTTATAACTTTTGTTGATAGATAGTTCGCTCATCTGCGTCATCTATAATTTACTCCATTAACCAGTTAACTCTCTCTCTCTTTCTCTCTCTCTCTCTCAAATTAAGTCACGAGCGGTAATGTCTCAACTCCGCCTTCTACGATCTGATTGGTCAAAGGTCAGTCAAAACATTACGTAACAATTTTTCTGGAGTAAATGCCTATTAAACGCTTCTATGTACGTCGCTGTATTATCCGTTAAAATGGGAATCCTTAGGCCTAATGGCCTTCATGCAATTTTCACAAGATATATAAGTCAAGGCGGGGACACTAAGCAATTAACCAACTTGGCAACCAGCAACTTGTATTGTGATGCTTAGGGAAGGAATTTAACCTTCATACATTGACAAATGTTTCACTTCATTTACGCTTTGATTATATAATTGCTTACCATTCTGAAACGATTTGAACCTCATCGACAACAACAGCACACTCTTTCTTGGTACAATTTACTCCGCAGAATTTCCCCAAAGTCTTTTCCACTAAAGTCTCAGGATTGGCATAAATCAAACAAAACTTACCATTTTTTATTATTGTAAAGGAGCACTAGAAATTACAAGATTCTCAACTTTCTCTTGAAAGAGGCAAGTTTTGAGAGATTGAAAGCCTCAAATAATAATAAGGTAGAATATGGACCATTTATTCCAAACTCCTTACATATTTTTTACAAACAAAACAAAGGATGTAAGGGTATGTACTGTGTACTCATCAATAACAAAAAAGATTCAATTCGTTTAATGAAGAAGTGGACAGATACTGGATTTATGTATACAGAAACAGAATGGAATAACATTTTTGAACTCCCATTTAAAACTTCACAAGAATCCAAATTTCAATGGTTGCAATTCCAGATTTTACATAGGATTTTGCCAACAAATGAATACCTTTTTAAACTCAATATAATTGACTCACCAGCACGCATTTTCTGTAATCAAGATATAAAAACTATATAACATTTATTTGTTGACTGTTTTAATGTCGGAGATATATGGCACTACTATGAAGAATGGTTAAGAAGCAAGTTTAATTTTTTTATGACATTTGATAAACAAACTATACTTTTTGGTAAATTCAAAAATAGAAATATGTATAGACTACAAAACTTATTGATCCTTACAGTGAAACAATTTAATTTTGCCAGTAAATACAAGAATGTTAAAACGAAATGTCACTGATACATTACATATTGAGAAACTAATGTTGGTTAAGAATTGTAAATTTGCTGAGTATGAAAAGCATTGGCAAGCTATTTGTGATATGTTATAAAGTGTGTTTACAAAAGCTGCAAGGAAAGTGCAAGCAAATGCAATTGTACGTTTATTACTATTTACTGATACTTACACACACACATATATATATATATATATATATATATATATATATATATATATATATATATATATATATATATATATATATGACTTTTTGAAAGCTAGTGTTCCCCTCTCTTTACCCTCTTTCAACCCAACCCCAACCCCCCAAAAAAACAAAAAACTAAAAGTATTCAAACTTCCAAGGATAAAAAGTCGATTAAAGAAATTATTTGTCAGTGTTTGTGTAAATATATGTCTGTTTGTCGGTGTATATACTTTAATGTACATGTGCATGTTTATCCACGGTAATGTGCTTGTGTTTATATATATATATATATATATATATATATATATATATATATATATATATATATATATATAATGCACTGTAATGCATTGTAATCTAACTATATGTGACGATACGAACTTGTACATGAAGTTTGAATTAAAAAAAATACACGAAATGTTCTGTTTAATTCGAATAAACCTCCAAACCAAAAAACATAATAATATAGATAAACTGACCTTAGATATTTCCTAAGGGTAACCTCTAAAGTTAGAACTTTTTCATGCACATAAGAAGAAAAAAATCCTTTAAAGAGCATATCAGGTCCGGTACAATCAATAGATATAGCTACGTCGCTCGATTTACCTACAAAGCTTTATTTACCAACTAAAAAGAGGATAATTAGCTACCTATATGTAATTTTGCTTTTTATGTAAAACAGACAAAAAGTCACAGTGAACTGTCAACCTATATTTGTACTGTTTAATAAAAGCAACCCAGAGCAAAATTAGTTAAAACATCGCTGCTTTTGAGCAGTTTTAAGGAAAACATGCATTTCTATTGTTTAATTAATCGAAATACTCTAAATTCCTTATTTTACGCGAGTACTTAATTCTGCGGTTTGGCTGTATCAAATCGCGAGAACTTTAAACCGAGATCCCCATTGCGTTTGACCTATTATTCGCGTCTAGGTTTTTAACTAACAGTAAAAACAAAACCGAAAACGGTATACTGTTGTATTTCGAAATGAAAAAGAGTTACATGTATCTTTTTTGGTTATTGATTAAAAGAGTCATCTTTCATTGTTTACTGTTCTTGAGGTTTGGTCAATCACATGTGAACATGAGTATCTTTTATACAATTAAATGCACTCCTATACTTAGATAGGTTCAGTTGTAAAAGATGACCACTCAATTGATCAAAAGGTGTTTTTTTCGCAAAGAAAAGCTATATTACCTTCTGCAATCTCGCCATTACAACAGACTGTTAACAAAAATGTGGAAAGATAAATAGTTTTATCCAAGTGAATCGATAAAAATGAAAAAATAAGGGAATTACTCGGGAGAACTTAGAGCCAAAATTGCAAGATATGCCATCGACCACGGAAACCCGCAGCAGTGCGCCACTTTTCGTCAACACTTGACGCAAATATAAACGAAAGTACTGTCCGTGGCATGAAGTCAGCCTACGAAAAAATGAAAAAGATAAATGAAAAGTTGAAAATTGCAACCAGTATTACTTTTATTCCAAAATCTCAAAATGAGGACGTGGAAGTTAGCGACATGGACACTAAAGTGTGTGACTTTTAAAAAAAAAAATACATGTCAGACTGCACTGAAGTCTACAATCGACGATGTTTTGTACGTTTAAAACGAGCCTGACAATCATTCTGATAATAATGCTGTCGCGAGTTTTAAAGACAGAGAGATGACTAATAGATGTGCATATCTACCAAAAAAAAAATACGCGAAAGTTATAGTGCGATTGTTCGAGGAAAACTTGCCACATGGTTTGGTATACCTTAAAGCAATGAACAAACCTACCAAGTTTAGTCCTTACTCCGGACCGAAACAGCGATGCGATTTAGGGTTTAAGACAGATAATGAATACATTCCAAAAATAAATTAGCAATTGTTGGAAGGTCACGGGATTGATCTTATATTTTAAATATGTATAAAGTAATAAAAACAAGAAACTTCTTTTTGTCGTCATTTGTTTATTTTTTTGACTCATATTTGTTAAATGCATGGTATATGTAACATTTGTGGGTCTATACCAACAAAGGAGAAAATCATAAAAAGAAATCAACTGCTTCTAAAACACGTTGATGCCATGAACAACCCCTCCCCATAAATTAGTTCTTATTATGGAAATGAGAAAATAATATATTCATTTTTGAGGAGGTGGCGGTCCAGAATATATTATTTTAAGTTACAAGTCAGCAGAACCCCATCCCACCCTGTAAAATTTGCGTGTCATGTGTCATATTTCAAAGAACTATAAATATTTTATTTCGATTAAATGTGTTTGAAAAAGGGCGTATTAGCAGAATTTGACCTCTGCGGAAAACAAACATTTATAATAAATAAAATATCACAACCCCGATTTTGACTTAAAGATCAACTTTACTATGACAAAACTGAAACTGTCCTTAATAAGAAGCGGGGACGAAAATAACAGCAATACTATCATTCTGATATGGTTAAAGCCGTGAAGACAGTGTTTTCTAATCTAATGTCCATTAGAAAAGCTGCCGAAACATTTCATGTCCACAACTCAACAAATTGCGATAAACTGACTGTAAGAAGCGAAATTTACGCAAATATATGGCAAAAACCATCTCTTCCTAATTGTGCTGAAAATAAAATAGGTAAGATGTCGTCGAAGCTAATTCAACGTACGGCTCTATTATGCAAACGCCTTCGGGTTTCGACTTTCAAAAATGGTGCTCCCGTATGAAGGTTGTGAAATTCCTTTATAAAACGTCACCCAGAGCTTGCCATCTGAAAACCAGAAAAACTGAGATATTCCTGGGGCAGGACTTTGAACCACACCGTCGTTGAAAAATACATGACTCGCTTTGATCAAACATTTTCCGAGTTTAAGGGTCCTCCACACCCGGAAAAAAATCTGCAGACAAGCCCATTCTCCTAAATTGCTAAATGACACGGATTTTTAGCATGTGCTCGAATTGAAAATGACCTTGGGACCTACGGGTTGGTAGACCTAAGCTAAACCCACTGCACCACAGAGATACTTACTAAATATTGGCGATATAAACCGGTTTACAATGCGTTAAAATCGCCATGTTGTGACGTAGTGTCATAAAAAGGTGAAGTTGGGGTGTCGAAGATCCTCAATTTCGAGCATAGCCTAATCTAATCTGCAAATGGGATAAGACTAAAAGTTTCAACATATAACCAAGTAAAGGAAATTGCGCAGAAAGTTGCCCAAAATGTTGATAACAGGTTTCAGAAAACAGGACTAACATCACCATCATGGTTGGTGTTAACGGGGCGGGGGATAAGATGGTCCCAATGGTCATTGTAAAGGGGAAACTTCTGCATCCCTTCATGGTTCGAACGTCCTCGATGCCCTAGATGGTATGATATTTGCCTTTCAAGAGAATGGGTGGATAAATAAGTAAATCGCGAAGAAATGGTTTCTGGAGGTATTTTTACAATACCGTGGGCCCGATCGCCCCCAACTGCTTCTTTTGGATGGTCAATCTTTTCAAGAGAGCATTGGCTTAGCTTGAAAAAAAATGACCATTCAGGAAAACACAGATATTCTTTCTCCCTCTTCGCACAACCCATGCACTTTAGCCACTTGATCGTTCTGTCTATAACCCCTTCAACAAAGCATACTGCCTGCTCTGATATTTTTTCCCAGTCTCAAGTCTTTTTAAAAAAGCGTGGGAATCTGGTGTCAACAAAGAATGAAGGACTTCATATGTGGCGCCTGAAATACTAGTAATGTCAATCATCAAAAAAACCACTCTGATACAAAGATGGTGACCTAAAATGTTCATTTGTTTTATTTGTGGCCCATGTCACATGCCATTTTTTTAAATATAGGACCTCGAACAGAAATGTCATTTTTCTGATTTTTTTTCTAAAATATGGTATGGAAATTGATTATATAACGCAAATACTAAAAAATAAAAACATTGGTAATGTCATCAAATTTTGCATACACATAGACATACATTTAATGTCTCATGTAAAAGTAAAAATAGTAGGGTTCACATCTCAAAAATTTGAGATATAGCATGAAATAAGCTTATATTAGGCCAAAAGAGCCAAGAGTTATTTTTTCTTAACTTTTAAGAAATATAAGCTAAATTTGCCAAAATATATCGATATAAATATCAAAATATTGTTCAAATATGTTTTTCAGAACATCCTGAATATATCGTAATATACAAACTATCTAGAAGTCAACTTTGGTCTCCGCTAAAAATTAGGAAGCTAAAGTAGCAGTACTCTAAAACTATTGAGTTACGAAAATTTTTCATTTTCTTCTTAAAAACCTTCCGCCACAAAATAAAGTCCTTTACTAAACTCTGTAAAAATGTATTTTTTTTAAACAACTTTATTCAATAAAGTTTATTTGGTATTATAAAATATAAATATACTACTAGAATTAATATGCGATGCAGAAATTTCAGACTAGAGGTGACCCTAAATGGCTACCCAAAACCTGAGGAGCGAACCTCTTAAAAAAGTTTTAATGATTTGGAAAACGCATAAGATATTTAAGAGGGCTGGATGGTCGTTTCAAATCAAATACATGTATTTAAAATATTCGGTTGATACAAACTTCCTAATATCGAGCGTGTATATGTGAGAGACAAGGTACATGTATATAGATGGTGGTCTTTAATTTACTTTATTTATGGCTGGTTTCATGGTACATTTTTTTTTAAAAACCCGTATTTTTAAAGTTCCGAAAATCTGTACATGTATTTTTTGATTAGTTTTGATTGCCCGTTGTCAGAAACAACAACTTTATTTTCGGCAAAATTATGCATAAAACAGAGAACGTTGGAGAGCATACTGCGCTGTTAGCAAAACATATTTAAAAACCAAATATAATTCATTCTCACGAATCAAAACTTCCCGAGACTGTGACATAGAATACAGTTTATACATTTGATAATCAATGAGCTTACTTTATAAGCAGCACACAATGTACATTAAAAAACAAACAAAAAGCTCGGGATATTAGAGATGGTTTAATAACACAAAGCAGTGATGTATACAGGAATATATTCGCCTCCGTTTTATTTTCGCCCCTTTCTCTCTCATGATCATTGTCAGCGGGCGAATTCCAATGTCCCATAATATATTTCTTTAAACACAACTGTGTCTGGGCGAATTAAAAACGGGGCGAAACAGTTTGAAAGTGTAGAAGGGCGAAAATTATATGGGGCGAAAATAACCCTGTATACAGTATGAAGATGAGAACCGTATTGAAAAGAGAAATAGTGAATAGTGGATAGTGATTACATGTAAGTTAACAACGCGTTCAGCAAACTGCTACTTAATTTTGCATAAGAGATATGTTTAAATGCGATATTTAATTGGCTATTAATAATTTATATCGTACGTGCATATAATGTCTTGCGTAAAACAACAACAACAACAAGAAACGGTCAATATCGTGTAAAAAATTTTTTTTTAATTTCCAAGTGATTGTCTATATTAAAGAACATTACCCAAAAGTGATTCAACCAAATCTGACCATATGATTTCTTTAAACTATAAACACGACTCGTAAAAGGCATTGTTTGCCATAATTCTTTTTATTTTATACATGCATAGGAGTCGCAATCCTTACAACGTCTATGCGTGTATAAGCCACATATATCTAACATGTAAAATGACTGGATGTGGTGGTCATAGTTTGACTATACATTAAACAAAACAAAACAAGAATTTTAAAATAATGAAATAAGATGATCTGAAATTTTCAACATTTCCTAACTGATAAATGTATGTCATCTCAACAATTGCAATGCTGAAATACGAAACCTTGGACGTATAAATTATATCAAGTCGGGAGAATAGTCACATCAAATATTAAAATCAATGCATTATACACTGACAGAAAAGCACATAAAGCAAGAAATCCAAGCGAAAAGAACGTAAGGAAGGTCACACGTCGGCTTAGTTTCGGTGTTCATTCGAGTCTAACGAAATTGAATATTTATCCGTATATTGGTGCCTAACAAGGAGTCGTGTTATGCTTTTATCACCATGTAGTACATATATAACTAATTAATAAAATGGTAGAAAACTCTTTAATGAGCTTAGTAAACAAAAATTTGAAACGAGCAAACACGGCTTGTTGTTATTATAGTATTATTTGTTTGCCCTGGAGTGAAAAGACGTGAGGTCATTGGAAAAAACGCGTCATTTGATTGCCGTCAAAACCTTTTTAGACGGCAAATGACAAAATTGCTAGGGGGAAATATCTCTAGTTAGTCTTTTAGGGACGTTTCCAACCAGACAAATTTTGGTTGACAGTCAGTTACAAACAAAAGTAACGATGTTTTAAAATCTAAATCAAAATGAATTTTATCTGTAGATATGGTCGTTGGGGTCCATACCAGACGATTCAGATTGCTTTTATATACTTTCATGTATGGCAGACGGGTTTTCAACTTTTGATTGGTGTATTCATCGGTAAGAAAGTAAAGCAGCGTATTATAAATATTACACATGAAAAGGGTTTATTGCAAAAAAAGGAGTTGACACAAAACCTACATGTGTACTTTAAGAATTAGTTATTGGAATTTAAAGCGTCTTTGTTCTTCTCATTAAACCATGCATTTTAGATTTGTTTACTTGGTTAAATGTAAATGAAACTCGATGGTAATTACGAAGGACGATAAATGAATGGATAGCACAAAACTTAAAACCATGTAACATTTAATAAAATGACAAAAAATATGTAGGAAGCATGATTACATGGATATAATATTGAACCATTTCGTTATTCATAAATTTTAACATCATTTTAGTTTGTTGATCATTTCATGTCAGATGTTGACAGATTTTCGATCGATAATTTTTAAGTTATATTCATTTCTTATTTTATATACATTTAATCTATACTACACTATATTATATTTAATTTATTGTGGCTTAAAGTTTATTTAACGGAAAGAGTGTTGGAAACAATAATTTTTAGGAAACCAGTGATTGCATAAACCAAGTTAAGCAAATGTTAAGGCCCATATAGTCTTACAAATTGTAATTGATGTAGGGATTTTTTCTTAATCGAAAATACGGTTTTTTACTTAACGAAATCAGATTATAATATAAATCATTACTGACATTTATGTTCCTGTAAAAGTGGTTTTCTTTGGATTTGTTGATTGGTTTTAGCTTATAGACCGGACTTTCAATGTGCGGCACCAGCAACCTTCGTTAACCAATCCCAGTTCAATCACTCCAGTCACATCGTCTACGAAAAATGCCAGATTAAATTATTCCACAATGATACGAATGGTGCTGAGCATAAATCAGTTTGGGAATGTACAAACGGATACAAATATACGCTAGATAAACAGAGTACAATTGTAACGGAGGTATTTGTTGATGATTATACCTTGCATTTCATAAAATTTCATTATAAAGTATCGTTATCATATTTTAAGTCAATGATTCACTTTTGTATAAATAATACGTATTGAGATGCAAGAAATAACATTTGCATAGCTCAAGTATTAATTTGTAGCAAACAAAAATATTAACAAATCTGCAAAGACAATATATGCGTAAAAATCAAATATCTATAAAAAAAATAATACTGTACAATCTTTGTACAAGTAATTAAAAATATTTCATATTTGTTTGATATATTTAAAAAAAAACTATAACGCTCTTTGCAGTTCGATCTGATATGTGATCGATCGAGTTTGGCTGAACTACTTCAGACCCTTGTTATGGTTGGGCAGCTGATTGGAGCAGCCTTTGCTTCTTCCCTCAGTGATAGAGTAGGAAGAAAAACCGTTCATCTCTGTTCCAACTTTTTGACCTTGGTCTTTGGGATAAGTGTTGGTTTTGCTACAAACTATACGACACTTGCTGTATTAAAGTTTATCTTGGGCGTCTTGATACCGGTAAGATATGATTTAAGACAGTGAAAAAAACATATTTTATATGCATTCACTTTAAAAAAAATATACTTGTTACATCCACTCCATTATTTTAATACTAATTTTTTAATAATCAGGGAATGGTTTTGCCTGCTGGGGTCTTTTCGTTGGAACTTTTCCCGGAAAAAACACGATTTTTGTGTGAAATCATGGGTTCAATATTCTGGACCACTGGTCTTGTCATTATGTCTGGTATAGCATATTTGCTTCAAGACTTATCCTGGAGATATCTACAAATTGTTTTGAGTTGTTTTTCGCTTCTGAGCTTGATTCAATATTGGCAAGTATTAACTATACAACATTTCAAGAACTTGATCAATTTATTTCATTTGGGAGAGGGCGGTCTAAGTTATGGAACTTGTGCCCAACCCCAATAGTATTTTTGTACAATAAAATTATGTTCAAATCAATTTATTTCATTATGTATTATTGAAGAATGACCAATTTATAAAAATGCAACTTATACTGTATTTCAAGGGCTCAAGACGAATCATTACCATGGCTGATTGTCAACGGAAAAACAAAAGACGTCGATAGAATATTACTAAAAGTGTCAAGGTGGAACAAAGTAGATTATAGGGAATTGAAAGCTAATTTAAAGAAGAAAACGAATGTTTCGAGCAAAGAAAAACCAGACTATAAGGAATCATTACTGGATAACAGTAACAAACAACATGTAATAAATGTAGAGAAATATTCATTATTGACCATCCTACAAAATAAATCCGTCCTGCTGATATCACTTCTAATGTATTTTGCATGGTATGTATGAAACAGTCTAAAACTTTTCAAATAAAATGTTAAAGTATATCATTATTTTAAGTATGTTCTCATAAAACTCTTTATCTAAAGTTTAGTTGTAAAACATACAATTATATTTGAACGGCGATGATGTGAAACCGAATGAACTGTTAGTTGTACTAAATGTGCGATAAGATAGATCTGAATCAAAATTGTTTAACAAATTATTCTTTTGATCAATATCGATAAATCTATTTTTTAGTATAAAGACCATTTGTTTTTGAGGATTTTTTCACTTTCAATCGTTAGTCGTAACGAAATTTAATAGCATTTAATTTATTTCAGGTTTACAGGAACCTTGACATACATTAGTCTAACATTGACATCAACATCTTTGGCGGGAAATCGCTTCCTCAATTTTTTCTTCTCGGTCTCTGTGGAATACATAGCATTAGTCATAGAATATCCTATGCTTCGCCGGTAAGACTAAAATGTATAACACAACACTTTCTGTTAATGTATAAGTAAACAATTCATTTCAACAGTTTTTGAATTTTTATTTTTATATCCTCGCAAACAAAGTTTGGGTGGTATATAGGAATCACCTTGTCCGTCCGTCCGTCTGTCTGTGCAAAATTCGTATGCGGTCCATATCTTTCTTATGGTGAAACATTGGAAGTTTTTACTTCATACAAAGATTGCTTATGACCTAAGGGGGTTTTATGACTTTGACCTAAAGTCATTCGGGCAAGGTCAAAAGAGCAAAATTCGTGTCCGGTCAATATCTTTCTTATGGAGAAACATTGAAAGATCTTACTTCACACAAAGATTGCTCATGAACTAAGGGTGTGTCATGACATTGACCCAAGGTCATTTGGGCAAGGTCAGTGTCACTGGCAGTAAAAGTGCAAATTTTGTGTCCGGTCTATATCTTTCTTATGGACAAATTTTGGGAGTTCTTAATTCACATAAAGATTGCTTACATGTATTATCTGAGGGTGTGTCATGACCTTGACTCAAGGTCAATTGAGGAAGTTCAAGGTCATTGTTTAAAAATAATGCGTAATTCCTGTCTGTGTCATGTCTTGTATTAATGGAAATAATTAGAAGCTAAATTTGACACAAAGCTTGCATGTGTCAGGCCACATAAAATAAATTTTTAGAATATCATCCCCGCCCGTCTCTCTGAAAATGGCCTGCCCCGATGTATTTTTGGGGGGCAAGTGGAAAACAAAAATCGGAAAAAATCGGGCTCGGTATACTAAAAATTCTAAATGTTTAATGGCTGTTTGACATGCGACATGATTATCGAGTAATGTTTGTTAACATAGGATGCAAATATCCTCAAGCATTAACAGGTAAGTTTAAATAAAATGTTATTTAAAGTATAGAAATTGGTTTGTGTACTCATATTAGCATTAACAGTTTTAAAAAAATAGAGCAGTTATTTATAGAAAATGGACGGTGAAATAGATTAATCCATTATTTTCTATAATAGAAAAAATACAGGAGATTTTTTTCCTAGCGGGGGTATCGATTGTGAGCTTGCTCACAATACCTCTTGTTTTAAATACAATCTTAAGATTTCAAATAAATACGGTAAATACTAGATAACAATCAACTATCGTTTCTGGTTTCTTATTTCAGGTTCGGACGACGAACTGTCGCAATTTTGTTTCACAGCATGGCAGGAACATTCTTGGCACTAGCTACACTTTTTAACTATTTTTCAGGTGAGGTCTGTTTAAATTATGAAATCAACACATGGTGAGACTGTTTTGATAAGATTTTAACTGATACTTTTTATTTGATAAACTCACAATGACAAGAAAACGTGTATAACAATGCATCGTTTTGAAGAGCAGGGTCGGGTTAAAAGAAAGAAGAGTTGAAATAATTATATTTGCCATAAAAATGATGTAATAATCACAATTAAGCAACAATCACTGAATAAATATCAAAGTTTTACAAAGTCACGTAAGCTGTCATTTTTATACCCTTCACTGTTTAGAGTAAAATATGTTGTGGCTTATCATCGGATTTTATACCAGCATCCCGTTAACTTTCAAATGCTCTGTGATGTCAGCACACCCCATTCACAGTTCTAGTCAGTTTACACGTGTTGTCAATGTCTAGATAAGTACAGTAATGTGTTTCTAAATATGCCTGCTTGTTGATTTATAAATGTAAATGTTCACAAACTGTCTTGTAATTTATTGATAATTATATATAAATCATTCTGACTGTTTAGATAATCCTTCTGGTGAACGTTCTTGTTGTTTCTTAAACATCACAAGTATATTAAACCAACGGAAAGAACATCATTCTGGATTTAGAAGCGGTAAATTGGTCGTTGTCATTAATTTTATACACTCTAGCTCTCCCAAATTTTCAACAGTATAATCAAAGTGTTTACAACACATGCATTCTTCGGCACCTGGCATCACATTACACTGTCCACAGTAGCACCACTCCTGTAATATTGGAATAATTGGACTTTATAATTATTATAGGAAGTTATAATATAAAGTTCTTTTGTATTTTTTGGTTCAAATGCATTTGGATCTATGCATTATATTTTCTTGCAGAGTTATGTTATTGTCGGTCAGTTTATTGAAATGGTGTGCTGACGTCACAGAGATCCTATAATGACGCTTGCGATTAACCAAGTTTTACAGCTTAATTAATATGAGATAAGAGGAGATAAGTCATATGGTGGATACGTTAAAAACAAACTTTATTATATCTATTTCACTAGAAATGTTATTCATGACCTTTCCCTTTAAAGCTGCATTAGTTTCATGAGTTGGAGTTGTTTGCTTCGATATGTCAGAAATCTTAAGAAATCGGTGTATTTTTTTTTACGGCAGATGGAAATCAATCCTTTATCATGCTATCTGTAATAGCTACATTTGTTGGGAAAATGTCAGTAGCTGGTGCGTTCAGTGTTTTATTTTTGTTTACACCTGAGCTGTTTCCGACAAATTTAAGGTAACTAGAATTACAATGGCTTTTAGTTTTGACACTAAATCCTATCAATACTTATATTTACAATTAATTTTCTCAACTTTACTTTAAAAAAAAAAGAAATCTCGGATTCGGAATGTGTTCGGCAGTATCCAAAATAGGTTCAATTATATCCCCATTTGCGGGAACTTTGGTAAGTTTTGTTTCTAAATATGTTAATATTTGATTTCATGACTTGAAATAACACGTATTCTTGTGTATTGCATTCTAAACCAATTACAGGCTACACATATACCATGGGCTCCAGGGATGATAATGTCTATTATGTGCTTTCTTGTCACTATCATAATATTGTATCTACCAGAAACACGTGGAATGGAACTACCCCAGACATTAGGAGAAGTTAAACTATGGTATGCTGAAAACGGAGAATTTCGATTGCGAAAATGTCGAAATAAGAATGAACACAAATCTGAAACGATTTTTGTCTTACCCGAAAAAGATTAAAATCGATAAAAATGTTTGTTCTACATGTATGAGCTGATAATTGTAATGAATGAATAAAATGTTGCCCAATTATTGTAAGATTTGTTTTCTTCTGAGTTACAAGGAATGCATTCGGGTTTTACCCCAAAACAACAGCTCTATATAATAAATCCATATTCTGGTAAGCTGGATGATAAAAAGCGTGTGACAAAAATATAATGTCATGTTTGTTAATTAAAAAAAAAGTTTAAATATTAAAGAAAAAAGATAAACATAGTATTAATTGCTAACTGATAATTAATTGTTCATTGATAATTAATTATTGGCCGGCAGAAGGCAGTCGGTTATAAATATGATATAAAAGTTAAAACAAGAGGTCCATGGGCCACATTGCGCACCTGAGCAACAATAAGTATAATGTAATCATAGTACAAATTATATGGATAATGTACTATGATACATGTAGATACTTTATAAAAAAAGCTATTTTCCCCTTGTATATTCTTATGCTTATAATCAAGTCCCTTTTCTAACAGATTTTATAGTCGTATCACAAGTTGAGCACTGTAGTTTTCAAAAAGACAATTGTTTATATATTGGATATAAACTAACAACGAACTCTATTTACTTGTGAGGCCCAAGAATCGACCAGGGGCCAAAGTCTAAACAAGTGAAAAGAATCAGCAATTTGTCAAAATGCTTCAATATAAGTAAACCCATATTTTATAACAGTTCAGTTTTTGTTTTCCTATGTAAAATTAAATCCCAAATGTGGCCATATCCTAATCCTCAAGAATTTCATTTTCACGAATTTTAATCTACTATACCTAAGGTTGCTTTTACAAAAGTTAGCTTTTCTAGGCAATTGGTCTTGAGAAAATTTTAAAGATTTTTCTCTATATATTCCTATTTAGACATTTGTCCTATCTCCTCTTTAGACATTTGTCCTATCCCCCATTTGTGACCCCATCCTAATCCCGGGGATTTTGATTTGATCAAACTTGAATCTACTCAGTCCCTATCTGAGGATGATTTCACACAAGTTTCAGCTTTTCTGGCCAATCGCTTCTTGAAAAGAAGATTTTAAAATATTTTTCTCTATATCATTCCATGTAAAAAAAATCAACCTACTATTTTGACCCCACCCTACTTCCGGGAATCAGAAGTAGAACAAACTTGAATATACCTACCTGAAGATGCTTCCACACAAGTTTCAGCTTTTCTAACAATTCGGTTTTTGAGAAGATGTACTCTATAAAATTCCCTATGAAAAATCTTACCCCCACATTGTGCCCCCACCCTCACAACTTTGAATCTAAACTGCATGATGATGCTTCCACATAAGTTTCAGTTTTGCTGACCTATTAGTTTCTAAGAAAAACATGTTTTAAGATTTTTTCTATATTCCCATGTAAAAATTCAACCTCCTCCCCCTCCTGTCATGTATACAACACATGTATGTTAACTGTTTATTAATCAGCATCAATTACATGCTTAACATAATAATAAATGAGGCAGTGTAATAAAACATATTGATGACAATGATTACATAATGATAGATAATTCTTACTTTGATATGATTTATTACTTTGATATGATTTATAATTAACTTGTTCTTTAAATATGTCACATCTCCCTTTCTTTCAAGAATTTAGTTTTAGCCAACATACATATATTAAATGAAAAGAATTTCGAGCGTTACTTTAAATGTCTAATAAATGAAAATTCACTATTTTGTAAATTGTTCTGCCATTTATACAGTTCCATCGCTGAAACCTTAGGAATGAATACACAAGTTGCACCGATGCTCTATCTGAGCCACTACAAATTTCACTGATAATTTCAAACAAAAATAATATATATATAACACATTATTTATCACTGATTTCACATCTAATCACGGAATCTCGATGGAACTTTAACTTCACGTCCTGATCTGGTCTTCACTGGACTCTGAATCTTCTGGGTCCTCTCTGCATTACCAGTAATAGGTTTCTTATCAGGTTTACTATCAACACGATCCATAGATCCATGCTGGGTGGTATGATCTAGGAATGGCTGAATTTCCAGGTTTTCTTCTTCTTCTGTCACTTCCGCAGGATTAGAGTTTGTTGGCCTTAAGTCTCGTCTATTTCTGCGATATTTCCTTCCATTGTTTCCCTTCACTACATAGGAACGTGGCGATTCATGTTTCTCTGCAACTGATCCATGTATCCACTGATCATTGTGTTTGATCAGGAATCAATGGTTTCAAGTCAGATTTTGGAACATGTTTATCAAATTTCCTTTTCTGCTTGGCCTGGCGAGTCTTTAGACTTTCCTTGACAAATTCAGCATTCTGTAGTTTCAAAAGTGTTTCTGATACAAGTAACTTAGTCCTTAACCGTCTCGCTAGAAATAACTGAGCTGGCGATAATCCAAGTTCTTCTAAAGGTGTGTTCCTATAATCCAAGATTGCCAGGTAAGGATCTTTCGCTTTTTCGAGTAAGTGTTTAATTGTTTGAATCATTCGTTCCACTTGTCCATTGGATTGGGGAAAATGTGGACTAGATGTCAAATGGCGAAATTCATAGTCTTGGGCGAATTTCCTAAATTCAGCACTAGCAAACTGAGGTCCGTTATCAGACATGGCTTCATCTGGAATACCGTATCGTGCGAACTGGCTCTTCAGATGTTGAATCACACAACTGGAGTTAGGCTGTTCCAGTTTCGCTATCTCTGGCCACTTTGAATAACAGTCTACTGACAAGAGATACTGGTGTCCATTGAATTCAAACAAATCCATGGCTATTTTAGACCAAGGTCGGTCTGGTATTTTATGAGGAATAAGACTTTCTCTTGGGTTTTGTCGCTGATGAGTAGCACAAATGCTGCATTTGGAGATAACGTCTGCAATGTGACTTCCCATAGATGGCCAAAACATGACTTCACGTGCCATTGCTTTGCATTTTACAATGCCTAAATGAGATTCGTGTATCCTCGCCAACATTTCCTTTCGACAGGTTTGTGGTATCACTAGTCTAAGACCTTTGTAGACCAAACCATCTATACATGCAAGTTCATCTCTGTAATTCCAGTAAGTGCGTATTTCCACTGGAAGTTGATCGCGACTCTCTGGCCATCCTTCTAGAATAGCTTTACTGAGTAGAATCATTTCAAGATCTGCAGAAGCAGATTTCTGTAATTCTGCATACTTTCCAGGTGATAAGGATAAGTATGACAAAGCATTGACGGAAAATTCATCAACTAACTTCTCTGTTGTCTCGTTCAAGTAATTTCTGGATAGATGATCAGCTACAACAAGAATATTTCCAGGTTTGTATGTTACATCCAAGTCATAACATTGTAATGTGAGAACCATTTTCTGCAGTCGAGCTGGAATGTCATGTAATGGTTTACGGAATATAGATTGAAGAGGTTTGTGGTCAGTTTCAACTTGAATTCTTCTTCCGTATACATACTGATGAAATTTCTGACAGCCGTAAACTATAGCTAGGGTCTCCTTTTCCAATTGTGAGTACTTCTGCTGCGTTGTAGTCAAAGCTCTGGATCCAAATGCGATTGGTTTACCATCTTGAATTAATGCTGCTCCAAGACCTGTTGAGCTGCTGTCCACGGTAAGTAAGACGGGTTTTTCAGAATCAAAATATGTCAAAACTGGAGTATTTGTTACCATCTCCTTAAGTTTCTGGAAACTTTTCTGCTTGTCTCCATCCCAGTGCCATGCAACATCCTTAGAGAGTAATTGACGCAAGGGTGCCGATTCCTGAGACAAGTTTGGAAGAAATTTGGCAAGATATTGGATGAATCCCATGAATTTCCTTAGGTCCTTTTTGTTAGTTGGCGGTGTCATTTCTGTCACGGCCCGGATCTTCTCTGGATCTGCCTTGAGTCCCTCAGAACTGAGAACATGTCCAACGTAGGTCACTTCCTGTCTGCGGAATTCACATTTTTCGGAACTTAATTTTAAATTATAGTCTCTTGCTCGTTCTAAGACTTTCTTTAATCTTTCATCATGTTCCTTAAGGGTTTCACCCCACACAAGAATATCGTCGACAATGACTTCGACTTCAGCACCGTCTATGTCTTCCACCATTCGGGACATCACACTTTGGTATATTTCTGATGCACAGTTGAGACCAAATGGCATCCGTAAGAATCTGAATCTTCCAAGTGGTGAGTTGAAAGTACAAAGTTTGGAACTGTCCTCGTCCAGCTGAATCTGCCAAAAACCGGAAGTTGCATCCAACTTGGAGAAGTACTTGGATTTGGCATGCGAGAAACAATTTCCTCAATGGTAAGCATTGGATAGTGAGGTCTTCTTATAGCTTTGTTGAGATCTCTAAGATCAAGGCAAAGTCTCACTGAACCATTGGGTTTTATGACTGTTACAAGACTGTTGACCCACTCGGTTGGCTCTATCTGTCGAACAATGATGCCGTCTTTCTCCATGGTTCTTAGTTTGTCTTTCACTTTTTGACGAAGTGCTACTGAGATACGTCTCGGTGGATGGACGACTGGTTGCACATCTTCCTTCAAGTGTATCTTGTGTTTGCCAGGTAAACGACCAACACCAATGAATAAATCTGAATAGTTCTTGTGTATCAACTGTTCTGTTAGATTTTGTGAAGCCTGTGTTTCGTATTGTGACACGCTAAACATCTTCTGAACAACTCCTATCTGTTGACTTGTCTCTGATCCAAGTATTGTTGGAGTTTTGATGTCTTCAACTTGAAATGGAATGTTGAATGTTTCTTGGTGAATTGTGCATGGTAGCACTACTAATCCTGTGGATTTCATGGTATGTCCACTGAAACTTTTCAATACGTCTTCTGATCTCTGAATTGTTTCATTGAATTTCAGGCGCTGTAGAACATTCCGGCTAACGACATTACACTTGGCTCCAGTGTCCACATGCATTGTTACACTTTGGTCTTTCACTTTACAGTTAACTGTTCAGTCTGATTCTGGATTTACCGAATTCACTTCATGTATCATGCCCATGAATATTTCAGCAGATATATCACTTTCTTCATAACTTTCACTGTCTGCATCAGATATTTCCTGTATCATATTCACTTTCTTCTTCTGTTTGTGATGTTCTTTGGTTTTAACATGTTTGTGGGAGTACGACTGTGTTTTAGTTTTGCACATGCTTGCGAAATGGACAGGCTTCTGACACAAATTATACAACTGTCCAATAGCAGGACATCTATCTTTATAGAAATGTTCATATCCACATCGGAAACACTTCTTCTATTTTGCCTTGAATGCGCGAGGTTTAACTGCCTGCGACTTCTTCTTCATGATCATATTCACATTAGGGTCCTCCCCTGATGAATTCATAGATTTCAGTTGCTTCTGTGACAGCTCAAATTATCTTACAATGTCTGTACATTTCTGTAGGGTCAGCTCTGATCCTTCACTAATGAGTTTTTTACGAAATTTCTTTGATTTTACACCAAACACAATGTGATCTCTCAACATCTCATCCTCAATATCAGGATTATATCCACAGTCATTAAACAACACTTTCAAATCGGTATTAAACTGTTCAAAAGTTTCTTCATCATCTTGAGTGCGACACTTGAACTTGTAACGTGCATATATCACATTAGATTTAGGCTTGCAATATTGTTCAAAACGGTCAAAATAAACTTTCAAATTTTTTTTATCATCATCTTGCAGATTCCAAGTCGAGTAAATGTTCCTACCCTTTTCTCCGACCCATAACATTAGGTAATTGTACTGTTGTTCCTACGATTTCCCTTTGAGAGGTCCACCAAACATAAATTCACAATGGGCTTTGAATGACTTGAATGCGCTCGGGAGGTCCTGAGATTCCCACGCCATCTTCGGATTTGGCTCCTTGTCCGATGCCATCTTTTTAAAATGACATGAAATATCAGTTCAAATGTTCACTCTTAACTAACACTTCATTTCCATAAAGGATGCTTCAGCTTTGCCTGGGTATCTGACCGATTGTTGCAGCCACTTCTGACACCATGTCATGTATACAACACATGTATGTTAACTGTTTATTAATCAGCATCAATTACATACTTAACATAATAATAAATGAGGCAGTGTAATAAAACATATTGATGACAATGATTACATAATGATAGATAATTCTTACTTTGATATGATTTATAATTAACTTGTTCTTTAAATATGTCACACCTCCCCCATTGTGGCCTAACCCTATCCACGTGATTTCAAAACTTTGAATTTACTCTACCTGAGGATGATTCCACTTAAGTTTCAGTTTTTAGACGGTGGCTATAAATAGCCACTGTCTATTGCTATCGTCCTGGCCGGAAGAGTATTTCTCACGGGGACCCTAGCGGATTAGGAACGATAACTCTGTTAGGTATGCAGAGTTACTGGCGATGTTTTACCTATGTGTCGATTTCAGCTTGAGAACTAATTTACATCTTATCAGATATTTTAAGCATTATAGCTGCTAATTATTTTGTACATACATTTAAATAATGTATGGAATTGTGTTTTATTTTTAATGAGCCGTTTCCCTGTCTGCTTACGCGGTATTGATACCTTATGCACCAACTGCCAGCTGTGAAGTTTAACTCAGTATCAGGACTCCAAAAATTATATCACTGCGATAATTTACCAAGAGTTCTCACAATAATCGTGTCTTTTTTTATGGTGTAAACAATTGTCAGAAACACACTATTTAAACAGGTTTGCCATTTAATTTTTCAGCAATTATGCTTCATCGATAAATACATGATCAATCATTTTCAACGCATCAATTTAAGTTGAGGCAGTATTTATTTTGTTGTAGCTTATTCCAAAGAATTTACAACATATACTGATAATGAATATTACATAATTACATTTTATTGAACTTCAAGCGATCAATGGCAAACTTTCTTCTACAAGTGTGCATGTGTTTTCAAACATACAAAAAACTTGAAATTTACGATACAAACATGTTCAATTTTGTACTGATCTGTGATTAACCTCATTTTGTAACCCACACAGTCTGTAAAATCATTAATTTTATTACATGCACCTCAATATTTACTACTGATGTTGACGCTCTACAATGACTTTATCTCAAACACGCTAATCGACATCGGATTGTAAAACTCACGTTCAAATCGAGTCGCCATTTCACACAGTTTTATATGTATATAAACACAGCACACTTCGTCATTTTACGGACCTGGTGACGATGTTTCAAACATTTTCAGTACAGATTTGTTGTAAGGAAATAAGGAATCGAAGATATATGCTGTAAAACGTCTTATGGATTTCACGGCGTGTAAACCCGTGAATCTCCATTTTGCAGCAAGCGCTAGCTTTTTGTGAGGAAAAACAATCGGTTCAACTCATGCGATGTTCCATATACATGTATGGTACATTGTGAACGGTAATGTAAAATATATTTGCTCACTAAACAGTTTCTGACGAATTTCTTCACAATAAAATGAGTAACGTAATTCGATGAGCGAGGTACAATCTGTGACTTTTCTCCATATGCGCCCGTCCTTGCCTTTTTCTTTTTTTTTTTAACTGTAACATGTACGTAAACATCGCCCCGTTTGTTCTCAAATAAACTCTGTAATTTTTAACTCGCGAGTACAACTTTATTATGAGCTTTCTTCAGCATTTGTTTCCATGTGTTACATGTAGCATCATGTTCTCAACATGCATTTATAAATGGGCGGGTATGGAACGCCTGCACTGTCTTATCATGACAAAACTAAATTCGTTATGTGCTTATATTATTATGTAGCGTGCTTTAATCGTTATGTGATGTCCTTGTATCATTATGTGGTGTGATTTTATCATTATGCGGTGTACTTCTTCAATTATGTGATGTGCATTCATTATTATGGCATGTGCATTTGGTATTATGTGAGGTGCATTTGGCATTATGTGATGTACATTTGGCATTTTGTGATTTGTATTCATCATTATGTGGTGTGCAGTTATCATTATGGTATGTGCATTCATCATTATGGCATGTGCTTTTCTAATTATTTGATGTGATTCCGTCTTTTCATTATGTGTTTTAAACATCATTACGCGATGTGGTTTTTTGTTGATTACGTCATGTACAAACATCTTTATGTTATGTACAAACTTCATTATGTGGTGTGCAAACTTCGTTATGATGATGATCAAAGTCACGTGACAATTTTTAAAGTTAAAAGTTGGCGGGTTTAGATACAGTGGCAAAATTCAAAACTGATACTGTAATGGCAAAAAAAAAAAAAAAAAATAGGACGGCTCTCATCCGCCACGCAAAATCACTTGCATCAACACTATTTTAGTGTTTCGGCGCTGTGATACGATGTTTATTATTTATTTATTTATTTATTTATTTATTTATGTTATGTTATATACCGTTTACTTTTAAGGACACACAAGACGTTCCCCAGTTTCAGTTAATTTCTCTTGATAGAATATGTCTTCCTTATTTGCATTTAAAACTGCTAGAGCCCAAAAATTCAGGGTGCATTACCAGCCTACTTTTGCAGTTAGAATATTTTTAATTTTTCTTATAATAACATGCAAAATGCAATTGAATGTTTATTAATAAAGTCATAGTACTGGTATATATTTTTAATTGAAACTATATATCCAAACAGAAAATTATCAAATAACATGTAAAAATTATTATTCAGCAATGAACTTCGTTTTCCGATCGCAGGCATGTAGCATAGGGGGGGGATTGGCATTTTTTGGCGCAGCAAAGATTTTTCTGAAATTTACATTAAAAAATGTTAGTTATCATGCAGTTGCATCCCCCTCCCACTTTTTTGGGACCATGTAAAAAAATTGATGTAAAAGTAAAGAAGGAAAATTGAAGTTATATATATACTACACCCCCCCCTCCCCCGGATTGGGATTTTCACGATTTGGGGAATTTCTCGGGGGGTTTTGTTTTTGTTTTTTAATTTTGCTTGTCAAGATTTTTTGGGATGAGTCTGCCCCCCCCCCCCATTCAAAAGCGATGCTACGTGCCTGGATTCGGCCCATCAATACCTAAGTTTACAACCGGTTCAACCAAAACTGTACATTACACCTGTCATTAGTAAATATCGCCCCTCAATCTGCATCTACTGTCTGCAATTTTTACAGAATTCATAAATTATTAGCAATTATTCATGTATGTTTATTTTTTTTATTTTTATTTATTTATTTATTTTTGGAATTTTGGGCAAAAACTAATAAAAAATATTTTTTCCTGGTAATTTTGATGAAATTGCGTTGCGACACATTTAAAAATTCTTTTACTTCTCTATATTTTATTTAAATGAAGGAATTCTGGCAGGACCATCAAATAAATGTGTCTTTTGGAATTGTTAATCTGCTGCCATGGTTATACCAAAAGCTGTGACAATAATATGTTTCTTCATTTTTTTTTACACCGGTTTACTTTATTTGTCAATTTGCTGTTTAGCACCCGTTCATATAACCGGTGCATTTCAGATATGGGACAAAAGAAGTCCGCCCTAAAGACAACCCGGAACACTGGAACAGTCATATTTAAAAAGACAAAGACTGCAGTGTGGTTTTCTCTGAATTGCCAACTGTGTCGATGAGAATTTGGGTGATATGCTCACTTCCTCACTAATTAAAAATTACTGAGTATGTATAACAGATGTGCAAATAGTATCCTGATGATAGCGGATTTGCAGATTTAAAAAAAATTAATGTAAAAAATAAAATTAATGGATAAATCATGAAAGCGTATCACAACGCCAAAACATTAAAATAGTGTCGAGACAAGTGATTTGAGGTGCGTGGCGGGTGAGAGCCACTTTTTTAAAAGAAAAAAATTATGTGTTAGTAAGACTTTTGCATCGTTAAATCATTTACGTTTGCGTCCGTTAAGTTTGTAAACAAACTAGGGGAATAAATATCAGTTTTGATATTTGCCGCTGGGTCTACGACTTAAAAAATTGTCACGTGACTTTGATCATCATCATAACGAAGTTTGCACACCACATAATGAAGTTTGTACATAACATAAAGATGTTTGTACATGACGTAATGAAAAATAAAACCCTACATCGCGTAATGATGAAAACACATAATGTAAAGACGGAATCACATCACATAATTAGAAAAGCACACGCCATAATGATGAATGCACATGTCAAAATGATAACTGCACACCACATAAGGATGAATACACATCTCATATTGCCAAATGAACATTACATAATGCCAAATGCACATCACATAATACCAAATGCACATGCCATGATAATGAATGCACATCACATAATTAAAGGAGTACACCACATAATGATAAAAGCACACCACATAATGATACAAGGACATCACATAACGATTAAAGCACGCTACATAATAATATAAGCACATAACGAATTTAGTTTTGCCATGATATGACAGTCCAGGCGTTCCATAGGCGGGTCTATATAAATGCGTCAATTGGATTCTTTGTTGCGAATCGCAATTGAAATACACACCGGTTAGATAGTGTCATCACTCAACGCAATGCTAGAATGTGCTTCATAGATGATTGTAGTATTCTACTGAGCTACTGAACTGTAGCTTTTCGGAAATACTGTCGAGATTTGCGAACCCTAGATCTATTGTCTAGTACATGCAAAAAATAAATTTAAATATAATTTATATACACAGATGTACGGTTTAGAAAAACGTGTGTTCAACTTGGGTTTTGTTTGTGTTTTATGTTTTAAAAACTGATTTATCCCGTTAAAACATAAGATTTAATTTTACCACTACTGTTTTATTCGTGTCCTGGAGAAATTGAAAAGATCCCTGAAAACATTATATATTTCTATGCTCATTTTGCTTAAATCTGACATACCTTTGTACACAAATGATCTAGAGGTCATAGGTCAAACTTTAGGACGAAGACTCCTTTGCTTGTACGCTCTTATTATACTATGGACATGTTCCAACATGTCCCATTAACAGTATTATTTTACTGCAAAAAATCAAATCGGATGCAAATTTGAAGACCTCGTAAAAATTAAACATATTAGTGCAAAACTCCCGACATTACACAGTTTTTTGAATGAAAATAAAAAAGATTCTTCAAAATCTCGGATATTAAATGCAAGATTAAACAAATATGTGATTTCCAAACAAAGGAACTGATTATAACTTTATGTAAAGCAAATGTTTTGGTGAATAATTAATAAATACTTGTTGTATTTATACTAGAAAAGTTAAATGTAGCAAGTAAATTATGCGTTTTAGAGTGTACTGAGAAGCAATAAAATAATTATACATGTGACTATCCCGAATTCATTCAAATGATTTGAATTAATCTACAGCTAAATACAATAGAACAAATGTACTTTAAAACGTTGATTAATGAAACTGCCGCGACTGAATATTGTATGATTTATTTTTATCAAATTTTCATTCACTTTCGTTGTGAGCTAATCGAAATAAACCACTCGAAGTCGAAGATAAAATATTGATTGACTCTGCGGTTTCATGATGACGTGCATTCCAAAAGCATTTTCCAGTTTTATCAAACAAGTTCTTGTAAACTCATTCCGTTTTCTATACACCTACATGTATTAACTGGCTATGAAGACAAATTAAAGTAAATGTGTTGGCCCACGAGACTGCAACTTTTTCCCCGTGAAGAAATTGAGGGAAAATGCTGTCGAGAGGGAAAATAAACATACTACATGTATGCATAAATAGTTAGTAAAAATCTGACAAGTATTTTATCATACCAAAGCCTTATTTGTTCTCGTTACTTTGAAAAATCTACAATATCTTTAAAGCACAATAGTCCAATCAACACTTTTCAAAAGTTGTTCCCCTTTGCGGGGTCAACCCAAAGGTCTAAAGGAAAAACCCCCACAAATGTCCCTTCTTTATACAATCAAATATTTGGGCGTATTGTGATGAAATCGCTTTGAATTTTATTTATTCATTCACTATGTGGTGGCAACCCACATATTGAATGAGGCATTCTGGGGCAAACAAAATACATACCAAAAACGGATTTTAATGTCAAATGATGTAAATACAAACATATAGATGCAAACTTCTATACTACAAAGGCTACTGTAATAAATCTACGGGTTTTCCCCCAATGATGACGACCAAGAAACATAGCTTTTGTAAAGTGTGAATAGAGATTACACAACTACGATTTCCACATAATTATCCATGTAGGAAACTCACGACCAGTTGTGCATGTAAGCGTTAAGCATTAGTACATGTATGCGATACTGGCCGCGGGTTTTCGACGACAATAATTATCATACATTCAAACAACGCCACCGTCTAACAGTACT
This sequence comes from Magallana ariakensis, assembly GCA_020458035.1. NCBI lineage: Eukaryota > Metazoa > Mollusca > Bivalvia > Ostreida > Ostreidae > Magallana > Magallana ariakensis. The sequence goes on from CM035816.1 coordinate 46,199,940, forward strand.
TTCAGCACTTTGATTTTAAAAATGTATTTTATATCTTTCTATGTAAAAAGTTTGACCCCCATTGTGGCCCTACCCTACACCTCGGGGTCATGATTATCACAACTTCAACTCTATACTAACTGAGAATACTTCCACTTAAAACTCAGTTTTCCTGGCTGATTAGACGATTTACTCTGTATATTCCTATGTTTAAATTTGACCCCCAATTGTGACCCTACCCTACCCCGGGTGTCATGATTTTCACAACTTTGAATGTACACTACCAAAACATTTTTTCACATAAGTTTCAGTTGTCCTGGCTGATTAGTTGCTGGAAAGAAGCAAACTTTTTTTTAAATTCCTAATTATCTCCCCTTGAAAAAGGGCGTATTCCCTATTTTTACAAATTTGAATCCCCATTGCCGAAAAGAGCTTTGTGCCAAGTTTGCTTGAAATTGACATACCGCTTTTGCTTTTGGAGAAGATGTCGAAAATGTGAAAAGTTTACGGGTGGACGAACAGACAACAAAATGTGATCAGAAAAGCTCACTTCAGCTTGAGCTTTCAGTTCAAGTGCGTTAGAAAAAGCTGCGTTTTTCTGCGAAGCTATTATCATACTATTGTACAACCAGACGTTTTACAATACGCGCAACGCAATTTTATTCAGAGACTTCATGTACATAAATAAATGAATATTCTTTTTAAAAAGTAATAAAAAGTAAATTTAAATGCATAGTTATTAATCATTTTCAAGAATAAAATCTAAACTTATAAATTAAGACATTTTGCCAATATACTACGAAATGCCTGTACCAGAGTAACTGCTTACACCTTTGGTATTTCAACACATGTGAGTTGTTGTCCGTAAGCTATAAATGAATTTTACGTGGTAAGTAATTATTGTAAAATAAATTAAAAACCTACTTTCATTTTCGATTAACCAGCCCGAAATAGTAAAGATGAGAGTAAGGTGGTGGACACGCTTTGACGGATCCAAGTCAGTGGGAATTTGCATCAAAATATATACTTGCAATGAAATAATGTTGAATAAAAGAGTGAAAAAAATAATTGGGAACTTATCTAGGGTATATATAGAAATTTAAATTTGGCAATTGTTGAATAAATAAAATGAGCCAATTCATTTCTTGAATGCGCGATTTAAGTTTTGATGAAAGAACTTTCCAGAACGGGGTAACCAAGAACGCGGATTGACTAATTAACGTCATGGCGTAGTACGGGTTCGTCATGCATCGCGGGCAGATACCTTGGATCTGACATCTTTGGTTAATATAAAAAAGTTAATAAATAAAATTTGTCAATATTTGGTGCGATTTTAGTTTTGATGGAAAGAACTTTTTAGAACGGGGTGCGGAAAAAACGTGAGTTGACTAATTAACATCATGACTGAAAGTGTAGGGCGAATTACATGTAATCATCGGGCAGATACTTTGGATGACAACTTTGCTTTAAGATATGAAAATAAATATGCGTACACGTTTAACATAAATCACATACATTTTTATACAACGACAGATTGGTAGTAAACCTTATAAATCAATTTCTGAACCATGAACAAATTGTGTTAATGTATATATTAATAAATGATGTATGCATAAAGGGGGAGGTTGAATTCGGGGGATGTGGATTAGTTGACAGTCTTTTATCTGAAATTCTTATTTGAGACAATGTTAAAAATTATATAGTGAATTTTGACCTAACGATCTACCAATCTGTCGCGGTATAAAAATGTATGTACTTTATAAAGAGTTACGACGCACTACACCCACTCCCTGATTTGAAATCAAATTTTAAAAAAATCTAAATTCTTTCAGACAGCTGCAACAAAAGGAATTAAGATTAAGGCCATGTACATGTGCATGTGTATTTAATCAATTCCAGATTAGATTTTCATCACAGACCTTCCCTCTACATATCCAGCCATGTAGTTGCTTTTTGATTTCAATTTTATAGAATAGATTAAGAAAAGCAATTAAGAAACATTTCGGACACAGTACATACAAAAATGAAGAAAATAAAAAATATGGTTCAACATATTAATGTATCGTATCATATTAATGGGAATAAGTGTTAATTCTCGCGCTTGCGCGGGATATTATGAAGTTTAATTTAAATGTAAAATCTTTTTTTATTCTACAACAAGAGTTAGAATCCCAGCTGGCAACATTAAACCTAAGCACAAAATGTTTCATGGAGCAAAAAAGCACCCTAGGTCAGAGCCTACAAACTTTTGAGAGAGAAATCAATGAAACAGGATCAGAGATTCAAATTGTTTATTGATCAAATGGAAAAGAAAATGCATGAAAAAAAGTTAGAACTGTTTAAAGAAATTTTTGGATCAAAGAAGGACTAAATAAAATGTCCACATTTTTGTTTGTGTGTTAGTTAATTATTTTGCTGTTATTTTCATGTGTTCAAAATGAAGGGGAAAAGATGTTTTGGATGTTGATGGATAATTTGGAGCTTAAAATGACAATGTTTCCTGATACACTAACCTTGTTTGGTAAAAATAATTGTTAATTTTGAAATATGTTAATTTTGATATAAGTACCGTCGAGAGCCTCTATCACATTAAGAAAACCTCTCGTTCTTTTTAAATCTAGTAGATTAGTTTTAATCTCGACTCTATTTGGCCACCTAATTACCTTAGATATGACTGAAACAAGGGCATCAACAACGTTTCGACGAGCTCTGATTTCTCTAAATTGGTCACGCCAAATCTGTCCGCCGTCATAAGAACCGTTAACTGTGTGCCCAGGTACCACAGTATTATCAAAACCCGTTTTTTCCGGACAAAGTGGAGGTCTTCCTCTAAGAGGTACTTTGTAAATGAGTCTTCCACTAATTTCTTGTAAAAAAAAAACTTCAACGGATGATCTTGAGTCTGAACATTCTTCTAAATGTAATATCATCGTATTCTGGAACTACTGACTCAACATTAAGACTAATTTTTGTCTTCTCCTGTCTATCATCACCTTAAAAATAACAAAAATGAGCATATTTTTTCATTTTTAAATGAAAGTTACTGGCACATGGTAATGCTAAAACATGTTAAAGTTTATTATTTAATTGCGCAAGAATTGCGGGTACGGAGGGTCACTCTCTAGTTACACTGCCAGAGTATACTTATCAGGTAATTCACTATTTATTTTTTTTTTTTGTAGTAATGTGCCTCTCCTGAATAAAGTTTCATATCAGCCATAAGGGAACAAACACACCGGCTGTTTATCTGCAAACAAGGGTGGCAATGAATTGCAAAAATATATTTTCAAAAGCAAACAGAGAAAAAATCGCCTTCAAATAGAAATTCCTCAGCTGATGTTACCTCTTTGGCGTATATACTGTAAATGATACACTACACCAAATTGCGCTTGATTATAAGGTGTAAATCGTGTTCACCGAGTGGACAACAGTGTAGACAAATCAAGCGCACCCTTGATGTACACGCTTTTGAAAACTACGAAATTCCCTACCTTTACTTTCATCATCAAAGCTTTTCAATACAGACACATTTTGCTGCAAAACGAATTTGACTTCACGCCACATTTTAAAAGGGAGCTCGATAAACAATTAAATGAGCTTTCATTCAAGGGGTCCCTTGTTGCTGAACGCAAATTAGGACCGGAGCTATGAACCCTAATGTTAACAATACCCCTATGGAAATTGCATTAGTGAACTATACCCTTTTGGCTTGTTTCTCAATATTTTATGCATTGTTGCTCTTATATGCTTGTATGATACCAATTACTTAAAAAATATTGTTCCCCAAGTTCCTTTTCAAAAGGGTGATGTTCTCTTGCAGTTCCTGTCTTTTTGTTGTTGTCATTGACATTTTTATATCCCATCAGCAGTGTTTTGTTTCTTGTTGTCACTTGTATATCTGTAAGGGCAAGGTTGTTCTCCTTGTTCAGTTTGGCTGTAATTTCCTGAAACATTTTCTTTTAATGTACTTTTGAGTTTCCCTTTGGTGTGCTTCATCTATTAATAGCTTTTTCAATTCGGGGGTCCACTTATACAAAACTACATGAAGAAAATGAATTGGTACATGTTAAATGTATATTTATATATGCAAATAACTGGATTATTAATATCATAGAGATAATCTTGGCATATTATACCGGTACTTGGAAAGGGAATACGTGGGTTTTTTTTTACCTGCACTGTCCTCTTCGTCTGAAAATCGTTGCTCTAGTTGATCATGATCTGGCTCCGTCTCCTTGACAGTCTTGATGTCCTCAAGAGTTCCATCATCATTAACGAAAACGTTCAAACACCCATCATTACTTTTTATGAAATTTGCGATTTATTCTTTAAACATGGATCCGGATCTACAAAACAGCGCAGTTATCTTTGTCAAACTTAATGAAAGTAAGGGAATCGGAGGCTACAGTAATTAATGACATTGAATTTAAGATCTATTTACATTAAACAGGTCATATTATTTTTTCATAATATATTTGAATTCAATATTTATAAAAAAAAAAATAATAAGGCATAATTAAATTTACGAAATTACAAAATTATCTCTCTATGCGTTTAAATGATATTAAAAACCTGTTTCAATTTGTTAGCATAGTTTGTGGGCAAAATATGGGTACCTGTACGTAAATAACAAAAATAAGAATTCTAATTATTTATAGTTTTGTGTTTGTTGTTTTTTTTTTATAATTGTCGTTTTACTATAATTGATAAGAATTATTTTTTTTCCACTTCATTGAGATATATGGGAAAAAATCATGCATGCCTCATAAGTCCACCATTTCTGGATTCAGGCACAGTTGTTACAAAGTATATCGATGTCCTTCTCGTTGCGCAAAACTTAACCCTAAATCAAAACTTTTACAAACAGCGTTGGATACTTATTTACAGGCTTTACACCGCAGGAAAGCCCTAAAACACACAATCTTGATTAGTGTTTTATTGTATTATTATCTTAAAAACGTTATGCGCTTTAATGTTTATAAATATACATTGGAGTACGAATATTCGTAAATTTTACTTATTGAGATAACAAAGACTGTAATTTGCATCAACAAAATCTTTAACTGCCGCTTGTGTTCCTTTTTCTTGCTCGTCAAACGCCGGGAGTGAAATTAAACTTGGGAGGTTTCCACAAATATAACACTTCCAGTTTTTGTTGACATCGGACTATAAGTATCGTAATATTTTAAAATTAAAGTACCGATATAGTACAAAAGTCTATCTATAGTATGTCATAGAAATTTATGTTGATTTTCGTATTAGCCTCATGTGCATTTATACACATTATGAAATAAATGAGTCTTCTCATACCTCATAATACATGTAGCTGTTGAATATTGCCGCCAAAACATTTTTAATTGATAATGTCATGTGCTACAATATCAAAACTCTATTGTATTTTTGTGTTGAAAAAAGAAACCCAGATTTCGCAGCTAACCATTTCGTCGCCATATTGGAAAATGAGGTGTAATTTTCAACACATGCCCTGCACAGAGTGTACACGGAGTACACCTAAAGTGTACATTTTTGCACTTAATTTAAAAAAGTGTACACCGGTTGTAAGGTGTAGACAAACCAAGTGCGCCCATAGCTGAACTGTATGTGTAAATCAAGTACGCTTATTTGGTGTAGTATAATACAAATATGGCGGACATTATAAATGCGGTATAAGCGGATTACTTTTTTTTTTATCATTTATTAACTGAATGTTTTAATAATAATGGAACAATTGTTACTGCTGTTTGTTGGTAAAAGGTCAATGCGATCATACAATTTTTATAAATGAACTAATCTTGATAATTTTTTAAAATAATGTAAAATTCAGATTAACTTTTCACTTCTTTGCTTCAGTGCACTGAGACAAAGAAGGAAAAGGGTGCGAATAGTTGCAGACGTTGAAACTGTTACTCCTGCATATGATAAACTGACCTTTCGAAGAATGTTTAGACTTGCAAGGTCAACAGTCGATGCAGTTCTGCGAGAGATAGATGAACCTACAAAAGAACAGCCTCATCGTGGTAGACCTCTAGCTTTGCCCCAAAAATAGCTTCTCCTTGCATTAGGGTTTATGGGTACAAAATCAACATTATTAGCCAGTCACTGCGGACAAAATTTAATGTTACTGAATTCGGTGTAATCCGTGTCCGTAGAAATGTGGTCAATGATCTTGTTTCTTTAGTTGGAAGAATAATAAAATGGCCAAGCAGGAACAGTACACAAGACGTTATAAATGATTTTACAAATATATAAGGGTTTCCTGATGTAATTTGGGGCTCTTGATGAGAGACACATATTTGTACCCCTGTCACCCTGCCTTCTCACCACCCAGAGCATAACAAAAATGATGTAAAGGATTTTCTTCAATTCAACTACAATATGTTTGAGAAACTAAATTGTTCTTCACACACGTGTACTAGGGGTGGTCTGGAAGCGTACATGATGTGCGAGTTTTCAGGAACTCGGACTTCTGAGAAAATGGATTAAATTGTTGTGATGGGAAAAACATCCTTCCTGATTCAACATACCCACTACAGGAGTGGGTACTTATTCCGTATTGACGGGTCGGCATTTTAACCAGAGAACAAAACAACTATAACATAGTCCATTCCTGTACTAGAGTTGTGATAGAGAGTGTCTTCGGCTTTTAGTCTAGTCAACCTAGATTTGAAATATAAGAATTGAAAGGGACAAAATGGATATTGTGAGTATGCTGAGATTTAAAAAGGAGAGAGATCCTTTTGGGGAGTTGTCATCACTAAGAAACATTTAAATTGGGGTAACATCAGACAGATTGTGCAAAAAAGTTAGCGAAATATTTATTAAGTCAATGAGTTAAGAAATGAATTTAATAATTTTTCTATTGATCGACGTATCAAAGGAAAAATTTACCGGAAAACTTCATCAATGCGCGTTAATGACATTTGTAGAAGATATATTGAATATGTGTCGAACAGGTATCCTGGCGAAGTGATTGTCTTTGTATTCTGATAATCCAAGCACAAAAGACATTGCCCTCATGCGACGCAGACCTTCTTCTGCCACAGAAGTGAGTTTTTTCTGAGAACATGCCAAGTCGATCAAACAAAGATGATTTCCTCACATATCTCCGTCACAAGCATCGCTATTTTAGTCTAACAGGAGGTAAACTCGAAAATACAAACTCAACGTTTTAAATGCTAAAGATGATGCAGATGTTTTATAGTTAAAATTGGGACAAAGTTGGAAAAAAGAACAAAAAGAACTGGTCGCTGCAGAAGATATCGATATTCTTATTTGTCTTAAAGATTTTTAGATAGATGTAATCTACTTTTGAGATGGCCATCTATGACAACTATAACATGAGCGGACCTAAAGTGTGGGGTGGGGTTGGTCCCCTTGAAAATTCAAATGTCTTAAATTTACACAGTAAAATTAAAAGAAAGATCACCCGGACCACCCCCTTTGATAAAAGTTTCTAGATCCGGGCATACTACAATCTTTTCCCCCAAAATAAGGATGGGTGATGCACCGGTAGTTCAAATGTCCATATGAAAGTATTTAAAGTTCTTTTGTTTGCTTCTTTTTACGTTGATTTGTCAAGACGTAATTAGCATAACCATATGATATAAGCAGCTCAAGAATTCTAGGTTGTCTAAACAAAGGTTTGAATGAAGGTTATATGTAACACTGCGCGCAGTCATAATGGTTTAAGTAGTCCAATAGTCCAGTAGGCGCTCCTCAAGATAAAGCCGAGGTAAGATGAGATACTAATCAGTCGAGTGGCGCCTATGATTACAGCCTGCACGTAACCTGATAAAAGGTGAAGTTCTGACAATATATCCATTCTTTCTTCATTTTGCAAACCTATATCAAATAATTGTCAATATGTGCCCAATCCCAGTCGTAAATTTTTACAATAAAAATATATAACCAAATTGTCAAATAAGTACACGTACATGTACTTGTAGTATGTGTAAAGGGTTTTATAAACAGTAACTAGAAATGCAAGGTATTTGTTCAAATAAATTGATATATATCTATAACTTGACACCCCCCCCCTACTTTTTGTTTTTGAGTTTTGCCAACCCCCTTTTCATAAAACTTTATATTTACATGTATACAACACATTTTATTATCTGTTGAGATGTTATTAGATGTGAACTTAACTTCATTAAAGTCAATGATATACCCTAAATTATTCCACAGAAAAGACAGAAGACTGTCTATCCGAGACTTCTAACATCCGGTAATGTCAATACATCTGAGTTGTTTTTCCAAGCTCTGCCGGAAAGATGCGAGAAGTTGCGATTGATCCCGCTAATTGCAATACAATCTGAAAGATTGAGTTGCACACCTTTTTCACGTGATAGACCACAATGAAAAGTTTACATAAACCCTTTGACTTCCCAAATCAATTTAAAATGTAACGACATTGCTGGATAGAGAGGATTAGTTACGTCTCACTGCACGTGGCTTGGGTACTTTACTAGTGCATTTGTCAAGAACAATAATGTGTGTTTATTTAAACATTATTGTGCTTATTAAATGTAAGAACAGTGGAACATAACTCTGTTTTTAATTAAGGTCTTCCGTTTCCAACGGAAGACCTTATTGTTTTCGTACGGTTTCTTTTTCCCTATTATTATTATTTTTCTTTTTTTTTCTTACAAATTTTGTGCCCCCGATTTCTAAAAAACGGCTCGGCCGATTTTCATGAAAATTTCAGATCTGCTAGATATTGATCTTAACTTAATATACATTTTTTTATTTTGATGACGTCATTTCCGTTCTTGAGATAATGACGTTTTAGCGATTTTCAGAGGGTTGGCTTGTCCAGGGATCTACTCCTAAACGGTAAAAGATATGGAGTTCAAACTTTCAGGGATTGTAGACAAGAGATTGTAGATGTGTCATTTGGCATTCATATTTGTCATGCTCAAAAAGCGTTAAAGCTCGCCTGGTCCCGAAAATTGAGACTAAAAAAACGTCGTAAATTTTTCTGGTTTTCTTCGTTAATCTTTTTTCTGAAAAATATTTTGTTAAGACATGTAATGTAAAAAAAGTTTATATTTACAAGAGTTATCATTCGATATCAAGAAAAAGGGCTGGCCCCTCAAATTAGGGGACCAAAGGGCTCTAAAGTCTTTTATCTGTAGCCCTTTACTGAGAGATATTTTGTGAAAAGTTTTAGAAGCAAATATGTTTATCTTACAGTTATGTATCCAAGCAATGTAATGATTTTATCATGCATTACGTAATTAGGGGTTTTTAGGGGTCAAAAGTCCCAAATTTTGATCACCCATATCTCAAAAAGGAAAAGTATTTTGAAATGCAGTATAGAAGGAAAGTTGCTCAAAATGATGTACTTAACAAAATGCAACCTTCAAAATTTCGTTAAACGGCCCCTATAAGGAGATAATGGGTCAGCCCCTTAAATATTTTTCCCCATATAACTCAAGAACGGTAACGAATTTCTCAACACTTGTTGAATAAAATGTGTTTAGAATTAAAGGACCTTGATTTTGATATCAAGAAAAAGGGACTGGCCCCTTAAATTAGGGGACCAGAGGGCTCTAAAGTATTTTATCTCTAGCACTTTATTGAGATATATTTTGTGAAAGGTTATAGAAGCAAATATGTTTATCTCACAGTTATTTATCCAAGCAATGTAATGATGTTATCATGTGCTACGACATTAAGGGTTTTTAGGGGTCAAACATCCAAAATTTTGATCACCCATATCTTAGAAAGGAAAAATATTTTGAAATGCATTATAAAAGAAAAGATGTTCAAAATGATGTACTAAACATTATGCAATGTTCAAAATTTAGTTAAATGTCCCTCTAAGGAGATAAGGGATCGGCCCCTAAAACGATCTTTGCCGTATATCTTTAAAACGATAACGGATTTCTAAATACTTGCTATATAAAATGTGTTTAGAGTTAAATGACCTTTCATTTGATATCAAGAAAAAGGGGCTGGTCCCTTAGGTTAGGAAACCAGAGGGCCCTAAAGTCTTTTATCTGTAGCTGTTTACTGAGAGATATTTTGTGAGGGTTATATAAAAAAATTTAGGTATAATACGTTTAATATCCTAACAATATCATGATCTACTCATGCGTTACCTAACTAGTTGTAAATCGTGTCTATCTCAATTGGAAGAAATGCTAGTATTTAAAAAAGCAGCGTAAGAGACCTTAAAAAAAAGCGATGCAGAAAAGCATTAGTACTCCACTCCTTTTTACAGATCAAGTTTTCTTGTCGAAAATCTAAGTCGATGATGTCATATCACCTTCTTAAAATCGGACGGAAGACCTCGTTGCTCGCAACGAGATCGTGTCTAGTAAGGGTCTTCCGTCTTCAGCGGAAGACCCTACTATTATTCTATTGTTTCTTTTTCAATTTTCTTATTAGGGTCTTCCGTCTTCAGCGGAAGACCCTACTATTATTCTATTGTTTCTTTTTCAATTTTCTTATTAGGGTCTTCCGTCTTCAGCGGAAGACCCTTCTATTATTCTATTGTTTCTTTTTCACTTTTCTTATTGTTATTATTATTATTATTAGGGTCTTACGTCTTCAGCGGAAGACCCTTCTATTATTCTATTGTTTCTTTTTCACTTTTCTTATTATTATTATTAGGGTCTTCCGTCTTCAGCGGAAGACCCTTCTATTATTCTATTGTTTCTTTTTCACTTTTCTTATTATTATTATTCTTTTTTGTCTTACAAATTTTGTGCAGGCGATTTCTCAGAGATGGCTTGATCGATTTCGTTCAAATTTTCAGGGATAATGCCTTGTCAACTGAAGTTTATACCGCTACGACCGTTTTTGAAAATTGACTTCCGGTCGGAAGTTATTGTCGTTAAACGATTTTTAAAAGTCAATTTTGTCTGCAACGTTTCTAAAAAACGAGTAAAGATTTAGAGCTGAAATTTTCAGATATGATAGATCTAGATATTTTCTGGTGCACCTCGGTCAAGAGAATGTCCGCCGTCACTTCCGGTCGGCACCGGAAAAAAATTCGAAAAATCGAATTTTTCAACTTTTTTATTTGAAAATAATTTTCTATAGGTTTGATAGTGACCCTTTTACTGATTCCGAATATGTAATTTGTTTCAAAATCGGTTAACGCATTCTCGAGATATTAGGCGTCAAAGTCCTGAAGCGAGAGCCCGAGTAGCTCAGTCGTTATGGTCGTGGACAGTGCCCAGGCGACCCGGGTTCAAGCCCCGAGTGCCGAAAATTTTTTTTTCGTTTTTTTTTGCGTAGACTCACAATTTTATCTTTAAAACGATGAGTTTTATCTCATTTATTCAAAAATCGGACGGAAGACCCACTCGTTGCTCGCAACGAGAACGATCTAGTTATTATTATTATTATTCTTTTTTTGTCTTACAAATTTTGTGCAGGCGATTTCTCGAAGATGACTCTTTCGATTTTCTTCAAATTTTCAGGGACAATGCCTTGTCAACTGAAGTTTATACCGCTGCGACAGTTTTTAGAAATTCGCTTCCGGTCGGATGTTATCGTCGTTAAACGATTTTTAAAAGACAATTTTGTCTGCGACGTTTCTCAAAAACGAGTAAAGATTTAGAGCTGATATTTTCAGATATGATAGATCTACCGTTTTTATAGTGCACTTCGGTCAAAAGAATGTCCGCCGTCACTTCCGGTCGTTACTGGAAGCAAATTTAAAAAATCGAATTTTTCAACTTTTTTGTTTTAAAATATTTTTCGGTAGGGTTGATAGTGACCCTTTTTCTGATTCAGAATATGTAATTTGTTTTAAAATCGATCAACGCATTCTCCAGATATTAAGGGTCAAAGTCCTGAAGCGAGAGTCCGAGTAGCTCAGTCGTTAGAGTCGTGGACATATGCCCAGGCGGCCCGGGTTCAAGCCTCAAGTGCCGCAAAATTTTTCAACTCATTTTTCGCTTAGACCTACGATTTTATCTTTGAAATGGTGAATTCTGTTCTTTTCCGTTTTAATTTTGTAAAAGAAGTTATAATAATAGCGCTTTCCCCCGTATTTGTGTATCTAGTTAAAACTGTTCAGAAAAATAAATAATTACATCTTTAATAACACGCTTATACATTGTTCTATCACATGTTTATCATTTAGTAATTGTGTAAATTGTAATATTTAGAATTAAATATTTTACGTTTAATACAGAAGTAACCGACACTCCACCCCTCCCCCCCCCCCCCGAGTCACACAAAATTGTTTAGTTTTTCTTCCCTGCTTTTTCTTGATCTTTGATCTTGGACCTTTAATTTCAACCTATTACCATTATAGATTACTCTACTAATGACCAAACCAATTCGTTCATTTTTAACAGAGTTATGAATTTTGGGGCATTTGAGTTTCGATTAGCGTGCTTGACATGTACTGTAGAAAAAAATTCTAACTTCCGAGCCCTTCACTTAATCCTAATCAAATTTCGTGTAAATGAACCTCGGTCCCCATTCTTACTGTCTGCCAAATATGCAGCGGATTGAACAATTTAGAAGAAATTTCTGAGATCAAACAGCGCGTATTGTCTATACGGGGAGTCCAAATTTACACAGAACACGCACCGACCCCCCCCCCCCCACCACCCCGATTCACAAACTCATTTAGTTTTTCTGGCCTGATTTTACTTGATCTTTGACCTGTACTTTTAACCTAATACTATTCTAGATTACTGTACTAATGGCCAGGCCAATTCGTTCATTTTTAACAGAGTTATGAATTTTTGGGCATTTGAGTTTCGATTAGCGTGCTTCACATGTACTGTAGAAAAAAATTCTAACTTCCGAGCCCTTCACTCAATCCTAATCAAATTTCGTGTAAATGTACCTCGGACCCCATTCTAATTGTCTGCCAAATATGCAGCGGATTGAACAATTTAGAAGAAATTCCTGAGATCAAACGGCAGGCATTACCTGTACGGGGAATTAAAATTTACACAGTACACGGGATGTAAGCAGCCGTGTAATATTTCTGGTGCATGTATATTTCTTGTTTTCCGTTTAGTCTGTATCTACGATAGCGTGTGAACTACTTATGAATGTTAGAACTGTGAAAATAACTGTTATCGATTTTTTACCGAATAAATTTACATGTTACTGATTTCGTTATTTCTACATTTATCAAGATTTCATCAATCCTGGCATAATAAAACAGTCAAACATAATAGTAAACGACACGAAAAAAAATTCTCAACGCTGAAATACATGTGTAAAATGCATCAGTCATTGTTCTAGGATTCCCCTATTTGTCGTTAACCGAATCCGAGATCCACACCTCAAAATTCTACTTTCGATTTATTTACGACGAAAATCAAGCTCTGGCCTTTTCACCCCCCTCTACAAACAAACACGCACCAATATTTCAAATGACCTCGCATTGTTACAAAACCTGAATAGTCAGACATCTTAGACGTTGTTTTTCATCTCATACAAAAAATCAGCTCCTGTCCCGGGCGGAAACGCCCCGAATTCAAAGAGAAATTCGGGAATTATTTTGCGTCAGCCATGTTTTGACGTGAACCTTTGCTGAAATTCTGTTATGACACCTGCATAAGTTGGGTGTTCTAATCTCGCCGGAGCCACAAGATTTGTTCTTTCTCTCCTTTTCTTTCTATCCATTTTTTTTTTTTTTTTTTGATTTTCAAACAAAAATACTATTCACAAAGGGGTTGTTGGAATGAAGTACACGTTGAAAAACACTATTCCATTTAAATAAAGACAAAAACAGACCTTATTTATTAGGGTCTTCCGTCTTCAGCGGAAGACCCTTCTATTATTCTATTGTTTCTTTTTCACTTTTCTTATTAGGGTCTTCCGTCTTCAGCGGAAGACCCTACTATTATTCTATTGTTTCTTTTTCACTTTTCTTATTAGGGTCTTCCGTCTTCAGCGGAAGACCCTTCTATTATTCTATTGTTTCTTTTTCACTTTTCTTATTAGGGTCTTCCGTCTTCAGCGGAAGACCCTTCTATTATTCTATTGTTTCTTTTTCACTTTTCTTATTAGGGTCTTCCGTCTTCAGCGGAAGACCCTTCTATTATTCTATTGTTTCTTTTTCACTTTTCTTATTATTATTATTATTATTCTTTTTTTGTCTTACAAATTTTGTGCAGGCGATTTCTCGGAGATGGCTTGTTCGATTTCGTTCAAATTTTCAGGGATAATGCCTCGTCAACTGAAGTTTATACCGCTACGACAGTTTTTCAAAATTCACTTCCGGTCGGAAGTTATTGTCGTTTAACGATTTTTAAAAGTCGATTTTGTCTGCGACGTTTCTCAAAAACGAGTAAAGATTTAGAGCTGTAATTTTTAGAGATGATAGATCTATCTTTTTTCTAATGTACCTCGGTCAAGAGAATGTCCGCCGACACTTCCGGTCGTCACCGGAAGAAAATTTCAAAAATCGATTTTTTCAACTTTTTTGTTTTAAAATATTTTTCTGCAGGGGTGATAGTGACCCTTTTACTGATTCAGAATACGTATTTTGTTTTAAAATCGATCAACGCATTCTCGAGATATTAAGCGTCAAAGTCCTGAAGCGAGAGCCCGAGTAGCTCAGTCGTTATGGTCGTGGACAGTGCCCAGGCGACCCGGGTTCAAGCCCCGCGTGCCGCAAAAATTTTTTTCGTTTTTTTTTGCGTAGACTCACAATTTTATCTTTAAAACGATGAGTTTTATCTCATTTATTCAAAAATCGGACGGAAGACCCACTCGTTGCTCGCAACGAGAACGATCTAGTTATTATTATTATTATTATTCTTTTTTTGTCTTACAAATTTTGTGCAGGCGATTTCTCGGAGATGGCTTGTTCGATTTCGTTCAAATTTTCAGGGATAATGCCTCGTCAACTGAAGTTTATACCGCTGCGACAGTTTTTCAAAATTCACTTCCGGTCGGTAATTATTGTCGTTTAACGATTTTTAAAAGTCGATTTTGTCTGCGACGTTTCTCAAAAACGAGTAAAGATTTAGAGCTGTAATTTTCAGAGATGATAGATCTATCTTTTTTCTAATGTACCTCGGTCAAGAGAATGTCCGCCGACACTTCCGGTCGTCACCGGAAGGAAATTTCAAAAATCGATTTTTTCAACCTTTTTGTTTTAAAATATTTTTCTGCAGGGTTGATAGTGACCCTTTTACTGATTCAGAATATGTAGTTTGTTTTAAAATCGATCAACGCATTCTCGAGATATTAAGCGTCAAAGTCCTGAAGCGAGAGCCCGAGTAGCTCAGTCGTTAAGGTCGTGGACAGTGCCCAGGCGACCCGGGTTCATGCCCCGCGTGCCGCAAAAATTTTTTTCGTTTTTTTTGGCGTAGACTTACAACTTTATCTTTAAAACGATGAGTTTTATCTCATTTATTCAAAAATCGGACTGAAGACCCACTCGTTGCTCGCAACGAGAACGATCTAGTTATTAGGGTCTTCCGTCTTCAGCGGAAGACCCTTCTATTATTCTATTGTTTCTTTTTCACTTTTCTTATTAAGGTCTTCCGTTTCCAACGGAAGACCTTATTGTTATTGCTTTGTTTCTTTTTCCCTATTATTATTTTTCTTTTTTTTTCTTACAAATTTTGTCCGCGCGAGTTCTCGGAAATGGCTCAGCCGATTTTCGTGAAACTTTCAGATCTGATAGATATTGGTCTGAACCTTATTGGAAATTTTTTATTTTGATGACGTCATTTCCGTTTCTGAGATATTAACGTTTTAGCGATTTTTAAGGGTTGTTTTGTCCATTGAACTCCTCCTAAACTATTAAAGATATTGAGTTCAAATTTTTAGGGATGGTAGACAAAAGATAGTAGATGTGTATAATGTCAATCATATCTGTCTGATTGAAAAGGCGCCGAAGCTCGCCTGGACCTGAAAATTGAGTTTAAAAAAACGCCGTAATTTTTCCTGGTTTTCTTTGTTTATCTCCTTTCTGAAAAATATTTTGTTAAAACATGTAATGCAAAAGAAGTTTATATTTACAAGATCTTTCTATTGATATCAAGAAAAAGGGGCTGGCCCCTCAAATTAGGGGACCAGAGGGCTCTAAAGTTTTTTATCTGTAGCCCTTTACTGATAGATATTTTGTGATAGGTTATAGAAGCAAATGTGTTTATCTTATAGTTATTTATCCAAGCAATGTAATGATTTTATCATGTGTTACGTAATTGGGGGTTTTTAGGGGCCAAAATCCAAAATTTTGATCACCCATATCTGAAAAAGGAAAAAAATTTTGAATATTTTAAATATGAAATGCAGTATAGAAGGAAAGATGCTCAAAATGATGTACTTAACAATATGCAACCTTCAAAATTTCGTTAAACGGCCCTATAATGAAATAAGGGGTCGGCCCCTAAAACGTTCTTTGCCGTATACATTAAAAACGGTAACGAATTTCTAAACACTTGTTGAACAAAATGTGTTTAGAGTTAAATAACCTTTCATTTGATATCAAGAAAAAGGTGCTGGCCCCTCACACTAGGGGACCAGAGGACCCTAAAGTCTTTTATCTGAAGCCGTTTTCTGAGAGATATTTTGTGAAAGTTATAAAGGCAAAATAAGGTATAATACGTTTATATATCCTTACAATATAATGATTTACTTATCTAATTAAGGGTTTTTAGGGGCCAGAAGTAAAAAGTTTAATCGTTTCTATCTCAATTGGAAGAAATGCTAGTATTTAAAAAAGCAACGTAAAAGAACTTATAAAAAGCGTTGCAGAAAAGCATAAGTACTCCACTCTTTTTACAGATCACGTTTTCTTGTCGAAAATCAAAGTCGATGATGTCATATCACTTTCTTAAAATCGGACGGAAGACCTCCTCGTTGCTCGCAACGAGATCGTGTCTAGTTATTATTATTATTCTTTTTTTGTCTTACAAATTTTGTGCAGGCGATTTCTCGGAGATGGCTTGTTCGATTTCGTTCAAATTTTCAGGGAATATGCCTTGTCAACTGAAGTTTATACCGCTACGACAGTTTTTCAAAATTCACTTCCGTTCGGAAGTTATTGTTGTTAAACGATTTTTAAAAGTCGATTTTGTCTGCGACGTTTCTCAAAAACGAGTAAAGATTTAGAGCTGAAATTTTCAGAGATGATAGATCTATCGTTTTTCTAATGTACCTCGGTCAAGAGAATGTCCGCCGTCACTTCCGGTCGACACCGGAAGGAAATTTCAAAAATCGAATTTTTCAACTTTTTTGTTTTAAAAAAAATTTCTGTAGGGTTGATAGTGACCCTTTTACTGATTCAGAATATGTAATTTTTTTTAAAATCGATCAACGCATTCTCGAGATATTAAGGGTCAAATTCTTGAAGCGAGAACCCGAGTAGCTCAGTCGTTATGGTCGTGGACAGTGCCCAGGCGACCCGGGTTCAACCCCCGAGTGCCGCAAATTTTTTTTTCGTTTTTTTTTTGCGTAGACTCACAATTCTATCTTTAAAACGATGAGTTTTATCTCATTTATTCAAAAATCGGACGGAAGACCCACTCGTTGCTCGCAACGAGAACGATCTAGTTATTATTATTATTCTTTTTTTGTCTTACAAATTTTGTGCAGGCGATTTCTCGGAGATGGCTTGTTCGATTTCGTTCAAATTTTCAGGGATAATGCCTCGTCAACTGAAGTTTATACCGCTGTGATAGTTTTTCAAAATTCACTTCCGGTCGGAAATTATTGTCGTTTAACGATTTTTAAAAGTCGATTTTGTCTGCGACGTTTCTCAAAAACGAGTAAAGATTTAGAGCTGTAATTTTCAGAGATGATAGATCTATCTTTTTTCTAATGTACCTCGGTCAAGAGAATGTCCGCCGACACTTCCGGTCGTCACCGGAAGGAAATTTCAAAAATCGATTTTTTCAACTTTTTTGTTTTAAAATATTTTTCTGCAGGGTTGATAGTGACCCTTTTACTGATTCAGAATATGTATTTTGTTTTAAAATCGATCAACGCATTCTCGAGATATTAAGCGTCAAAGTCCTGAAGCGAGAGCCCGAGTAGCTCAGTCGTTATGGTCGTGGACAGTGCCCAGGCGACCCGGGTTCAAGCCCCGCGTGCCGCAAAAATTTTTTTCGTTTTTTTTTGCGTAGACTCACAATTTTATCTTTAAAACGATGAGTTTTATCTCATTTATTCAAAAATCGGACGGAAGACCCACTCGTTGCTCGCAACGAGAACGATCTAGTTATTATTATTATTCTTTTTTTGTCTTACTAATTTTGTGCAGGCGATTTCTCGAAGATGACTCTTTCGATTTTCTTCAAATTTTCAGGGACAATGCCTTGTCAACTGAAGTTTATACCGCTGCGACAGTTTTTAGAAATTCGCTTCCGGTCGGATGTTATCGTCGTTAAACGATTTTTAAAAGTCAATTTTGTCTGCGACGTTTCTCAAAAACGAGTAAAGATTTAGAGCTGAAATTTTCAGATATGATAGATCTTACGTTTTTATAGTGCACCTCGGTCAAAAGAATGTCCGCCGTCACTTCCGGTCGTTACTGAAAGCAAATTTAAAAAATCGAATTTTTCAACTTTTTTGTTTTAAAATATTTTTCGGTAGGGTTGATAGTGACCCTTTTTCTGATTCAGAATATGTAATTTGTTTTAAAATCGATCAACGCATTCTCGAGATATTAAGGGTCAAAGTCCTGAAGCGAGAGTCCGAGTAGCTCAGTCGTTAGAGTCGTGGACATATGCCCAGGCGACCCGGGTTCAAGCCTCAAGTGCCGCAAAATTTTTCAACTCATTTTTCGCTTAGACCTACGATTTTATCTTTGAAATGATGAATTCTGTTCTTTTCCGTTTTAATTTTGTAAAAGAAGTTATAATAATAGCGCTTTCCCCCGTATTTGTGTATCTAGTTAAAAATGTTCAGAAAAATAAATAGTTACATCTTTAATAACACGCTTATACATTGTTCTAACACATGTTTATCATTTAGTAATTGTGTAAATTGTAATATTTAGAATTAAATATTTTACGTTTAATACAGAAGTAACCGACACTCCACCCCCCCCCCCCGAGTCACACAAAATTGTTTAGTTTTTCTTCCCTGCTTTTTCTTGATCTTTGATCTTGGACCTTTAATTTCAACCTATTACCATTATAGATTACTCTACTAATGACCAAACCAATTCGTTCATTTTTAACAGAGTTATGAATTTTGGGGCATTTGAGTTTCGATTAGCGTGCTTGACATGTACTGTAGAAAAAAATTCTAACTTCCGAGCCCTTCACTTAATTCTAATCAAATTTCGTGTAAATGAACCTCGGTCCCCATTCTTACTGTCTGCCAAATATGCAGCGGATTGAACAATTTAGAAGAAATTTCTGAGATCAAACAGCGCGTATTGTCTATACGGGGAGTCCAAATTTACACAGTACACGCACCGACCCCCCCCCCCCCGATTCACAAAATCATTTAGTTTTTCTGGCCTGATTTTACTTGATCTTTGACCTGTACTTTTAACCTAATACTATTCTAGATTACTGTACTAATGACCAGGCCAATTCGTTCATTTATAACAGAGTTATGAATTTTTGGGCATTTGAGTTTCGATTAGCGTGCTTCACATGTACTGTAGAAAAAAGTTCTAACTCCCGAGCCCTTCACTCAATCCTAATGAAATTTCGTGTAAATGTACCTCGGACCCCATTATAATTGTCTGCCAAATATGCAGCGGATTGAACAATTTAGAAGAAATTCCTGAGATCAAACGGCAGGCATTACCTGTACGGGGAATTAAAATTGACACAGTACACGGGATGTAAGCAGCCGTGTAATATTTCTGGTGCATGTATATTTCTTGTTTTCCGTTTAGTCTGTATCTACGATAGCGTGTGAACTACTTATGAATGTTAGAACTGTGAAAATAACCGTTATCGATTTTTTACCGAATAAATTTACATGTTACTGATTTCGTTATTTCTACATTTATCAAGATTTCATCAATCCTGGCATAATAAAACAGTCAAACATAATAGTAAACGACACGAAAAAAAATTCTCAACGCTGAAATACATGTGTAAAATGCATCAGTCATTGTTCTAGGATTCCCCTATTTGTCGTTAACCGAATCCGAGATCCACACCTCAAAATTCTACTTTCGATTTATTTACGACGAAAATCAAGCTCTGGCCTTTTCACCCCCCTCTACAAACAAACACGCATCAATATTTCAAATGACCTCGCATTGTTACAAAACCTGAATAATCAGACATCTTACACGTTGTTTTTCATCTCATACAAAAAATCAGCTCCTGTCCCGGGCGGAAACGCCCCGAATTCAAAGAGAAATTCGGGAATTATTTTGCGTCAGCCATGTTTTGACGTGAACCTTTGCTGAAATTCTGTTATGACACCTGCATAAGTTGGGTGTTCTAATCTCGCCGGAGCCACAAGATTTGTTCTTTCTCTCCTTTTCTTTCTATCCATTTTTTTTTTTTTTTTTTTTTTTTTGATTTTCAAACAAAAATACTATTCACAAAGGGGTTGTTGGAATGAAGTACACGTTGAAAAACACTATTCCATTTAAATAAAGACAAAAACAGACCTTATTTATTAGGGTCTTCCGTCTTCAGCGGAAGACCCTTCTATTATTCTATTGTTTCTTTTTCACTTTTCTTATTAGGGTCTTCCGTCTTCAGCGGAAGACCCTTCTATTATTCTATTGTTTCTTTTTCACTTTTCTTATTGTTATTAGGGTCTTCCGTCTTCAGCGGAAGACCCTACTATTATTCTATTGTTTCTTTTTCAATTTTCTTATTATTATTATTATTATTATTCTTTTTTTCCTTACACATTTTGTGCAGGCGATTTCTCGGAGATGGCTCGTGCGATTTTCATTAAATTTTCAGGGATGATGCCAATCTATCTGAAGTTTATACCGCCGTGACAATTTTTGAAAAGTCACTTCCGGTCGGAAGTTATCGTCGTTAAACGATTTTTTATAGTCAATTTTGTCTGTCAGGTTTCTCAAAAACGAGTAAAGATTTAGAGCTGAAATTTTCAAAACTGATAGATCTATCTTTTTTCTAGTGTACCTCGGTCAAGAGATTGTCCTCCGTCACTTCCGGTCGTCCCTGGAAGGAAATTTCAAAAATCGAATTTTTCAAGTTTATTGTTTTAAAATAATTTTCTATAATGTTGATAGTGACCCTTTTACTGATTCAGAATATGTAATTTGTTTTAAAATCGATCAACGCATTCTCGAGATATTAAGCGTCAAAGTCCTGAAGCGAGAGCCCGAGTAGCTCAGTCGTTATGGTCGTGGACAGTGCCCAGGCGACCCGGGTTCAAGCCCCGAGTGCCGAAATTTTTTTTTCGGTTTTTTTTTGCGTAGACTCACAATTTTATCTTTAAAACGATGAGTTTTATCTCATTTATTCAAAAATCGGACGGAAGACCCACTCGTTGCTCGCAACGAGAACGATCTAGTTATTATTATTATTATTCTTTTTTTTTCTTACCGATTTTGTGCAGACGATTTCTCGGAGATGGCTCGATCGATTTCATTCAAATTTTTAGGATCAACGCAGTTTTATCTGAAGTTGATCGCTTTTTAAACATTTTTGAAAATACACTTCCGGTCGGAAGTTATCGTCCGTTTACGATTTTAAAAAGTCAATTTTGTCTGTCAGGTTTCTCAAAAACGAGTAAAGATAAGGGGCTGAAATTTTCAGAGATGATAGATCTACCTATTTTCTGGTGCACCTCGGTCAAGAGAATGCCAGCCGTCACTTCCGGTCGTCACCGGAAGCAAATTTGAAAAATTTTAATTTTTCGACTTTTTTATTTTTTAAAATTTTTCTTTAGTTTTTTTAAAGTTGATAGTGACCCTTTTTCTGATTCAGAATATGTAATTTGTTTTAAAATCGATCGACGCATTCTCGAGATATTAAGGGTCAAAGTCCTGAAGCGAGAGCCCGAGTAGCTCAGTCGTTATGGTCGTGGACACTGCCCGGGCGACCCGGGTTCAAGCCCCAAGTGCCGCAAAATTTTTTTTTCGTTTTTTTTGCGTAGACTCACAATTTTATCTTTAAAACGATGAGTTTTATCTCATTTATTCAAAAATCGGACGGAAGACCCACTCGTTGCTCGCAACGAGAACGATCTAGTTATTATTCTTTTTTTCCTCGCAAATTTTGTGCAGGCGATTTCTCAGAGATGGCTCGTTCAATTTCCTTCAAATTTTCAGGGCTGATGCCTCCTTATCTGAAGTTTGTACCGCCGTGACTAATTTTCAAAATTTACTTCCGGTCGCTAGTTATCGTCGTTAAACAATATTTAAAAGTCAATTTTGTCTGCGACGTTTCTCAAAAACGAGAAAAGATAGAGGGCTGAAATTTTCAGTGATGATAGATATACCGATTTTCTGGTGCAACATGGTCATAGAAACGTCCTCCGTCACTTCCGGTCGTCACCGGATGGAAAGACAAAAAATCGATTTTTTCAATCTATTTCTTTTTGTATATTTTTCTGCAGGGTTGATAGTGATCCTTTTTTTGATTCAGAATATGTAATTTGTTTTAAAATCGATCAACGCATTCTCGAGATATTAAGCGTCAAAATCCTGAAGCGAGAGCCCGAGTAGCTCAGTCGTTATGGTCGTGGACAGTGCCCAGGCGACCCGGGTTCAAGCCCCGAGTGCCGAAAATTTTTTTTTCGTTTTTTTTGCGTAGACTCACAATTTTATCTTTAAAACGCTGAGTTTTATCTCATTTATTCAAAAATCGGACGGAAGACCCACTCGTTGCTCGCAACGAGAACGATCTAGTTTATTTTAATTATTTTTTTTTTAAATTATCTAAATAAAGCGAATTGTCTCATGAATGCCTTGTTAAATTTATTCAAAACCGAAAATACAGGCTAGGACGAAAACAAAATGAAAGCATGTCGACTCGTTGGAAATGCATTGGCGGATCTTGTAATTTCTTTAAATTGTGATTTCTTAAAATAAATTTTAAAACTCATCCATAATTGTGGTAATTAGCTTGTCTAGAAATAGCTAGATAGTTAAAACAGAGCCTATTAAACATGTAAATTTTCACATATCTCACTTATACATGATGAATTGGCTAGATTTGGTTGTAACTGTTATCATAGTTCAATTTATATTTTTTACAACATAATATTTTATTAAGCTGGTTCCCTTGTAAAAAAATGAATCTCATCGGACAATTCTAATTTGTTGCTATTTGGCATGAAAGGCAAATAATGCAATATAAACACCCATTTTGAACAAATATATTATCATTAAGACAAATATACATATTTTTTTGATATCAGGACGCTTCACCTATCAAGACGATTAAACTGAAAACATGAGCGTCTCGATAACTGAGGCTCCGCTGTACTTCAACTTTATAATTAGGCATATTTAAGTTAAGTACATACAAATGTAAATAAATTACACAAATACTGAAAACACCTCTAGGTTGACATCATACACGCATTTGAACAACATTTAAATTAACCTCGAGTATTGTGTCAGTACCCGACAATACACCTTACTGATTATTCGCTTATTTATTAAACTTGCAAAGATAAAAAAAAATGTTGTCTTGTTCTCTGCAACCTCTAAACTTGGTCCGAGAGTCAATGCACTAAGTGTGAAATATTTGGATATATTGTTTGTTCAAAGTATGATCTATTGATTCCTTTGCAACAAGTTGCGCGAGGGGAAAATAAAGCTAATTACTAGTATGATTAATACACCACCCTTAAGGTAATTGTCCATACGTCACAAAACAACGTATGACGTAATTCACGCGTTATTACGTCTTTCCCATGCCCGATCTTTACTCTTAGCAACGAAATTAAATATAGTTTCCTCAAAATTGTTTTTAGAATTAAAATTATATATTGAAGAAAAGTTATTTCATTTTTTAGAACAGTCTTTTAAACTAGTAAAAATACATGAATATAGGTTTTGTCTTGAAAGCATATCAGGTAATTAGCGTTTTCCGCGTATGTGACTGCAATTTCTAAATACCGATCTCGATCGATAATACTTACCGATATTAAAAAAAAAACATCTTATGCGATTTATATAATACAGATTGATCAACGGTTTGTTCAAATCATGTGTTCTATTTAACAAAATGCTAAATATACTTTTTAGAGAGATGAAATGATTAAAACTATGCAAAATTTTATTTTTACGGAACTTTTTTCAAAATATATATTTTAATGAATTTTACCAAAAATACGCTCATTGTGATCCTAAAAAGGCCGGTCCTTTAGGTAATTTTATTTTCTATTCATTAAGGGCCTTAAGGGGTAAACATTATCAATATTTCAGAGAATTCTGTAGGTAAATAAAATTTTAAGAGATTAAATTCCCTTTGAAAATTTGTTTCATTTTTTCTCATTTGTAAACAAATTTATCTATTTGTTAATGAATAAGCACGTGTAACATTAAAGTATTTGTTTTGAAAAAAATAAATTCGTTCATTTTACATATGATATCAGTCAAAAAATGATTTTCTGAAAGTCAAATTTCAGGCTTGGGCTAATGTTCTTAATGTATGAAAAAGCACAATTTTCCGCAATTGGTTCTAGCTTTTATAATACCGATGCACCAGCCAACTGGGTAAAAATTGATAAGGATATATCCCCAGATACATGTTTGAGAAATTTGAAAAAATTCTGTAGGTATTTTATTTATGTAGTGGGGTATGGATCATTACTTTAAACCTAAACCTGATAAATAAAATTTCAAATATCGTCAACTGGTGACATACCGAATCGCTAGAATGTATAGCATTTATGACAATATTCTGATTAAATCTGTTAACAAAATTTCAATGCTTAAGTTTTAAAAGTAAAAAAAAATGTAAAAGTAGACAGCGGAGTATATGTGTCGATAATCTATTTATATATAAAAACTCAAATAAACAAATCAATCCTTGTCCATTCGTTTTTCAAAGCTATCTTTCTTAGGTAGAAAAGAATTTCAGTAATTGAACTTCTGTTCATGTTGGTAATATCAGAATAAACAAGGAGTCTTTCAAGGGCCTCAGTAGTGAATTTACCATTTGGCAAATGCTTTGCATAGCATCTACTATCATAGGGGATAAGGACATTTTTCCTCGAGAAAACCGAATTTCTCTCTGCTGGTGACACTACAATCAGTTTCGACCCCGGTCTCCTGCAAATAAAGCAACTAGAGTGACTTGTGGAGGTAGACAGAAACGATAGAGCAACGGACGGAGGACGTCTAACATTACAGAAGTTAGTAGCCTTACTATGATGAGAAGGTGTGCATTCAACTTCCGTATGATTCGTCTCTGTCTTCTTTTTTGAGATACCGTGGCACTTAATTCTGCATACACTACATAGTACATCGTTCCCCTAAACGGTTAGTCCTAATTTTTCTAGTAGAAGCGTTTTATTATTTGCAACTTTTCTTCTTTCGTTTAATTTTGTTATCGTTTTTCTGTGCCAGACATTCTAAGAAAGATAAAACAAAAATTGTCTAATTGAATTAATTCATCCAATGTTTGCAATAGATCCATATGACTAGTTTCTGGTAGATATAATATGATAAAGATGACAAAACACATGCTTGAAAAAATGGTCCAAGGAGACCATGCGACTTCTCTCGCCTACAGCATAACAGTAATATATATACACTGTACAACAGTATTTATTTGAAAAATATTTCTTCTTTCTGTTGTTTGTCCGCCAATGAAAGAAAACGTTAGCAAGCTCATACACAACGGTCTCCCATTTCTTGACAATTCTACACATAATGAATATCAGGGTACTCATTAAATTCACAAAATAATTTGATAAAAAGCATAGCTCGCAAACAATCATCAGATTAAAACTTCCTGAATATTTGCATACCTATGTTATTTGTCAACCACAAAAGAATAAAAATTACACATTGTGTCCTTGTTTCAAACAAAGTTTTACTTAATTCTATGCACCAATATAAGAGAAGGTGAGCTTACAAAAAAAAGGACTAATGGACTGATCATGATCTAACTTGCTGACGGACAGTTCAAAAGCATACTCTTCGCAACTTCGTTGCGTGGGGTATAATAGCTTACCAGTGACTGCGAGTACAATACATTATCTTCTGCATGTTATTTCGTCCACTGTTCAAGGTTTTTTACGTATCTGTGTACACTTTTATATTATCATAAATAAATGTAAAAATAATATCCAATGGGAGAACAGATGAGATATAAGAAATATTTCTACCAAAGTTCCAGCATATGGTGACATCATGGACCCAATCCTCGAGAAAGTTGAGCATATCCCAACGCCAACATTTCTACAAAGAAAACAGATAAAATTCATTGTTAGCCGAAAACAAAAACAAGATGTGCTTATTATGTAATCCGTTTTTTTAAACTTAATACCTTAAATTTGTTGGGAGTAATTCGGGTGTAAAAAGGAATAAAACACTAAAAGAGCCAGTTGATGACATTTTTCCAGCAAATGTTGCAATGATGGATAACAATGTCAGCGTTTTATCTCCATCTGTCACAAATAAAAAAAATACAACATAGAAAAAATAACATTAAGCCTTAAAGGAGATAAAACAAGATATCTGTGAGCCAATGCTCACTAGTGATACCCCTGCTCTGATGTAAAAATGCAAAATAAGCAAAGTCGACTGAGAAATCTTTGACGGAAATTGGTTTGAAAATTTTGGCTAAAAGTAAGCAAAGTCGTCATTTAACAGGAAGTTGACTTCCGATTGGTACAAAAATACATCCCACGATATAACATGCCTATACAAATACTGTGTAAAACTTTTAAGCATCTGCGATAAATAGTTGCTGAGAAATCTTTGACGAAAATTTGTTTGAAAATTTTGGCTAAAAATAAACAAAGTACTCATTTAACAGGAAGTTGACGTCCAATTGGTACAAAAATATATTCCACGATATGGCATGCCTAAACAAATAGTGTGTTAAAATTTCAAGCATCTGCGATAAATAGCTGCTGAGAAATCTTTGACGGAAATTTGTTTGAAAATTTTGGCTAAAAGTAAGCAAAGTCGTCATTTAACAGGAAGTTGACTTCCGATTGGTACAAAAATACATCCCACGATATAACATGCCTATACAAATACTGTGTAAAAAATTTTAAGCATCTGCGATAAATAGTTGTTGAGAAATCTTTGACGAAAATTTGTTTGAAAATTTTGGCTTAAAATAAACAAAGTACTCATTTAACAGTGAAGTTGACGTCCGATTGGTACAAAAATATATCCCACGATATGACATGCCTAAACAAATAGTGTGTTAAAATTCCAAGCATCTGCGATAAATAGTTGCTGAGATAAATGAGACAGAAATTTTTGTTACGGACGGACAGACAGACACACAAGGGTAAAATAGTATACCCCCTTCCCCTTCGGAGCGAGGGTATAATAACGTACATAAATATAATAGTATGTCGTTTTGAAATTGATTATAACTTACCTGAGTAATAGTTCAATACTGTTGCTTATGCCAAACATGTTCCAGTAAAGCTATGATAACAAATAGTGGTGGTTCGTCTACCAAAGCTAGAATAACCAAAAAGAAAAACAAATCAAGAGTTAACTTTGTTAGGGAACGTTTTGATAAATTTTGACATACTAACAGGTAACTTTATAATAAATCTTAAATTCAGAAGGCATGTTGAAATCATCATTGCAAAATGTCAAACATGGATGCTTGCAAAACTTTTTTTCTATGTATTGTCAATACTTTTTTTCGATATTCTTTTAAACTAAACATTCACTATATGAGTCTTTTTGCATTTCACCAAACATCTAGCTTCAGTTTTTGTAAAATTCGGATTATACCGGCGAAGCATGATGCATTCCACTGCAAATGAAATATATTCTACCAAAGCCGAGAAGAAAAAGTTAAGGAAGCGGTTTCCTGCTAAAGATGTGGCGGTTAAGGTCAATCCAAAATAGGTCAAAGTATCTGTCATCCTATGAACGGAATAGTACAAATTTTAAAATACTTGCCATTAAAATAATAACTCATTATCTACATTTGATTTTAATTTTAGGAATGATGACAATCTGTAAAATGTCTTTTATGTATTTTTTCAGATTTAGCGTAAACTTGACAAGTGAGCAGCGCTTAGTTCAAGGCACGTAGGTGCAGGAGGAAACTGGCCATCTCCTTTTTCTCGATGGAAATTTTAAAAAAATAATGGAAAACATGGTGGTTTAAAAAGAAGTATGGTTTTAATTTAATTTTTTAATAGGAATATAATCTGTATAGTAGTATTGCTTGACTAAGTACCATATAACTAAAATAGACTAACCGTAGACTAATTGAGAATAGATTTTGATATTTTAATAAAACCTATCGGCAATAAAAATTTAACATTTTCACAATTTTGGTAGAAGGCTTCATGGACATCATAACGTGCACTTGGATTTTCTTAGGTATATACTTATGCGAATAAAGATGACGATTTTCTAAGAATTTAAATACATTTTCACATATGGCAATATAGGCCCCCGCCATAGGGCCTGTATCCCTTACCTAGGGGTCATGACCATGAATTTCACAATGTTGGTAGAAAGCTTCATAGACCTATGATTTAGTTCTGTTTTAGATACGATTTTTAGAAATTTTGCTTTTTTACATATTTGGCCTCACCCATAAGGCCCCGGGGATGATGATGTCATGAATTTCACAATTTAGATTTCTCTTATCATAGAGATGCTTTAAACCATAAATGGTAAGAATTTGCCCAGTAGTTTTCAAGGAGAAAGTTAAAAGGTAACTCAGGTGGCCTAAAAAGTTAATGCTCTCCGCTAGAAACTCGTATTTGTATTTACCCGTATGTGGTAAGCTAGCACCGTTCTTACATATTTTTCTAAGTGTATTCTACAGATATTTGTTACTATCGGACTACCTTAGATTATAATGAGAATGACAGCAGTTTAAGTTTTATACTGAAGATTAGACCGTTTTAATAATCTATTATAAAATATAAGCGAGCAGTTTACTGTGCATCTCACCAAATATACTAGCGGAAAAAAGAAACTGTGCATTATTTAATATTTGAAAAGACATTTAAAAATTACAATGAACAAATTTTATTTTAAGAAATACTGTTAACACATGTATTCGTAACAACATCTCATAACACATTAATGTCAACGTCGAATAACGTCAATTTCAGCACACTCGAAAGTCACTGTTATTTGAAATTGAATTAACAAAATTAATAACGCGTGTGACCACCATTTGCGTTCACGCATGCTTGACAGCGACGCCTCATTGATGCCACTCAAGTTTTCAGAAATGCTTGAGGGATGCTGTTCCAGATGTTGGTTAAAGCCTGGCTTTAATCAGCCAATGTCAATGGCTGATTTGGTAAACGGCGTAAACGTCTTTTCATTTCATCCCAGACGTGCTCGATCGGCGACAAATCGGGGAAACAGCTGGCCAAGGCAAGACATCGATATTCTGTTGAATAAACAAGTCCCTGACTACACGTTCAACGTGTGGCCTTGTGTTGTCTTGCTGCAGAGTGATGTGATTTTGATGTCTCTGTATGAAGGGTATCACATGACGCTGAATAATTTCATCTCGATAGCGTACGCCGGTGAGATTTCCATTGACAATTTGTAGAGGGGTCCTTCCACGTGCTGATATTCCACCCCACACCATAACGATACCTCCACCAAATTGTCGACGTTGCACAACACAAGCGTCCTGGTAACGCTCATCAACGCGACGATACACCCTACAACGGCCGTCACTGCTATCCAAATGAAATCTGGATTCATCAGTGAACAGAATATTGGCCCAGTCCTGTATTCTGAATCGCAGATGTCGTGTGCACCACGCTAGTCTGGCGATACGATGACGTTGAAGCAGTACTGGGCGCACCGCTGGACGTCTTGGTCTGATGTTTTGCTCGCGCAGACGATTACGCACAGTTCTTGGACTAATTGGTCGAAGCCCTGGAATGCTACGGGCAGTCAAACTTGCTGTCTGGAAACGATTTCTCAGATGCACAAGTCTAATGTGGTTGTCCTGTTGACGTGACGTCACACGAGGTCGCCCAGAGCGCGGTCGATCCTGGGTGTTTCAAGATTGTTGAAAACGTCTCCATAATGACTGGATGGTGTTCCGATGAACTCCAAAGTGTCTTGCTACAGTATTTTGTGCCATTCTAGCTTGCAGCATCCCAACAGCACGATTACGTTGGTTTTCGTTGAGTCCTGGCATGACATAGGGGTAAATTTTGTTGAAACTAAAGTGATTTCCTTAACAAAAAAAAGTTTAAACAAATCCTTTACAGTTCTTATTCCAATCAGTTTTGGCCCGTAAAACTCGTGCATACAAATTCTTCAATAAACAACAGGTACTCACTAACCATGAAAAAGCCCGTGCACCCGGACGGTTACCATCCGATATTGTAAAAAACAATACCATTATCGATTGTTTAAATTTTATAAATACAAACAATAGATATAGAAAAATTATACTAAATTTTATAATGCACAGTTTCTTTTTTCCGCTAGTATATATATACTAAGTACCAGACACATTTGAGATGTATTCGCGACGACGAGGTTTTCGCGAATCGCCCAAATTAACTTACGCGAATAAAACTAGTCCAGGTATACAGTATTTAAACTTGTATTCGATTTAAGCATACTTTTTTTGTAACGTGTAAAATTATCTGTATAATATTATATATGAATAATATTATGTATCATATTATATGTATAATACATTTGATAAAAAAGTAAAGTATTTTTGTAAGAAACACAATTTTAATGAGGATATTATCAGTAGTATGTAACACATGAACAAAAAGTGACTGTACACTCAAATATACATTATTTTTCAATTAATCTGATAATTATTTTAGTCTATACAAATAATACGCCATTGACTACATATTAAGGAAAGTGCAATGTTAAAACAAGTGCATTGAAACTTGAAAAACGATAAATAAGAGCACAATTTTAATTCTGAAACTACTCACAATGTTGTTATTAAGACCACCGCTATTTGATTCGCATGCAAAATAATTTGATTAATTTTGTAATATCTAGTCATATAAATTGGTATTTGTTATTTACTTTTATTTATTTTACTTTTTTGGTTTTTCGGTTTACCAAAAGCCATCTTAATGATTCGTCTAGAACCCTTTAATTGAAAAAAAAATAATTTTGATTAATGTTATATTATATTAGCAAACGTGTATGATTAAATAATATTGAAAAAATTAATACACAATATAAAAATCACGAGATACACTAAATATGTCTAGATATAACAAACTAAAAATACTTACCAAACCTGAACCAAAATTTAAAGCGAGAAACAACTCAGAATAAATTGTAGGTATCTCCAAGAGTAGTTTTGCAACAGGTATGCCATGCCAGTCATAGTGATCATACCTGTGGTATTCAAAAAGGATCCAGTAACCTCGCACAAAAAGCGAGATTTATCAGGAAATAGCTCGAGCGTTAAAACGACTCTAGACATTACTATACCCTAAATCAAAGCAATTAAAAAATGATCTGATGAAAAAAAAAATACAGTAAAGTATTTGTTTTAGATATTACTAAGTCGAACTAGGATGATGGAGTTGTAGTAATACGGATGAAAAACCTGTTGCATTACACCTAGAACAAACTTCATGACAGCTATTGTCGTGTAGTCAGAAGCAAAAGCCACGGTAATCCCAAAGATTAAGGTCAATATGTTGCAAGATAGATGGACGGTCTTTCTTCCTATTCTGTCACATAATGAAGAGGCAAAGGCCGCCCCTACAAGCTGACCAGCCATGACCAATGTTTGTAGAAGTTCTGCTTGATTTCTATCACCACATACAAGATCTAACTGGAATAACAATGATAAATTTTGAAATTTAAAAAATGCTAGAGTCATGTTTTAAAGCAAGAGCACTTTTATATTTTAACATACAATGTGGTAGATTTTTTTACCGTCTACATGTATGTCGATAATAAAATTATTACTGTGTTTTTCCTATATAAATCTGAAATCATGTTGTCAACATGATGTGTATGAATAGGTAAAGTGAAGCGGTTTTGTGATTGAGAAAAATGCATAACAAAAAACCCTACAAATTTGTTACATCTGTACATTTTCAAATGCCTCAATAAAGAAATAACTCCGGATTTCACAAAGTTTAAAGACAAATACACCTATCGAATGATAAGATTCACTTTATAAATGTACGAGCGTTTCAAGCCTCTGTGATAACCTGTGCGATTTTCCTCTCGGTATAAACTAGTGTTGGTTTACGGCTCTACCTATATGTAGTATTCATCTTCGCAAAATGGGTTCATCTAACAACGAGAGTGATGAAAAACTTGATGAGAATTATATGTAAGTATTTAAAGTTATGCATTTATTACATCTTAACGACATCATATTTTTTTTCTATTTTTTTTGTATATATGTTATTGAATTGTTTCATTACCAAAGCAGTGGTCTTTCTCCTCACTGTAAACACTAAATTAATTACCGAAGACGATTTACACTTCGTTGTGCTTAATTGATATTGTATTCATAATTATCCTAGTTCAAAGTATAAGTAAATAAATTATATTTCTTAAATGTATATGCGAGAATTAAGATTTAATACATTTTCACTATGTTCATACAAGTCTTTTTATAAATGAATATTGGTATTTTATTTGAATTTCCAGTATTCATTAATATGCAGTTTTAAAATGTAAGATGTGATTAAAATAATAGCAATACTTTTCTTTCTTTTTTTTTTATTTTTTTTTTTATATATTTTTAAATTTTATAAAATTTTCCTAATTTTTTTTTCTGGTTGAACTCGATACTCTTCAGTAGGTTGTTTGTCTCCTTAAGAATGTATTTTTCACTAAGCAACCAAAGAATGGTAACTTATCAACTTGACAATCAGTTTTGTAAGTGCGTTAATCACATAAAGAGAAATAAAATAAGTGGTTTATACATGTTTGTAAAACTCAATCCTGAGAAGATTGCAATAGGCGGATAACATTTTTAATTCAAAATAATGTTAGCGTTTCGTTTTTTGTACGAAAATGTGTTACATTTTCACAGAGTTTTCTTTTGAAAGTAAATAATGTAAAGTTTAAATTCTTAAAGCTGATCACCGCTCGTAAAAAGGCAGGTATATAAACCATTCGATTTCGTTACACCCGATTGCACACCTGAAACTCGTGACCGATGTGTATTATTCCGTTCGTGGTCTTTGGATTTAATGCATTTATTTCTTATTTTATGTGCATATTTTGTTTGTAAATAATGCATTGACTTGTTTATTTGAAAAGTGCGTAAATTGTGGTAATTTCATCGCGACCGAGTAACACGGCGAGGCCTCTACAGCGAAATACATTTTAACTGTAAAGGTGTGTTACAACCCACTTTGAAAAATTTTTTCAAAGTGCGTTAAATTTTGGACCATCTTAACGCACTTTGAAAAAATATTTATTTTTTCAAAGTGCGTAAATATCGACGATATCAACGCACTTTGAAAAAAAAATTGTCGATTTCTTAAACTTTCAGATAAATTTGGTAGTAAAATTAATTAATGTTATACCGTCCAAGTCACACACACACACACACACACACACACACACACACACACACACACACATATATATATATATATATATATATATATATATATATATATATATATATATATATATAAATTATATAAAGCACTGAAAATGGCTAACGACACGAACAATTGAAATTGTCAAATTTTCGGGACAACCAGTCCCTTCTTCAGGACTTAAGAGAAACAAAAAGAATTACATAGGTAAAAACAAAGAAAACAAAATCTAGCACTACAACTAACACTACTAAAGAACCTATAGAAAATAACAACTACATTTTATACAGTTTTGGTGATAAATGTTGATAAGGTTTTGCCAATGTGGCCGATCGCTCTGGAGTAATCAATCGACTGTCATCTTCACGCCTGATCGAGTTAATTAGGCTAATTAAAATAGATGTCCGAATTAATAATGGAAAATTCAAACACCCGATGTTAAGTCGTACGGCGCTTTGGTTAAGATTCGGATCTTAACCAAAGCGCCGTACGACTTAACGCTTTGGTTAAGATTCGGATCTTAACCAAAGCGCCGTACGACTTAACATCGGGTGTTTGAATTTTCCATTATTAATTCGGACATCAATTTTAATTAGCCTAATTAACTCGATCAGGCGTGAAGTTGACAGTCGATTGATTACTCCAGAGCGATCGGCCACATTGGCAAAACCTTATCAACATTTATCACCAAAACTGTATAAAATGTAGTTGTTATTTTTTATAGGTTCTTTAGTAGTGTTAGTTGTAGTGCTAGATTTTGTTTTCTTTGTTTTTACCCATGTAATTCTTTTTGTTTCTCGTATGTCCTGAAGAAGGGACTGGTTGTCCCGAAAATTTGACAATTTCAATTGTTCGTGTCGTTAGCCATTTTCAGTGCTTTATATATTCATTTTACTGGCTTAGTATCTATACATTAGATCCGACACTTTAAAGATCCCTAGTGTTGTTGATTTTATTTAGTGCTTTTTATATATAAATTATATATATATATATATATATATATATATATATATATATATATATATATATATATATATATATATATGAAAAAAGAAAAAAAAATGCAACACTAATTGTAAAACTTTCCGTTTTATAAACTCTAAACGGACAACAATTGAACGAAGGGAAAAAGAAATAACATTTTATAAAGTCACTAAAACCTTCGTTAAATAGTTTGATATAGACTGTTTCATTGTCTTTTATTTTATTTTACTATTTATTTAATGCTACTGGTACTGTACCAGTTATCGGCTAAGACCAGTTATCGGCTAAACTGAGAGTTCGGGTTAATAGTACGCGACTATCTGAGATTTTGTAATTCAGTCGTCTGATTTGAATAAAGAAAAGTAAATTTGTTTGACAACTTTCTTGAATATGTTTTAAACATGAGTTTAAACGATCATTATTTACCGCTGAATTACATCTTTGCACTTTCAGCAGTGGGGGAAGTGACGTAATAAGTTTAAAATAGAATTTAACCCCTTTCTGATACATTATCATATCCCTTCTTTGATTTTACATATAATACAAGTAATAGCTTTCCAAAAAGCTTGCCTGACTAAACATATTTATTTCATTGCAAGAACTTGGTTCTATGAATTTTAATCAGTCTTTGATTTGTAGTTCGTTCTTCTCGCAGTTTTCCAAATGCGCGTCTCTAAAGTTGGACTGTTTCAAAATATCTTTACTAAGGGGGGGGGGGTGGTTACTTTAAATGAATTTTACATATTATTTATTTTAAACCTAAAATATTTTGCGTACATGTAATTTTCTCTTAAAACTTTATTTGCCGCCAACAAAATAAAAATATAGCAATTAAAACTTAATTACGAACACAATACAGTTGTTAGAATAATGCTTATAGCTTCAATTCAATTAAATTCAGTTTATTCACTCAAACCATAAAATGGTACATGAGGTCATTCAGTATAATTATACATTTCAAAAGTCAGAGGTACATTTTATAAGTGAATAGATAGGTAGTAAATAAATAGTAAATAAGCATAAATATATAATACATGTATATACAATGAAAATAGGAAAAGGTAGAATTGTGGAGGACAGACTATTATATTAGACTGTAAATTTTGCTAATGAAATAACATATTCTTTTCAGTTTTGTAACATTATTACAAGACATAAGCTCACAGAACTTTATAGTATTTGGTGCTGAACAGTATTTATCCTCAAGATATTTATGTCTAAACGTCAAACAACTACCATCATGGATTATTCCACTGTAGTGGCGCGTAAAATTATGGACTGTTCCTAAGATTTTGACAATATGGCGGCGGCGCGCGGAGTAGAATTAATCCTGTGCCTCCTTTGGGTGCATTCCATAATACCCGTATCTGTGGAGTTAATAGAACTCTTTTTTGGCATTTGTTTAGTAACAACTTTTACTTGTTATATATTAATTTTACTTTAGTTTAGCAAGAATCAATCGATAACTATGCACTTATTATTTACATTGAGTAAAACACGGAAGTTACACCCCCTTTACAATGAATGCAATCCCTCAAAGCACAGTAAACGACCATGCCCGCTTCGTTTCTCTAATGAATATTAAGCTAACGTAACAATACTTAGTAAATACTTTAATACAAACTGGCAATTTTGTTTAGAAATGATAACCGAACACAATTATAGTTTACATTCTACCGTGTAATATTATAATCATTAGGTACAACTTGTAAAAAATTGCGACCCCCCCCCCCCCCCACCCTCATTAATGTAGGATTGCACACGTGTACAGTGAACTTGCTCAATGCTGCTGTTTACATCCAATACAACAATTTTTTTTTCTTTTAAACAAAAAAAAAAAAATATCAACCGATGCATGTTAATGTGCCGGCCTTTAATTGCCTCGTTAGGTAATAACTTGTTGTGATGACACCCCCTCGATCCCCTTCAACAGTTCAAACAGTGCTATCTATTTTTAAGCATGACAAGGTTAGCTTTTTTTAAAAGCTATCTGAGAAAGTCAGCCTTTAGGGCAAAAGTGAATACACAATCTTTTAAAATACTAGGTAAAAAGTTTCCAGAACAATATAATAATATGCGGGTGCTCATTTAGTTTGCAGCCTTATTTTTATGGCTGTACATGTAGGTGACGAGACATGCATGTAGCGGTGTTCATGCAGTGTATGACTGCACACCTACTTAATACTTATAGTTGTAATTTTGTTGACATAGCTCTCTGATTTTTATGGTTTGGTGGCAAACTACTTCCAATATATTTACTTTTCAATCTCACTAAGAGAGTTGGGAAGATATACGCGGACTCCGGACTGTGGCTGCAGACGATTCCCAATACATTGATGCGCAGTTTGACCTAGAAACTGACCGGTTTCATAACGTCTTCGAATATTTCTAACACGAACTGTCTAATTTCTTCCCAGAATTCCAATTTACGCAAGCGCAATTGAAGTTTCATCCTAACTAACGAATAATAGTCAGCCCGAATTACACACGTGCACAGTGAACCTCTTTTTTGCTTTAAACACTTGCTCACTATTGCTTAATTGTTACATCCATTATAACGTTTTCGTTAATTGCGAATTTGAAGGTCGTCACATTATTAATATGCATTGATAAATCTTTTTTCAATGAAAAATGATATTGCTAGCTTCCATTGTTGACTGCACTGTTTCGGATGTTGTAACTTTTAAACCTTAGATATGCCTGACGTCATGACGTCAGGCAATCACTACATATAACATGTAGAAACGAATTTACTAAATTCTAGAAAATTCATAGCGTAGTTTAACGCCTGGTTGCAAAGAAAACGTTGAATTTTAAGCCGATAACTGGTACAGTGCCAGTATCCTGAAATGTTTGCAGGGCAACAACGATTTAAAAAAAATTGACGTTAGATGAAAGCCATATGTTATTCCATCTTGATAAAAAAAAAATTTAAAAATATATTTGTTTATTTATATTAATATTTGTCTATATAATTTGAAAAGTGTTGTATCATTAATTAAACTGTGCTAGTAATTAATTGTCTCGCCTAAATATTACAGTATTGGGACTACATTTTAAAATCAAAGTACTGAAAGTACGGACGAGAGTTTATTTTTTTTTATTTACGAGTTGATCCTTTCTGGCTCAAGGAATGGATATTTGCCATTTACCTACTGTGAAGATAATGTGACTCATGACTTAGTATTTAAGTATAGACATGCGATTCTTTTTAAAGCAGTAATTCTAAATCAAATTTATTCCTTTTAATTTCAACAAAGACATAAATGTCAATAAGGTATCTCTTTCTTCGTTAATTTTTTTGTGCATAAAGAATACATTTTTTAATAAACAAATAGCCCTCGCTCATATTACATATAACATATATTATAGATCCATATTTCAAAATATTTCAAAATCTCTGTCTACGCGATTCTTAGTATGAGTTCATATTTAAAGTTTTCTTTTCGAATTGAAGGGCTATTTCAACAGAAGTAGCCGTCAAATTACTAAGTGTTAAATTTAAAATTATACTTTTTATAACGCAATTGGCTGAAATGAACATTCAGTATAAAGAATGTTAAAATAGGATTTAAAAAATTAATAAATTCTTATAATGAGCCATTTTATAATTTTGTTTTCATAATTTGATGCTAAAAGATCTTCTTAACTCCATATAAGAACCGAAATTTAAATAACGACTGAATTAAATTTTAAAGGCTAGCGACGTTATACTTGGACATCATGAACTGGGTTAGAACAACGTTTTTAACGTTTATTAATAATAATACTAGTTTGTTTAAGAAAAAATGAATATAAAATTCATTTTTTATTCTTTTATGTGGTGTTAAATTGATTTGAACAATCATCGCTTTATAACCCGCGAAGTTGGGAAGGGAAAGAAATATGAATGTCATGTACAAATTTTGATTCCCAATAGTCTAGATTTTTGTAAAGGACAGTAGGATTAATGTTCTATATAGGAAG
Organism: Magallana ariakensis; assembly: GCA_020458035.1. Taxonomy (NCBI): domain Eukaryota; kingdom Metazoa; phylum Mollusca; class Bivalvia; order Ostreida; family Ostreidae; genus Magallana; species Magallana ariakensis. The sequence goes on from CM035816.1 coordinate 46,238,427, forward strand.
CTCATCCAGTATGGATCAGCGCATGAGAAACGTCCTTGTCAATACGAACTGACGCTATTATCTCCCTTGCTGAAAGAATGGATCGCCGTATCGCTTCATCGAAAACGAAGTATCAATTAATATTTCATATATAAACACAACTATAGATCTAAATGGTTATAAAAAAAAACTAGAATTTATTTTTTTTCAGTGTCATGATGTTACAAAATGGTCTACAATTATAACGCACTTTGAAAAATATTTCAAAGTGCGTTGATTTGGACCAAAATATAACACACTTTGAAAAAAATGTTCAAAGTGCGTTAATTTTCTCCTAAATTTAACGCACTTTGAAAAAATTTTTCAAAGTGCGTAATTATTTCAAAGTGCGTTGCCATAAAGGTGGAATAACTCACCTGGAAAAAATCACTCATATTAACAGTAAATTATTTGATTATGAAAGATATGATGATAAATAAACTGTACATATGTCAAATAAACGAAAAATTTGCAGTTGTGAATGAATAATAAATATTTAAAAAATTCAGTAAGTAACAACAAAATCCCCTGCGGGATTCGAACTAGAGATGTACGGATCACAAGCCCGACACTTTATCCACTCGGCTATGGAATAAGTTACTTGTTGTCGTCGATAAAATCCTTTTAATAAAACAAATGTAGTTTCAATCAGAGGTCAGCCATTTTGTGATGAGTTATTCCACCTTAAAAGGTCTGCTGCTTATATAGGGGTTGTAGGAATAGCGGTGATGAAAGAGAAATATGGCGGACAGTGCCTACAATGTATTTACGAAATTTTAAATTCTAGTTCAGCCTAAGAACTTTATACTTAAGCTCATACACATAAATACATGTAAAACAAACACGTTTATTATCTGTCAAACCATACCAATATCTATTTTATTTTGATTTACAGATACGGCCGATGGGGCAAATATCAAGTGATTCAAGCTGCCTTGATATTCTACAACATATTACCTACAGCATTTCAACTTCTGATAGGAGTTTTTATTGGTGTCAACATTACATCACATTTTTATGTATATTTTCACAAAAAATAAGTTCAGTATTAGGTAATAAATAATACTCGTGCAATAGGAAAAATAAAACCTCTTCATATTTACTTCTTCAAATATAGGTCAGATAAACATCCAAAGTTTCCTTTTGTATCTGTTTCCTGGTAACGTAACTCTTTCTACAATGTATACAAACACACATGTTTGTTACACTTTAAATTACACTGGGTTTTTTTTTAAGGTAAACCACAAACGATTTTTTCGTGGATATTTACAAAATGTAAACGTTGGCAATGATTTGATAATTAAAGGACATAAATATGCAACATATGGAGAAACAGTGTTCCGTTTAATCATTTCCATATATAGCGATTTTCATTAAAATAGAATATTTATATAAAAAGGAATGAGAAAAGTCACTTAGAATCAAGAATATTTCAGAAAATGTCAAATTATCCCTCAAGGGGCCTCTTTTACAAAAATGAATTTAGGTTGTAGCAACTCCTATGATAAACACGCAAAATACATGCTTACAAAATAATAACTGTGGTTATTTTAAAAACTTTGAACAATTATTACCTTGTTTTCTTTGCCAATTCAGTCATAAGCAGGCCTACCCGGTCTCTTACTCGCCATGCTGGTTTGTTTGTTTGCATATTTTTCCTCATTTGGTTTCTTTATTTACTCCAATCTTGATCGGAATGTGCTTGTTTTGTTTACATTAGATGTTCAGATGGCGGTTTCTTTTGAATTCGAAGCGGGGCGTTGAAGGAATAAAGTGTGTTCTATGATGAAAGAGGTCATGTAGGGATTTTGGAATTAATTTTAAAAATACTTTATTGGTAAAGTTTTTTCGTCTGTCTAATAAGTTTAATTACATGCATATTTGTGTTAGAAATGTTAACTCAGATTAAAGAAGTCTTGTCGGGTCCTTTTTTCACCAGAATGTTGTATCGAACTTGCAACAATTTCATATCATGATATATTGATTGGGAATTTCTAGATAATTATTCAAATTATTTCAAGTTATTTCATAACGATTCATTTATTTATTCACTCATTTCCCTATAGTTTTAGATAGATAGGTTGAACCGTGAGACATCTAGAGTACATTTAAAATGTGAATACATGAATCACTGAATGTGATGAAAAATCATACACTGTGAAAAAGAATCTTTAACATACCTTAGCACAAGTTTACAGTTTTTTAAAAATACGAAAGCAGAGCTATTTGTAGCAATTTTATACATGAAAAGAATGTAATTCCATTTGTAAGGGAGATAATTTGAAGACATGAACATAAATAAGAATAGTATCACTTGAAATTTAACTAATGAATAAAGTGTACGTGATTCCTCCATATGATATAAAAAGCCTGTTTGCAAGACGATACATAAGTCCATTTAATTTAGTTTTGATTAAGCAGAGAAATTAACAGTTTGTGTTCGTGAAAGTCAAACTATGTAATGTTTGTTTTAAAAAGGTTGATATATTTAACAAGAAATATCAAACTTGGAAATAAAAATACCAGCCTTATTTTAATTTGGTTTTTTTTTTATTTTGACTAAATGTAATTGGGTTTTTTTTATAATTAGGACTTCAACCACAATATTCAACTGCCTTTTGTACATAGGAACTAAACAAATATGTGAGAAATTTTATTAAAAATTGAACAATAGAACCTGAACATAAATCTCAGAAGAACCTTAACATTGTTTTTGTTACAACACATTTGCTTTCATTGATGTGATTTTAATAGGTTATAGGCCAACCTTCCAATGTTCATCGAGCAACACATTTGAAACTATTATTTACTTTGACCACAAACAGCTCCTATTTCGTTTCCTACGACAAGAGTCATATCAAAGTGCTATACAATGGCACAGCTAAGAAGACGCATACGTTGGTCAAAGAAACAACTTGGTTTGGTGGATATCAATACAGTCTAGAAAAGGACCGTTCATATGTCACAGAGGTATTCGTCGAAGTTATAAATAAGCATGAAAAATAACTGTCTTGGAGCTTAGCCCCGCTCTTACCAAGGTTCGACTCTGGGCCATGCGACACCAACTCTTCTATCAAATTGCGGCCACCGCGCTTACCACGTAATATACTACTAGATATTTAAGCAAGTTAAACATTTTTTTTTTTTTGATAGATATCAAACGGAATATGTAAATACGTTCTCACACAAATTCACTGCATATTTAAATTAAACCTTAATAAATTATATATATATATATATATATATATATATATATATATATATATATATATATATTAATTATAAAAACATCTTTTTTTAAACTTTACAATCTGTGACTTCAAAAGTAATACTAAAACCTTACATAAGGTAAATAGGGCAAAACGCCCCAGCAGAATCTGAATCAAAAGTAGCAAAGACAAGAAAAATGCATAGAATATTTTTTTAATTTTACTGATTATTTATTACGAAATAATTTCAAAGTGCAGAAGTTCCCCATACCTCTTTAAACTATGTTATTCAAACACAACTTCAGAAAATGTGCTATATGATTTGCATATTTCTAAATCAATTGGTGTCGCTGCGATTCTTTCAAACTGACTATCCTTGGTAGACGAGCAGTTAGTGCGCTAGGAGAGTGGACAATATCCAGTTACTGGTCGGTGTGGTGCACGTAGTAGAGCTCTTAAAAAGTTAATTTCCATGCTTTATATATCCAATGTTTTCACTATTAACAGGTATATTTCAGTTGTAAATATATTAAAATTACTTTTAATACCTGCAAATAACGTTCTTTCGGTTTATCCGTTTTGTTAATAGATGGATCTTGTGTGTGATCAAGCTTATCTTGGAGATCTGGTTCAGACTCTCATCATGGCTGGACAGCTAGTTGGAGCAGCCTTTGCATCGTCTCTCAGTGACAAGTTCGGTAGAAAAACGGTTCATTTGACATATCATTTATTGACTTTAACGTTCGGGATTGGCGTGGCTTTCTCACCCAACTACGTAACTCTGGCAGCCCTCAAATTTGTTCTTGGTGTTTTACAACAGGTAGCGTTTACAAGGAGCATAGTTTAGCTACTATACATGTAATTATTAAAACATTGCTTGAATCTCATTTTAAACATTTTATGTGTATTTTTCAATATTAATTGTACATTGTTAGAATTATTAATTCGTCTAAAAGAAAGTCCAAATAGGATTTATTACATATACATATGTTTAGATAAATTACTTTTGAATGTTCAAGGGGATGGTTATGTCCAATACAGTGCTTGGATTGGAATTGTTTCCAGAACAAACACGTTTCTACTCAGAAGCTATTGGACAGTTTAGTTGGACCACAAGTTTGGTTATTATGGCTCCAGTAGCGTATTTGATGAGAGGCTACTCCTGGAGATATCTACAAGTTGTTGGGACGTGCTTCTCATTAATAAGTTTAGTCCAATATTGGTAAGCTACCTTATCAAATAACAACTCTGATAGCTGAACGATACTAAAACTAAGTGTATGTGTGTTGAATGCTGATAGAACACAAGGGTTTTCTTTATATAAAACAAATATACTAGTAACAGCATTAAATTCTACTAATGCTATGGAGTGAAGCTAGTTTTTTAATGACTATTTATTATTTCTCAAAGAGTAAATTTATCACATTCAATTATTTACATATACGTTCTTCAATATGCATGTGATTGATGTCTCCAACTAACCACTTTTGAAATCTTAAATTATTTTTTTTATATCATTTTTTTTCATAATATTTGTTTATGAAATGTGTTTACGTTAACAATAAGTTATACAACGTTTTTAAAGCGTGTTCCAGGGGACGTGTGATAGTATTGATCTTTTGATAACGTCTGTTCGATTAATTATTAACACTGGGACGGACAACTTCGGAATGGACATTTTTCCGGCGTTGCGCACCCCTTTTCATTCACACTATCGACCAAAGTTTAGTACCAAATGGTGGGGTTTTTTATTCTAAATAAATTTATGGAAAAAAAATTGAAACATTTTTAGATAGTTTTTTAGATATTTGAACTTAACATTTCCAACCCCATGGGATTTTAGCTTGGAAAAAATACCCCACAGAAAACCCCATGCAAACCCCATGGGGTTTTGCAATAAACCCCATGGGGCAAGAAACCCCATGAAATTATATATGGGGGAAAAAACCCACCATTCCCGAAAAAAATCAGATGGGGTTTTTATCCCCATATTTAATGCTAATGTTGGGTTTTTTCCCCCATATTTACTAAAGTAATGATAATAGGGTTTTTTTCCCCATAAAATATTAATCTGAAGTGAAGTAATAGAATCTGCTTAATGTCTGATATAAGGCCAATTGAATGGTTGATATACCTTACAAATTATTACTAGGCAATTACACAAATAAAGTTTAATTATTTACTTATCAAATGTATGATGGATATTTAAACCTAGTTTTTATATTTTTGCTTAAAATTAGCATTTAAAAATCAAGGAAAATATATAGCAGCCCAGATGAAAACTTAATCTGAGACTCCTCTGACTCTAACCCCCGCTTTTATATTGTGACGCACCTCACAATATAAAAGCGGGGGTTAGAGTCAGAGGAATCTCAGATTAATGAAAACTAAACTAGCCTAATGTCAATTGTTGGAAAGTACCTGTTCATGTATTCTCACAACTAATTAATTAATTTCATAAGTTAGCCTAAATAAAATTAATTGTGACTTTCACATTGCAGTGGCATGAAGTGGTATTTATTAAGATTTGGTCAGCTAGGACAGTATCACATGTAGTCTGTAATGTTGCAATCAAAATTTTGATAGCAATGAAGTTTTAAAACAGTTAAAATATTTCAACAGCAAAACGATTAGGAAAAAATCCCAAACAGCCAAATAAAACTGGGCCAATAAGCCTATTCAATGTCAATCTACAACATATATATACTGTCTGGGGTTCTGTGTTCGTCAAGATGAAGAACTCATGATAATATGAGTATGAACTACGAGAGCAAGTTTTACACGCAAAAATCTACAATCCCTTATTTTGTACTTACAGCAAATGAATTCTTTGAAGGTGATGTTTAGTGAACTGATTCACGGCATCGAAAACTAGATTCTCGGAAAATTATTAACACGAGAAACAATTTACAACTGCATGATTCAGTCCAAACACTGTTGAAGGTGGCACGGGACAGTTTTTTTGATACATTTCATTGTAGCCAGGGGATGTGTGTCTTCAGAACTCTGTAACTAGAATTTCCTCAGTTCCCATTGAGCACAAATACCTTTAATTCACTTGTTATAGGGTCAATCACTAATTTCTGAAGAAAATTACTAGTCAAAACCTGTAAAATTTTCTACATACTGGATTTTATGAGATTTTGACCCTTTCATATTTTGCTAATTTTTCATGATTTTTCAGCTTTTTAGACCTCCCCCAGCTAATTCCCTGCAAAGGGTTGACCTTCCGTACCGTGTGCATGTTGCACCATCATATGTCAGAAACTTACCGGTGTATAGTTTACAATGTCCCATCCACCTACTTTTCGTGTTATTTTACCTCCCGTCTGTCACTTGCAATTTCACTGTGTAAAGTCAACACAAAAGTCATAGCCGCGGTTTCGCATTTTACTTCTGATTCTCGTGTACCTAACATATGGGGCCTACATATTGCATGTCAATTTCAACAAGAGACATCCCTCTAACTAATGATAATCATTAAAAATCATTTCATCAATTTTAGCAACACTCATAAGCCTTCAAGTACAGCAACTCTCAATTTTACAAAAATATTGACGGGTACTTTATCCGAAACTGTCCCTTGCTACCTTTAACTTACACTAACATTCTCTGAAAAGTCATTTTATCTTAGAATTAGAAAGCTTATGCTATTCTGAGAAAAAGTATACCTCATTTTGCCAATTCCATTGAGGTTTAAGAAAAATATGGCCATTTAAGAGAACCCAGTATTTCCACTTTCCTCTATTTAACACAGATTCATAGGGCTCTCCATAAGTAAAGCATCTTTACCTAATGTTTTAGAGGTCAATTGTTGTTCAACCTCCTTAAATAAGAAACCTTATTCAATACTGCATACATCTACATAATATTATCTTGATAAAAGCATCACATCACTTAGAAATACCCTTGCATGTATACCCTCCCCCTATCTTTTGATTTTCATAAGAAGCATTAGTTTGAACACTTTAACCTAATATTATGAAACTTGTGGCAATTTCCTTGAGTCATTTCTCACACATATTTGAAAACAACCATAACTGATATTAAAAATTGATCTTTTTTTGTAAATGGATGATTTGTAGCATTTTTATTCACAAAAAGATATGCCGCCCTACATGTTATTTCTTGTTTTCAAGAAAAAGTAAGCTTATAATAATATTTAGCAAATATCTTATCTATTCTGGTTTCTAGTTTCCTTTTAACTTTGCTAAAATAGTAAGACCTACAAGTGTGATGCCTGCCTTTAATTAAAATGAAATTCAAACACACCCGGGTAGCTAGGGACGGATGAGAATTTCATGGAAAATGTTCAAATTTTACATGTTTTTCTACATTTTTGATCCATATATACAATAAAAAGATATAAATATGTTGTTTCTTGTTCATTTCAAGAGTAATTATCATAACAGATGTTATTTCAAGGTCAAATGTACATTTACATATCCTACATGTAATGGTAATGGAGATAATTGGAAAGAGGGGGTGGCTTTTTCAATTCTTTAAATACCTCTAAAATATCACTTTTGGACAGGAAAAAGCAAAAACTTGAGTTTTTTGACCTATTGACTACTTTGATAACTGCATTTGTCTACATGTAAACTTCATTTGAAAGAAAAATATGCTGTTTTTAAAAAAATGGGTTATATAAGTCATGTTGCTTAATGTTATTTCATAAAATCAGACAGCAAAATTGCTGCAGATTTATAAATTTAATGATTCAATTGATCAAAACTGTTTTAATGTATTTATTCTTATCTCAGTAATTAAGTTAAGCCTATTAATTGTCACCAGGATAGGAAATACCTACTTTCTAAGCCAATTTACTCTAGTGGTGGTCATTCTACACATTTAAGAGGGAGTTACTCCCATTGTATATAATTGCTAATAAATCATGTAATGACATCTTTAACCAAAAAAATCATCCATTTCCACAAAATATACAACTTATGGTACAAAATGCACTCAAAATTACAGTGAAATAAGAAATCTGCAAATACCATGTAGTCTTGAAGGTGGCACGGGACAGTTTTTTTGATACATTTCATTGTAGCCAGGGGATGTGTGTCTTCAGAACTCTGTAACTAGAATTTCCTCAGTTCCCATTGAGCACAAATACCTTTAATTCACTTGTTATAGGGTCAATCACTAATTTCTGAAGAAAATTACTAGTCAAAACCTGTAAAATTTTCTACATACTGGATTTTATGAGATTTTGACCCTTTCATATTTTGCTAATTTTTCATGATTTTTCAGCTTTTTAGACCTCCCCCAGCTAATTCCCTGCAAAGGGTTGACCTTCCGTACCGTGTGCATGTTGCACCATCATATGTCAGAAACTTACCGGTGTATAGTTTACAATGTCCCATCCACCTACTTTTCGTGTTATTTTACCTCCCGTCTGTCACTTGCAATTTCACTGTGTAAAGTCAACACAAAAGTCATAGCCGCGGTTTCGCATTTTACTTCTGATTCTCGTGTACCTAACATATGGGGCCTACATATTGCATGTCAATTTCAACAAGAGACATCCCTCTAACTAATGATAATCATTAAAAATCATTTCATCAATTTTAGCAACACTCATAAGCCTTCAAGTACAGCAACTCTCAATTTTACAAAAATATTGACGGGTACTTTATCCGAAACTGTCCCTTGCTACCTTTAACTTACACTAACATTCTCTGAAAAGTCATTTTATCTTAGAATTAGAAAGCTTATGCTATTCTGAGAAAAAGTATACCTCATTTTGCCAATTCCATTGAGGTTTAAGAAAAATATGGCCATTTAAGAGAACCCAGTATTTCCACTTTCCTCTATTTAACACAGATTCATAGGGCTCTCCATAAGTAAAGCATCTTTACCTAATGTTTTAGAGGTCAATTGTTGTTCAACCTCCTTAAATAAGAAACCTTATTCAATACTGCATACATCTACATAATATTATCTTGATAAAAGCATCACATCACTTAGAAATACCCTTGCATGTATACCCTCCCCCTATCTTTTGATTTTCATAAGAAGCATTAGTTTGAACACTTTAACCTAATATTATGAAACTTGTGGCAATTTCCTTGAGTCATTTCTCACACATATTTGAAAACAACCATAACTGATATTAAAAATTGATCTTTTTTTGTAAATGGATGATTTGTAGCATTTTTATTCACAAAAAGATATGCCGCCCTACATGTTATTTCTTGTTTTCAAGAAAAAGTAAGCTTATAATAATATTTAGCAAATATCTTATCTATTCTGGTTTCTAGTTTCCTTTTAACTTTGCTAAAATAGTAAGACCTACAAGTGTGATGCCTGCCTTTAATTAAAATGAAATTCAAACACACCCGGGTAGCTAGGGACGGATGAGAATTTCATGGAAAATGTTCAAATTTTACATGTTTTTCTACATTTTTGATCCATATATACAATAAAAAGATATAAATATGTTGTTTCTTGTTCATTTCAAGAGTAATTATCATAACAGATGTTATTTCAAGGTCAAATGTACATTTACATATCCTACATGTAATGGTAATGGAGATAATTGGAAAGAGGGGGTGGCTTTTTCAATTCTTTAAATACCTCTAAAATATCACTTTTGGACAGGAAAAAGCAAAAACTTGAGTTTTTTGACCTATTGACTACTTTGATAACTGCATTTGTCTACATGTAAACTTCATTTGAAAGAAAAATATGCTGTTTTTAAAAAAATGGGTTATATAAGTCATGTTGCTTAATGTTATTTCATAAAATCAGACAGCAAAATTGCTGCAGATTTATAAATTTAATGATTCAATTGATCAAAACTGTTTTAATGTATTTATTCTTATCTCAGTAATTAAGTTAAGCCTATTAATTGTCACCAGGATAGGAAATACCTACTTTCTAAGCCAATTTACTCTAGTGGTGGTCATTCTACACATTTAAGAGGGAGTTACTCCCATTGTATATAATTGCTAATAAATCATGTAATGACATCTTTAACCAAAAAAATCATCCATTTCCACAAAATATACAACTTATGGTACAAAATGCACTCAAAATTACAGTGAAATAAGAAATCTGCAAATACCATGTAGTCTTGAAGGTGGCACGGGACAGTTTTTTTGATACATTTCATTGTAGCCAGGGGATGTGTGTCTTCAGAACTCTGTAACTAGAATTTCCTCAGTTCCCATTGAGCACAAATACCTTTAATTCACTTGTTATAGGGTCAATCACTAATTTCTGAAGAAAATTACTAGTCAAAACCTGTAAAATTTTCTACATACTGGATTTTATGAGATTTTGACCCTTTCATATTTTGCTAATTTTTCATGATTTTTCAGCTTTTTAGACCTCCCCCAGCTAATTCCCTGCAAAGGGTTGACCTTCCGTACCGTGTGCATGTTGCACCATCATATGTCAGAAACTTACCGGTGTATAGTTTACAATGTCCCATCCACCTACTTTTCGTGTTATTTTACCTCCCGTCTGTCACTTGCAATTTCACTGTGTAAAGTCAACACAAAAGTCATAGCCGCGGTTTCGCATTTTACTTCTGATTCTCGTGTACCTAACATATGGGGCCTACATATTGCATGTCAATTTCAACAAGAGACATCCCTCTAACTAATGATAATCATTAAAAATCATTTCATCAATTTTAGCAACACTCATAAGCCTTCAAGTACAGCAACTCTCAATTTTACAAAAATATTGACGGGTACTTTATCCGAAACTGTCCCTTGCTACCTTTAACTTACACTAACATTCTCTGAAAAGTCATTTTATCTTAGAATTAGAAAGCTTATGCTATTCTGAGAAAAAGTATACCTCATTTTGCCAATTCCATTGAGGTTTAAGAAAAATATGGCCATTTAAGAGAACCCAGTATTTCCACTTTCCTCTATTTAACACAGATTCATAGGGCTCTCCATAAGTAAAGCATCTTTACCTAATGTTTTAGAGGTCAATTGTTGTTCAACCTCCTTAAATAAGAAACCTTATTCAATACTGCATACATCTACATAATATTATCTTGATAAAAGCATCACATCACTTAGAAATACCCTTGCATGTATACCCTCCCCCTATCTTTTGATTTTCATAAGAAGCATTAGTTTGAACACTTTAACCTAATATTATGAAACTTGTGGCAATTTCCTTGAGTCATTTCTCACACATATTTGAAAACAACCATAACTGATATTAAAAATTGATCTTTTTTTGTAAATGGATGATTTGTAGCATTTTTATTCACAAAAAGATATGCCGCCCTACATGTTATTTCTTGTTTTCAAGAAAAAGTAAGCTTATAATAATATTTAGCAAATATCTTATCTATTCTGGTTTCTAGTTTCCTTTTAACTTTGCTAAAATAGTAAGACCTACAAGTGTGATGCCTGCCTTTAATTAAAATGAAATTCAAACACACCCGGGTAGCTAGGGACGGATGAGAATTTCATGGAAAATGTTCAAATTTTACATGTTTTTCTACATTTTTGATCCATATATACAATAAAAAGATATAAATATGTTGTTTCTTGTTCATTTCAAGAGTAATTATCATAACAGATGTTATTTCAAGGTCAAATGTACATTTACATATCCTACATGTAATGGTAATGGAGATAATTGGAAAGAGGGGGTGGCTTTTTCAATTCTTTAAATACCTCTAAAATATCACTTTTGGACAGGAAAAAGCAAAAACTTGAGTTTTTTGACCTATTGACTACTTTGATAACTGCATTTGTCTACATGTAAACTTCATTTGAAAGAAAAATATGCTGTTTTTAAAAAAATGGGTTATATAAGTCATGTTGCTTAATGTTATTTCATAAAATCAGACAGCAAAATTGCTGCAGATTTATAAATTTAATGATTCAATTGATCAAAACTGTTTTAATGTATTTATTCTTATCTCAGTAATTAAGTTAAGCCTATTAATTGTCACCAGGATAGGAAATACCTACTTTCTAAGCCAATTTACTCTAGTGGTGGTCATTCTACACATTTAAGAGGGAGTTACTCCCATTGTATATAATTGCTAATAAATCATGTAATGACATCTTTAACCAAAAAAATCATCCATTTCCACAAAATATACAACTTATGGTACAAAATGCACTCAAAATTACAGTGAAATAAGAAATCTGCAAATACCATGTAGTCTTGAAGGTGGCACGGGACAGTTTTTTTGATACATTTCATTGTAGCCAGGGGATGTGTGTCTTCAGAACTCTGTAACTAGAATTTCCTCAGTTCCCATTGAGCACAAATACCTTTAATTCACTTGTTATAGGGTCAATCACTAATTTCTGAAGAAAATTACTAGTCAAAACCTGTAAAATTTTCTACATACTGGATTTTATGAGATTTTGACCCTTTCATATTTTGCTAATTTTTCATGATTTTTCAGCTTTTTAGACCTCCCCCAGCTAATTCCCTGCAAAGGGTTGACCTTCCGTACCGTGTGCATGTTGCACCATCATATGTCAGAAACTTACCGGTGTATAGTTTACAATGTCCCATCCACCTACTTTTCGTGTTATTTTACCTCCCGTCTGTCACTTGCAATTTCACTGTGTAAAGTCAACACAAAAGTCATAGCCGCGGTTTCGCATTTTACTTCTGATTCTCGTGTACCTAACATATGGGGCCTACATATTGCATGTCAATTTCAACAAGAGACATCCCTCTAACTAATGATAATCATTAAAAATCATTTCATCAATTTTAGCAACACTCATAAGCCTTCAAGTACAGCAACTCTCAATTTTACAAAAATATTGACGGGTACTTTATCCGAAACTGTCCCTTGCTACCTTTAACTTACACTAACATTCTCTGAAAAGTCATTTTATCTTAGAATTAGAAAGCTTATGCTATTCTGAGAAAAAGTATACCTCATTTTGCCAATTCCATTGAGGTTTAAGAAAAATATGGCCATTTAAGAGAACCCAGTATTTCCACTTTCCTCTATTTAACACAGATTCATAGGGCTCTCCATAAGTAAAGCATCTTTACCTAATGTTTTAGAGGTCAATTGTTGTTCAACCTCCTTAAATAAGAAACCTTATTCAATACTGCATACATCTACATAATATTATCTTGATAAAAGCATCACATCACTTAGAAATACCCTTGCATGTATACCCTCCCCCTATCTTTTGATTTTCATAAGAAGCATTAGTTTGAACACTTTAACCTAATATTATGAAACTTGTGGCAATTTCCTTGAGTCATTTCTCACACATATTTGAAAACAACCATAACTGATATTAAAAATTGATCTTTTTTTGTAAATGGATGATTTGTAGCATTTTTATTCACAAAAAGATATGCCGCCCTACATGTTATTTCTTGTTTTCAAGAAAAAGTAAGCTTATAATAATATTTAGCAAATATCTTATCTATTCTGGTTTCTAGTTTCCTTTTAACTTTGCTAAAATAGTAAGACCTACAAGTGTGATGCCTGCCTTTAATTAAAATGAAATTCAAACACACCCGGGTAGCTAGGGACGGATGAGAATTTCATGGAAAATGTTCAAATTTTACATGTTTTTCTACATTTTTGATCCATATATACAATAAAAAGATATAAATATGTTGTTTCTTGTTCATTTCAAGAGTAATTATCATAACAGATGTTATTTCAAGGTCAAATGTACATTTACATATCCTACATGTAATGGTAATGGAGATAATTGGAAAGAGGGGGTGGCTTTTTCAATTCTTTAAATACCTCTAAAATATCACTTTTGGACAGGAAAAAGCAAAAACTTGAGTTTTTTGACCTATTGACTACTTTGATAACTGCATTTGTCTACATGTAAACTTCATTTGAAAGAAAAATATGCTGTTTTTAAAAAAATGGGTTATATAAGTCATGTTGCTTAATGTTATTTCATAAAATCAGACAGCAAAATTGCTGCAGATTTATAAATTTAATGATTCAATTGATCAAAACTGTTTTAATGTATTTATTCTTATCTCAGTAATTAAGTTAAGCCTATTAATTGTCACCAGGATAGGAAATACCTACTTTCTAAGCCAATTTACTCTAGTGGTGGTCATTCTACACATTTAAGAGGGAGTTACTCCCATTGTATATAATTGCTAATAAATCATGTAATGACATCTTTAACCAAAAAAATCATCCATTTCCACAAAATATACAACTTATGGTACAAAATGCACTCAAAATTACAGTGAAATAAGAAATCTGCAAATACCATGTAGTCTTGAAGGTGGCACGGGACAGTTTTTTTGATACATTTCATTGTAGCCAGGGGATGTGTGTCTTCAGAACTCTGTAACTAGAATTTCCTCAGTTCCCATTGAGCACAAATACCTTTAATTCACTTGTTATAGGGTCAATCACTAATTTCTGAAGAAAATTACTAGTCAAAACCTGTAAAATTTTCTACATACTGGATTTTATGAGATTTTGACCCTTTCATATTTTGCTAATTTTTCATGATTTTTCAGCTTTTTAGACCTCCCCCAGCTAATTCCCTGCAAAGGGTTGACCTTCCGTACCGTGTGCATGTTGCACCATCATATGTCAGAAACTTACCGGTGTATAGTTTACAATGTCCCATCCACCTACTTTTCGTGTTATTTTACCTCCCGTCTGTCACTTGCAATTTCACTGTGTAAAGTCAACACAAAAGTCATAGCCGCGGTTTCGCATTTTACTTCTGATTCTCGTGTACCTAACATATGGGGCCTACATATTGCATGTCAATTTCAACAAGAGACATCCCTCTAACTAATGATAATCATTAAAAATCATTTCATCAATTTTAGCAACACTCATAAGCCTTCAAGTACAGCAACTCTCAATTTTACAAAAATATTGACGGGTACTTTATCCGAAACTGTCCCTTGCTACCTTTAACTTACACTAACATTCTCTGAAAAGTCATTTTATCTTAGAATTAGAAAGCTTATGCTATTCTGAGAAAAAGTATACCTCATTTTGCCAATTCCATTGAGGTTTAAGAAAAATATGGCCATTTAAGAGAACCCAGTATTTCCACTTTCCTCTATTTAACACAGATTCATAGGGCTCTCCATAAGTAAAGCATCTTTACCTAATGTTTTAGAGGTCAATTGTTGTTCAACCTCCTTAAATAAGAAACCTTATTCAATACTGCATACATCTACATAATATTATCTTGATAAAAGCATCACATCACTTAGAAATACCCTTGCATGTATACCCTCCCCCTATCTTTTGATTTTCATAAGAAGCATTAGTTTGAACACTTTAACCTAATATTATGAAACTTGTGGCAATTTCCTTGAGTCATTTCTCACACATATTTGAAAACAACCATAACTGATATTAAAAATTGATCTTTTTTTGTAAATGGATGATTTGTAGCATTTTTATTCACAAAAAGATATGCCGCCCTACATGTTATTTCTTGTTTTCAAGAAAAAGTAAGCTTATAATAATATTTAGCAAATATCTTATCTATTCTGGTTTCTAGTTTCCTTTTAACTTTGCTAAAATAGTAAGACCTACAAGTGTGATGCCTGCCTTTAATTAAAATGAAATTCAAACACACCCGGGTAGCTAGGGACGGATGAGAATTTCATGGAAAATGTTCAAATTTTACATGTTTTTCTACATTTTTGATCCATATATACAATAAAAAGATATAAATATGTTGTTTCTTGTTCATTTCAAGAGTAATTATCATAACAGATGTTATTTCAAGGTCAAATGTACATTTACATATCCTACATGTAATGGTAATGGAGATAATTGGAAAGAGGGGGTGGCTTTTTCAATTCTTTAAATACCTCTAAAATATCACTTTTGGACAGGAAAAAGCAAAAACTTGAGTTTTTTGACCTATTGACTACTTTGATAACTGCATTTGTCTACATGTAAACTTCATTTGAAAGAAAAATATGCTGTTTTTAAAAAAATGGGTTATATAAGTCATGTTGCTTAATGTTATTTCATAAAATCAGACAGCAAAATTGCTGCAGATTTATAAATTTAATGATTCAATTGATCAAAACTGTTTTAATGTATTTATTCTTATCTCAGTAATTAAGTTAAGCCTATTAATTGTCACCAGGATAGGAAATACCTACTTTCTAAGCCAATTTACTCTAGTGGTGGTCATTCTACACATTTAAGAGGGAGTTACTCCCATTGTATATAATTGCTAATAAATCATGTAATGACATCTTTAACCAAAAAAATCATCCATTTCCACAAAATATACAACTTATGGTACAAAATGCACTCAAAATTACAGTGAAATAAGAAATCTGCAAATACCATGTAGTCTTGAAGGTGGCACGGGACAGTTTTTTTGATACATTTCATTGTAGCCAGGGGATGTGTGTCTTCAGAACTCTGTAACTAGAATTTCCTCAGTTCCCATTGAGCACAAATACCTTTAATTCACTTGTTATAGGGTCAATCACTAATTTCTGAAGAAAATTACTAGTCAAAACCTGTAAAATTTTCTACATACTGGATTTTATGAGATTTTGACCCTTTCATATTTTGCTAATTTTTCATGATTTTTCAGCTTTTTAGACCTCCCCCAGCTAATTCCCTGCAAAGGGTTGACCTTCCGTACCGTGTGCATGTTGCACCATCATATGTCAGAAACTTACCGGTGTATAGTTTACAATGTCCCATCCACCTACTTTTCGTGTTATTTTACCTCCCGTCT
This sequence comes from Magallana ariakensis, assembly GCA_020458035.1. Lineage (NCBI taxonomy): Eukaryota > Metazoa > Mollusca > Bivalvia > Ostreida > Ostreidae > Magallana > Magallana ariakensis. Next base: position 46,255,345 of record CM035816.1, read on the forward strand.
GTCACTTGCAATTTCACTGTGTAAAGTCAACACAAAAGTCATAGCCGCGGTTTCGCATTTTACTTCTGATTCTCGTGTACCTAACATATGGGGCCTACATATTGCATGTCAATTTCAACAAGAGACATCCCTCTAACTAATGATAATCATTAAAAATCATTTCATCAATTTTAGCAACACTCATAAGCCTTCAAGTACAGCAACTCTCAATTTTACAAAAATATTGACGGGTACTTTATCCGAAACTGTCCCTTGCTACCTTTAACTTACACTAACATTCTCTGAAAAGTCATTTTATCTTAGAATTAGAAAGCTTATACTATTCTGAGAAAAAGTATACCTCATTTTGCCAATTCCATTGAGGTTTAAGAAAAATATGGCCATTTAAGAGAACCCAGTATTTCCACTTTCCTCTATTTAACACAGATTCATAGGGCTCTCCATAAGTAAAGCATCTTTACCTAATGTTTTAGAGGTCAATTGTTGTTCAACCTCCTTAAATAAGAAACCTTATTCAATACTGCATACATCTACATAATATTATCTTGATAAAAGCATCACATCACTTAGAAATACCCTTGCATGTATACCCTCCCCCTATCTTTTGATTTTCATAAGAAGCATTAGTTTGAACACTTTAACCTAATATTATGAAACTTGTGGCAATTTCCTTGAGTCATTTCTCACACATATTTGAAAACAACCATAACTGATATTAAAAATTGATCTTTTTTTGTAAATGGATGATTTGTAGCATTTTTATTCACAAAAAGATATGCCGCCCTACATGTTATTTCTTGTTTTCAAGAAAAAGTAAGCTTATAATAATATTTAGCAAATATCTTATCTATTCTGGTTTCTAGTTTCCTTTTAACTTTGCTAAAATAGTAAGACCTACAAGTGTGATGCCTGCCTTTAATTAAAATGAAATTCAAACACACCCGGGTAGCTAGGGACGGATGAGAATTTCATGGAAAATGTTCAAATTTTACATGTTTTTCTACATTTTTGATCCATATATACAATAAAAAGATATAAATATGTTGTTTCTTGTTCATTTCAAGAGTAATTATCATAACAGATGTTATTTCAAGGTCAAATGTACATTTACATATCCTACATGTAATGGTAATGGAGATAATTGGAAAGAGGGGGTGGCTTTTTCAATTCTTTAAATACCTCTAAAATATCACTTTTGGACAGGAAAAAGCAAAAACTTGAGTTTTTTGACCTATTGACTACTTTGATAACTGCATTTGTCTACATGTAAACTTCATTTGAAAGAAAAATATGCTGTTTTTAAAAAAATGGGTTATATAAGTCATGTTGCTTAATGTTATTTCATAAAATCAGACAGCAAAATTGCTGCAGATTTATAAATTTAATGATTCAATTGATCAAAACTGTTTTAATGTATTTATTCTTATCTCAGTAATTAAGTTAAGCCTATTAATTGTCACCAGGATAGGAAATACCTACTTTCTAAGCCAATTTACTCTAGTGGTGGTCATTCTACACATTTAAGAGGGAGTTACTCCCATTGTATATAATTGCTAATAAATCATGTAATGACATCTTTAACCAAAAAAATCATCCATTTCCACAAAATATACAACTTATGGTACAAAATGCACTCAAAATTACAGTGAAATAAGAAATCTGCAAATACCATGTAGTCTTGAAGGTGGCACGGGACAGTTTTTTTGATACATTTCATTGTAGCCAGGGGATGTGTGTCTTCAGAACTCTGTAACTAGAATTTCCTCAGTTCCCATTGAGCACAAATACCTTTAATTCACTTGTTATAGGGTCAATCACTAATTTCTGAAGAAAATTACTAGTCAAAACCTGTAAAATTTTCTACATACTGGATTTTATGAGATTTTGACCCTTTCATATTTTGCTAATTTTTCATGATTTTTCAGCTTTTTAGACCTCCCCCAGCTAATTCCCTGCAAAGGGTTGACCTTCCGTACCGTGTGCATGTTGCACCATCATATGTCAGAAACTTACCGGTGTATAGTTTACAATGTCCCATCCACCTACTTTTCGTGTTATTTTACCTCCCGTCTGTCACTTGCAATTTCACTGTGTAAAGTCAACACAAAAGTCATAGCCGCGGTTTCGCATTTTACTTCTGATTCTCGTGTACCTAACATATGGGGCCTACATATTGCATGTCAATTTCAACAAGAGACATCCCTCTAACTAATGATAATCATTAAAAATCATTTCATCAATTTTAGCAACACTCATAAGCCTTCAAGTACAGCAACTCTCAATTTTACAAAAATATTGACGGGTACTTTATCCGAAACTGTCCCTTGCTACCTTTTTAACTTACACTAACATTCTCTGAAAAGTCATTTTATCTTAGAATTAGAAAGCTTATGCTATTCTGAGAAAAAGTATACCTCATTTTGCCAATTCCATTGAGGTTTAAGAAAAATATGGCCATTTAAGAGAACCCAGTATTTCCACTTTCCTCTATTTAACACAGATTCATAGGGCTCTCCATAAGTAAAGCATCTTTACCTAATGTTTTAGAGGTCAATTGTTGTTCAACCTCCTTAAATAAGAAACCTTATTCAATACTGCATACATCTACATAATATTATCTTGATAAAAGCATCACATCACTTAGAAATACCCTTGCATGTATACCCTCCCCCTATCTTTTGATTTTCATAAGAAGCATTAGTTTGAACACTTTAACCTAATATTATGAAACTTGTGGCAATTTCCTTGAGTCATTTCTCACACATATTTGAAAACAACCATAACTGATATTAAAAATTGATCTTTTTTTGTAAATGGATGATTTGTAGCATTTTTATTCACAAAAAGATATGCCGCCCTACATGTTATTTCTTGTTTTCAAGAAAAGTAAGCTTATAATAATATTTAGCAAATATCTTATCTATTCTGGTTTCTAGTTTCCTTTTAACTTTGCTAAAATAGTAAGACCTACAAGTGTGATGCCTGCCTTTAATTAAAATGAAATTCAAACACACCCGGGTAGCTAGGGACGGATGAGAATTTCATGGAAAATGTTCAAATTTTACATGTTTTTCTACATTTTTGATCCATATATACAATAAAAAGATATAAATATGTTGTTTCTTGTTCATTTCAAGAGTAATTATCATAACAGATGTTATTTCAAGGTCAAATGTACATTTACATATCCTACATGTAATGGTAATGGAGATAATTGGAAAGAGGGGGTGGCTTTTTCAATTCTTTAAATACCTCTAAAATATCACTTTTGGACAGGAAAAAGCAAAAACTTGAGTTTTTTGACCTATTGACTACTTTGATAACTGCATTTGTCTACATGTAAACTTCATTTGAAAGAAAAATATGCTGTTTTTAAAAAAATGGGTTATATAAGTCATGTTGCTTAATGTTATTTCATAAAATCAGACAGCAAAATTGCTGCAGATTTATAAATTTAATGATTCAATTGATCAAAACTGTTTTAATGTATTTATTCTTATCTCAGTAATTAAGTTAAGCCTATTAATTGTCACCAGGATAGGAAATACCTACTTTCTAAGCCAATTTACTCTAGTGGTGGTCATTCTACACATTTAAGAGGGAGTTACTCCCATTGTATATAATTGCTAATAAATCATGTAATGACATCTTTAACCAAAAAAATCATCCATTTCCACAAAATATACAACTTATGGTACAAAATGCACTCAAAATTACAGTGAAATAAGAAATCTGCAAATACCATGTAGTCTTGAAGGTGGCACGGGACAGTTTTTTTGATACATTTCATTGTAGCCAGGGGATGTGTGTCTTCAGAACTCTGTAACTAGAATTTCCTCAGTTCCCATTGAGCACAAATACCTTTAATTCACTTGTTATAGGGTCAATCACTAATTTCTGAAGAAAATTACTAGTCAAAACCTGTAAAATTTTCTACATACTGGATTTTATGAGATTTTGACCCTTTCATATTTTGCTAATTTTTCATGATTTTTCAGCTTTTTAGACCTCCCCCAGCTAATTCCCTGCAAAGGGTTGACCTTCCGTACCGTGTGCATGTTGCACCATCATATGTCAGAAACTTACCGGTGTATAGTTTACAATGTCCCATCCACCTACTTTTCGTGTTATTTTACCTCCCGTCTGTCACTTGCAATTTCACTGTGTAAAGTCAACACAAAAGTCATAGCCGCGGTTTCGCATTTTACTTCTGATTCTCGTGTACCTAACATATGGGGCCTACATATTGCATGTCAATTTCAACAAGAGACATCCCTCTAACTAATGATAATCATTAAAAATCATTTCATCAATTTTAGCAACACTCATAAGCCTTCAAGTACAGCAACTCTCAATTTTACAAAAATATTGACGGGTACTTTATCCGAAACTGTCCCTTGCTACCTTTTTAACTTACACTAACATTCTCTGAAAAGTCATTTTATCTTAGAATTAGAAAGCTTATGCTATTCTGAGAAAAAGTATACCTCATTTTGCCAATTCCATTGAGGTTTAAGAAAAATATGGCCATTTAAGAGAACCCAGTATTTCCACTTTCCTCTATTTAACACAGATTCATAGGGCTCTCCATAAGTAAAGCATCTTTACCTAATGTTTTAGAGGTCAATTGTTGTTCAACCTCCTTAAATAAGAAACCTTATTCAATACTGCATACATCTACATAATATTATCTTGATAAAAGCATCACATCACTTAGAAATACCCTTGCATGTATACCCTCCCCCTATCTTTTGATTTTCATAAGAAGCATTAGTTTGAACACTTTAACCTAATATTATGAAACTTGTGGCAATTTCCTTGAGTCATTTCTCACACATATTTGAAAACAACCATAACTGATATTAAAAATTGATCTTTTTTTGTAAATGGATGATTTGTAGCATTTTTATTCACAAAAAGATATGCCGCCCTACATGTTATTTCTTGTTTTCAAGAAAAAGTAAGCTTATAATAATATTTAGCAAATATCTTATCTATTCTGGTTTCTAGTTTCCTTTTAACTTTGCTAAAATAGTAAGACCTACAAGTGTGATGCCTGCCTTTAATTAAAATGAAATTCAAACACACCCGGGTAGCTAGGGACGGATGAGAATTTCATGGAAAATGTTCAAATTTTACATGTTTTTCTACATTTTTGATCCATATATACAATAAAAAGATATAAATATGTTGTTTCTTGTTCATTTCAAGAGTAATTATCATAACAGATGTTATTTCAAGGTCAAATGTACATTTACATATCCTACATGTAATGGTAATGGAGATAATTGGAAAGAGGGGGTGGCTTTTTCAATTCTTTAAATACCTCTAAAATATCACTTTTGGACAGGAAAAAGCAAAAACTTGAGTTTTTTGACCTATTGACTACTTTGATAACTGCATTTGTCTACATGTAAACTTCATTTGAAAGAAAAATATGCTGTTTTTAAAAAAATGGGTTATATAAGTCATGTTGCTTAATGTTATTTCATAAAATCAGACAGCAAAATTGCTGCAGATTTATAAATTTAATGATTCAATTGATCAAAACTGTTTTAATGTATTTATTCTTATCTCAGTAATTAAGTTAAGCCTATTAATTGTCACCAGGATAGGAAATACCTACTTTCTAAGCCAATTTACTCTAGTGGTGGTCATTCTACACATTTAAGAGGGAGTTACTCCCATTGTATATAATTGCTAATAAATCATGTAATGACATCTTTAACCAAAAAAATCATCCATTTCCACAAAATATACAACTTATGGTACAAAATGCACTCAAAATTACAGTGAAATAAGAAATCTGCAAATACCATGTAGTCTTGAAGGTGGCACGGGACAGTTTTTTTGATACATTTCATTGTAGCCAGGGGATGTGTGTCTTCAGAACTCTGTAACTAGAATTTCCTCAGTTCCCATTGAGCACAAATACCTTTAATTCACTTGTTATAGGGTCAATCACTAATTTCTGAAGAAAATTACTAGTCAAAACCTGTAAAATTTTCTACATACTGGATTTTATGAGATTTTGACCCTTTCATATTTTGCTAATTTTTCATGATTTTTCAGCTTTTTAGACCTCCCCAGCTAATTCCCTGCAAAGGGTTGACCTTCCGTACCGTGTGCATGTTGCACCATCATATGTCAGAAACTTACCGGTGTATAGTTTACAATGTCCCATCCACCTACTTTTCGTGTTATTTTACCTCCCGTCTGTCACTTGCAATTTCACTGTGTAAAGTCAACACAAAAGTCATAGCCGCGGTTTCGCATTTTACTTCTGATTCTCGTGACTAACATATGGGGCCTACATATTGCATGTCAATTTCAACAAGAGACATCCCTCTAACTAATGATAATCATTAAAAATCATTTCATCAATTTTTA